>CM076576.1:399335158-399745043 GCA_034641835.2 Pinus albicaulis
AATTGTCGAAGAACCACCGGATGAGTAGCTGCTTCTCTTTGGTTTGGTTTTCTTGCTTCGTGGCCCACTTAATTGGGCATGTTTTTGCTTATATTACTGTGCTAGACCTCTATTTTATTTTTGAATTTCCAATAATTGAGACTGGGCTGCAGATATCAAATGATAGTTCTGCATGGGCAATGCAACGAATTCGAAAACGTTCAAGATCGGGTTTCCGCATGAGGGTAGTCTTCTTTTTTGATTTTTTGACAAATTTTCCATAAGTCTGGGCAATGTTTTTGACTTTGGTCATGCTATAATTTTATTCCCACTATTAATATATTAACCTTACTTAGAAAAAAAAAAGTTTCCCTATTTCTATTTTAAACCTGTTTTTTGAAATACAGAGCCATGTTTATATGATTGTTTATAGTCGAAGCGCTGCGGGGTGGTTTATTATATTAATATTTCACAGTCGAATTATGTTCATAACAATTGGGAAAAAAAATGTTGCCCTGTTTCTATTTTAAACCTGTTTTTTGAAATACAGAGCCATGTTTATATGATTGTTTATAGTCGAAGCGCTGCGGGGTGGTTTATTATATTAATATTTCACAGTCGAATTATGTTCATAACAATTGGAAAAAAAAAATGTTGCCCCATTTCTATTTTAAACCTGTTTTTTGAAAATACAGTGCCATGTTTATATGATTGTTTATAATCAAAGCGATGCGGGGTGGTTTATTATATTAATATTTCACGGTCAAATTATGTTCATAACAATTGGAAAAAAAAAATGTTGCCATGTTTCTATTTTGAACCTGTTTTTTGAAATACAAAGCCATGTTTATATGATTGTTTATAGTCGAAGCGTTGCAGGGTGGTTTATTATATTAATATTTCACGGTCGAATTATGTTCATAACAATTGGAACGCCCACAATTCATAACAAATATTGGAGATTTGTTGTCCTGTTTTAAAGTTTCATATTTTTTTTTTTAAATTGAAACCGCCGTCGGTATACCGACGCTTTGTAAGCATCGGTCTTCCGACGTCTTGAACGATTTCCATTTTCGTCGGTCTTGTGACGTCCGTCGATATTGCGACAGTTCTTCCTAGGGTCAATATTGCGACGCTTTTGGAATGCGTCAGTATTGTGACGCTTTTGCAATGCGTCAATCTTACGACACTTTTGTACGGCGTCGGAATTGCGACAGCTTAAAAACATCGGAATAGCGACAGTATAAAAAAGGTCGGAAGAGCGATGTTCAAAACGTCGGACCACATTTCGTTGGAATTGTGACAATTTACAAATGTCGGAAGAGCGAGGTTAAAAATTTCAGACCACATTTCATCAGAATTGCGACAGTTTACAAACGTCGAAAGAGCGACGGTTTGGGAAATGTCGGAAGAGCGACGCTTGTTTGGAAGCAATGAAAAAAGTGTCGGTAGTGTGACACTTTTTCAAGGCGTCGGAATTGCGACGTAATGGAAAACCACATTTTTCCCGTCCTCAAATTGTCGCTCTTGCGATGACTATGTGTCAGAATAGCGACGAAGTGGCCATCGAAAATTGGGCCAAATTTTCTAGTGTTAGGATGACTAGTCAATGATATCTTCTTTAGCGTTGATTTCTCTGGGAGAGTCTTTTGCACAGTGTTAGAAATATTTTGAAAATATTGTTGTTGGGAATAAATCTCCTTCCCCTTTTTTGCGATTTCTTGTTCTCCTTCTGTTGGGTTGTCAATGATTTTCTTAAATTCTTCCCACACCTTTTGCAATTTTGGGTATTTTGTGTGAAATTTTTCTTCATAACTTATAGGACTAGTTGTCCCTACTTGTTGTTGTTGAGTGGAAGCCATGGTGTCTTTTAGAGATGCACCTTTCTAAAGGAAGTTGCAATAGATTCATAGGAAAAAGATAAAACCTTGAATTTCTGAAAATGAAGAACTTCTCCCATTATTTCACTGATAGTTTTGCATCAACATTGTTTAAGATTGTGTTATATGAGGATGATTCAATGAAAAAATTATCAAATGTATGTTCCTCATGATGAAATCTTCTAATACCACAGGTCATTTCAATTCTATGTGTTATTCCATCATGGTCATATGCTTTAGCAAGGATGGTAACCAATTTTTAAGCTTCTATGTGTTTTAATTCTTTTTCTGCATGTCCATAATTTCTTAGGGAATAAATTCGGAAAGGGAGAGGAAACTAGGGCCATACTCTTTTGTTACAGTCCTTTAGTGCTTTAGTTATCCCGATGGCTACTATTTGGTAAGCCACGTCCCTGCATAACAATTTATCTGGGATATAGTGGGGTAGGACATGAGGCACACCATGGCTTCCCAAAACTCTGATATAAGTAAAAAATTCCTTATCGAACCAGTTCCTGATTCTCTTGAGGCTATTCATGGCTTCCAGAGTCATTCTTGGAGACTTGACATAAAAAATTGTTTCATAAATAGGAATAATGAAATGACAAGGTGACATATTTTGTAAAAATGGTTGAGATAATTGGATTCCCAAAGAATACTATGATAAATTTGTTTTGGGAGAGGATCATAAGATTCCATTTCCTTCCCATGGCTAGGAAATCCAAATAAAAGCATCGGAAATCCATAATGTAGGCAAACATATAAAATGGGGGAATGATGTTTTCAAAAACACTCTGAGAGCTGAGAAAAGCTAGAATGTGTTTGCCTATATTATCATACAATAAAGTGGACAAATTAAAAATGTAACCCTCATATGCCCCATTAATATAAGAAACCTAAGTATTGGGAAATTCATATACATTGGGGTAAGCATATAATCTACACATCATGGCAGAAATTTGACTTGAAGGAGTAGCAAGTGAAGCTATCAAATACTTACGATCCTCCTCTTGTTTGTGTTTATTTGGGTATTGCCTCCATTCTCTTGTGGAATAAGAAACTGATTCATGCTTCTTGGTGAAGTCTTGCACATATTGTTTATTGAAAATGCACTAGGGTTCAAGTAAATGGTACATAACTTGAAGGTATTTTGACCTGAATGAGCCAATCATGGTGCCCTCTTTGGTATAAAACCTTCGTTATATAATATTTACATTCTCGACTACCCACCTAACCATATCAGTGTAGGGCATTAATCTGGGCCTTGCTGCAATTCTATGCAAGAAAGAATTTTTGTGTCTTGAAGGGTTGCCTTTGATGTAGTTGTTTGGTCGTTATTTTTCACAACCTTCACTGTAACCCGAGGCTTTTCATCCTCAAATAATTTGTAAATATTTTCCCATGAAGTGTTTACTAAATCTCTTGTATAGACGGTGTTTGAGAAAAGAGTTGCATCCAGAAGTTTTCCATTTATAACTTCCTTATATGGGCTGAAGGGTTGCTACAGAGGAGCTTTATTTTTATATTTTGACACATCCTCCTTCATTTATCGGAGTGATAAGTATCAGAGCTCACCTGCAAGAATTTGAAAAGAACAGAGAAAATTAGCTCGTAGGTGAGAAAAGCAAGAAACCGTAGAAATTAATTCTAAACTAGCAGTCTTTTATATTAAATTATCTAACTTTCATCTTAAATGTTTAAGTGCAAAACTTTAATGGAAGTGTTTGATTGATTGGAAAATAGATATGCAAGAGGCCATGTGAAAAACGCCACCTCAAAGCCATGGACTTAAGTTCCTAGAGGAAACTTGAAATGCAATTTTATAAATTAGTAGGGCTTCCAGGCTTGCAAGTAGTAGAGGAGTGAGAGAAACTGTAGTATCCCGAAAGGGAGACCTGGTATAATTGGAATAAAGTTACGATTATAAGAGGAGCAGGTTCACAGGGTATTGAATCAGGAATTGGGGCATTACTTATATGATAGTGTGGTTGAAAATATATTATATTAGTGTAAGCCAATACTTTTATGTGCACGAATAATGAAGCATGTGATGACGTGGAACCCAAAGCTTGTGTGCCTAGAAACTTTAAAAATTAAATTTAAGAAGCTACAGTCTTCCGGGTACTAGGGATGCCTTGTTGCTAAGTCTTAATATAAAAGAGTGTTTTTTAGAAGAACTTGGTAATAGTGGTTAAGACTGTGATGGTTCTTCAATAATGGACATATTTTATTATTTTAATGTTTATTGAGGTAGAAATGTTGAGATTGCAACAAGATGATGAGCTTAGTGAAAAAATTCGCCTTCACTAAGTGGGCCCGCAGGCTATTTTTGGCGCAAGTCTATTTTTAGACTATGTCTATTTTTAGACATGTCGATCATATTCTATGAGTTTCAGGATGCTATTTGTGGATGGTTGGTCAAGTTGGAAAAATAGATGGACTTATGTTTTTAGACATATTGGGTGGAATCTATTTTTAGATTGTCAGTCTAAAAATGGATATGTCTAATATTATTAGCTCTTAATAATATTTTGACTCTAAACATTATCTTATTCTCTTGGAGCACTTCAGTTAAGTGCACAGATGTGGCATAGCAGCTAACAGAAGGAATTATGCTATTCCCGAGGGTTTACTGGAGCTATTGCATGGAGGACTTCAGTTAGAACTCATGTGACAGAGTTATGACATAGTTGGAAGAAGTAGTTATGGAGTTGTATTCAATTTAACTCAGTTAGACTCAGTTGAGCTAGTTGTATCTAGTTTAACTGATTGATACACTAGTGAGAATGGAGTGAATTAATTATTTAATTAATTCATAAATAATAATTCATTAATCAACTGAAGAATACATCAATAAACTACAATGCATGGCAGTTTCAATGGAGACCAGTGGAGAGATAGGTGAAAGGGCAAGATAGACTATCAGTTGTGACTATAATGATGCATTGATTGCATCCAACACTCATTGGAGATGCCAATGAGGATTGCGTGAGAAAGGCTGGAGTAATTCGAACTCATTCAGAGCCATTCTTTAGCAGGGATTGCGCAGTAGAGGCAGGCTAGCAGGTGGCAAAGATCGGTGCATGGATTTGCAAGATTAGGCATGATTAGTGTGTAGCGATTGTATTGTACCGAGAGCTTGATATGATCAGATTTGTATGAGGATTGTTACATTATCTCTATGGCATATATTATATACAGATAGTTGGGGTTTTCAGCTTCAGGCTTTCCCGTTAAACAACTGTGTTAATGTGTGTGATTTTTTATTGTTTCATGTGTGCATTGCAATCTTGATTTAATTTCCGCAAATGATCAATTGTGGAATAGATTCTGTATTTTGCATGAAGTTAAAATAGTGTGAGATCAGAAGAATCTTGGACATATAACACATAAGCTATATAATTTCTACATGGTATCGGAGCTGTATTGATCATTGGAGGAGATTGAAATTATTGAAGCGGTTGAGTTTTGTGCTGGTGGAATTCGAATTTGCGGCAGTGTTTTCTTGGTGTCGAAGTTGAGCATTCATTGAAATGTCTTTCAATGGATTGCGATTGGAGTATGCCCTTGATGGGAGCTTGAATTACATAGCATGGAAGGACAGGATGGAGGCGGTGCTGGAGGACAATGTGCTAAGGATTTCATCGATAGCGATGTTCCTAAGCTAGGATCTAGCGGTGTTGTCGCGCTTGACGCATGGAAAAAGAAGGTAGCAAAGTGTCGAAGGATTCTGTTGGAAGGTGTGAAGGATCACATTGTGTCCAGCCTTCACGAGAAAGCCACTCCATTCTTAATGTGGAAGGCTTTGACAGACTTGTTCCAAAGCATAAGTGACTAGAGGAAGTTGGCACTTAAAGACAAACTCAGAAAAATAAAAATGGAGAAAGGCGACAGTATACCAAAATACCTCACGATGTTTTTCCACTGCAAGGATGAGCTGGGAAGTGTGGGGGTTACTGTTGATGAAGAAGACTTGGTGAGCTTGGCTCTCCTTGGGCTTCCGAAGAGTTGGCATAGCTACAAAGACTCTGTTAATGGATAGGAGAAACTGCCAGGATGAGAGCGACTTTGGTCAGATCTTGTGTAGGAGGAGATAAGGCGGGGTACCAAAGATGGATCTTCATTGAAGAATGAAGATGAAAAAAATTGCGCTTTGGCTGCCAAAGCTCAGAAAGGAAAAGGGAAGAAATCTTCCAAATAGGAAACTAAAGACAAGAAGCAGGATTAGTCCAAGGTGAAGTGTTTTCATTGTCACCAGCATGGGCATTTCGCCACTAATTGCCCACAGAAGAAGAAAAATAAGAGAGTTGCTGGTTCTGCAGCAGGAGAGGCCTTAGCCTCGTAGTTTGAGCTCGAATTTTCTTTGATCGCATGCTTGGTTTCAAGTGTGATGGGATCGGTGTGGTTTCTTGACAGTGGTGCATCTTTCCATATGAACGGAGACAAAGATTTGTTTAGTGATCTAGAGGAAAAGGATCTTGGAGTGCACATCGAGATGGGCGATGATAGTAGATACAGTGCGATTGGTATCGGGACCATTTCCTTTGAGAGGGAGTCCAGTAAACCTTTCATATTGAAGGATGTCATGCATGTTCTAGGATTGAAGAAGAATATGATCTCTTGGCGATGTTGGAAGACAAGGACTATAATGTTGTTTTCAGTGAGGGAAAAGCTTTCCTTCGACATAAAACAACTGGTCAAACTAGGAGGATAGGGATTCGAGTTAAGAATCTTTATCAATTGTAGGTAGATGGCTCCGCTGCAATGGCAGGCAAAGCAGGAGTGGTGAGCCGAGATGAAGGCGAATTGTGGCACAGGAAATTGGGCCATCTTCACCATGGTGCTTTGAAAATTTTGCAGCAGATTTCTACCAAGCTTCCCAAAGGTACACTTGCGCAGTTAGATCAGTGCAAGGGATGTACTTTGGGAAAATTTGTGAAGACCACTTTTCATGAGAAGGATAGTCTTGCTTCGACGATCCTTGAGAGAATTCACACAGAAGTGTGTGGACCTTTCTCGGTTGCTTCAACAGCAAAGCACAAGTATTATGTGATATTTGTTGATGAATTTTCTCGTAAGTGCTGGATCTTCTTCATGCAGAAGAAGAGCGAAACATACTCAAAGTTTTGTGAGTTCAAGGCGCTGGTTGAGAAAGAGTCGGGGAAGCAGGTGAAAGCTCTAAGGAGAAATAATGGTGGTGAATACATCTCTGGCGAATTCAAAGACTTCTGTAGCAAAGAAGGAATTCGAAGAGAACTCATAGCGCCTCATAACCCACAGCAAAATGGGGTCATGGAGAGAAAGAACAGAACGATCGTGGGTGCTGCATGGGCGATGTTGCATGATTAGGGCCTTCCCATACACTTGTGGGATGAGGCATGCAACACTGTGATTTATGTGCAAAACCGTCGTCCTCATAGAGTACTTGGCATGAGTACACCCGAAGAGGCATTTTCTGGTAAGAAGCTTGATATTTCTCATTTGAAGATTTTTGGCTCACCTGTTTACATTCATGTGACGAAGGATGCTAGGAAGAAGATGGAGCCAACTGCAAAGTTTGGGATATTTGAGGGGTACACAGAAACACCCCACAATTATCGTGTGTATTTTTTAGACAATCGTGCGACGGGATATCAAATTTCATGAGGAGAAAGCCATGAAGTTGTCGCTTGAGAGGGAGCTACACTTGCATGCAGAGGAGGAGCTACTTGTTCCTAAATATGAGCCTCAAGATGTGGATCAGCCACAAGAGGAGGTTCATGGAGTGGAAGAAACCACTCATGCAGCACTAAACATCAGAGGGCGGAAGCGCACTACAGAAGCTGAGCGACTGAATCTTGATGCAGTGCAGAATGTAGGAGTTCCTACATCATAGCACAGACAAAGACAATCACTTGAACGATTTACTGGATTCATGGCTTTGATGAGCAAGTGTATCGTGATGGAGCCATCCTCTTTCGAGGAAGCTGTGGAGGATCTCGCATGGGTAGATGCCATGGTGGAAGAGTATGATTCGATTGTCAGAAACAGTGCATATGATATTGTCCCAAGGTCGGAAGGGAAATCAGTGGTAGGTTCGAGATGGATCTACAAAGTGAAGTAAGCTGCTGATGGGAGCGTTGAGAAGTATAAGGAAAGATTTGTTGCTTGGGGCTTCTCACAAATCGAGGGGATTGACTATGAAGAAACCTTTGCACCTGTCGCAAGGTATTCTTCCATACGAACCATCCTTGCTCTCTCAATGTAGATGGGTTGGTGTTGGAAATACTGAGAGGGGGGGGGGGGGTGAATCAATATTCCTTTCAATTAGAGAATTAGTTAATCTTCAATTATTATCACTATTGGTACAATGATAGCAGCAAACAAGAGGAACACAAATGCACACAGTTTTTAAGGTGGAAACCCACTCTGAGACAAAAACCACCTAATGATTTTCTAATAATTCTTTTCAACTCCAATTGAAAATAAAGCTCCAACTTCCTAGAATCTAGAAAAGCATTCTTCTCCAGATCCCACTGGATGGACACTCCAAAACTCGAGATTCTTCAGTGGTCAACTGAACGGATGCCCCAACACCCAATGAGCTACAACTCACCCTAGCACCACCCTACCACCCTATAGAAGAATAAAAGAAGAATGGACTCCCGTACCAGGGAAAATGGTCCACTTTACAATGATATAGAATGATGCAGAAGAAGAAGATATACTAGACCATAACCCCAACTTTGACACAATCACCTAATGAGATCCTATACCTCCCAACACTGCCTCTTCAACCCTTGGCAGATAGACACTAGTACAATTTTTACAATAATGTATTTACAATGACTTAGTACAATGATACCTTTACAATGATTGTATGCAGTGTTGCCCACTTGAAGAATTCATATGATGAACTTCTTGCTGCTGTTATGCACCTTGGTTGCTTCTCTTGTCATGCTACCCTCTGCTGCACCTTTCTTTGCTCTGTTGTCGTAGAAAGTCTGGTCCTTTGCAACCCTTGTCAACACATGATCTAGCTTTTTCTTGCCTTCTAGGAGTTCGATATTGAATCTGGTGTATCTATGTTATTTCAGATCCTCAATATCTAATTTTTGGTCCTGTAGTATTCCTCTGAGTCTTCTTTCCAATTCCACAGGTCTGACCCAATTTGGATTCTTCAAGAGAGAGTTATACCCAATCTCTCACAATTCCCTAATTAAGGATTGTTTCAGCAGAGCGCACTTGTACAGCGTGCCACGTGTCACTGTTTCTTCATTTGTATTTGAAATTGATAGAGCGAAAAGTATAGACTGTGCACTATCTTCCACTTTTTACGAAATTCCAATCCGATACTCAGAGAGAGAGTTATGACGAATTTACCAAGGTCACTACCCTGACTTCCACAGATCATATCTCCAAAAATATTGTGCACCTTGATCTAAAATTTTTACTGCAGATTCCTCAGGATTTCAGCTTCGCCTCATATAAATTTCAGCTTCTGAACCTTCATAGAAAAAAATTTAGAGCGAAAATTCCACGATGACCTGTTTCAGATGGCCGAATCCCTTGCCTAAGGAGGAAATGAAGATCACAATTTATATAAATGCTTAAGTTGAGAGGGGCTTCAACAATTGAACGTGGGAGGGATTTTAGGAGCTTAAAAAATATTAATTATGACTTTTCAATGACCCATGCCCCAACCCCATGGGGTTTTAGCCCACTAACTGGGGTTACAAACTTCAAACATGAATATCTCTCAAACCGTGAAGAATTACATGGCGTGCCATATATCAGTGGAAATATATCGACAAAAAGAAACCATAAAAAGCATTATTGACCTAGAATATATTAATTTGGTAGGTCAAAAATCCCATGAAATATTGGGTTAGCCCCTGGTGCTGCTTGGGTTGACATCAATGACAACCGCTGATCAACAATCTCCCCCTTTAGCATTGATGGAAACACAAGTACTCCCCCTGCGATCATGACTCATCTTCCTACAACATTCTCTCCCCCTTTGACATCAATGGGAAAGGGTAACTCCCCTTGAAACACAACCATCCTGCGGAGCTGTACACACTTCCACTCCCCTTGACACACAACCGTCCTGCAGAACTGTAATCTACTTCCACTCCCTCTTTTATATTCTGAAAAAGGAAAATCTAATGAGAACTTGGGAGAATCCCAAGATTCTGGCGAAGATATTCCAATGCTGGCGAATATTTAATATGTGATTCTTTTGGTGCTACTTGGAATCTTGCTACTTGTCCAACAACTTGCATAACATCTGGTCAGGAGGCTGTTACATATAGAAGACTACTAATCATAGATCTGTACAACCTTTGATCCACATCCTTAGATGAGTCATCTATGCTCAATTTGCAACCTGTTACCATTAGAGTAAGGATGGGTTTACAATCTTCCATTTTAAATTTCCTGAGCATTTCCTTGATGTACTTGGCTTTACATATAAATATTCCTTTCTCTTGCTGAGATATTTGAAGCCCTAAGAAGTATGTCAGCTCACCAAGTAAAGACATCTCGAAATCACTTTGCACCTTTGTAGCAAAATTCTTACTTAGTCGATCATCATTGCTACCAATTATTGCATCATCCTCTTTAGCTATTAGACATGCTTTAGTTGCTTCATCCATAACATATATGTCATTTGGAGCTCGACTTGCTGTAGCCACAATTTCACCATACACGCCTTTCCTGATTTCACATTTCGTGGAGTTGAATAGTATTGTGTGTCCTTGATCACACATTTGTCTAACATTGAGCAGATTGTGATTCATGTTTTCAACCAATAGAACATTCTTGGCTAGAACATCTTTGCTTCTGAGAGTGATAGTACCTGATCCTATAACATTTGAAGATCCATCATTTCCAAAGGACACGGTTCCATCCTTCTTCTCTTTCAGAGATGCATATTTATTTCTATCTCCAGTCATATGCATTGAGCAACCGCTATCAACATACCAATTATCATTCTTCTTCTTCTTCCATGTTCGTTCGTTCTATGGCTTCGAAGATTATTCTGGAGGATTTTCAAGTCTGCAGTCTTTGGCTATGTGTCCAAAGTTTCGACATTTGTAACATTCAATATTATTTCTTAAATGTTCAAATCTATTGATGTTTCACTGAGCCCTGGGAGGTTCATATTTGACAGATCTCCTAGAATTGTATTCGTTCCTAGGGTATGTGCGACATTCTACAGCTTTATGACCAAATTTTCCACATGAATAATAGTAGCCATAAAAAATATGTTGGTACCTGGATGGAAATTTTCGTCGAGGAATTATCTTCCAAGGCTGTTCTTGCGAATCTTGTCCAATGAAGTCTACATGCATGTCAGATATCATAGGTTCATTGTATTTTGTTGTAGAAGGTCCTGCTTCTTCTTCTTTGTAACTGATGCCAGTTTTGTCGTTGTAAGATCGTTGATTTTTGATGAGTTCTTCCAATGCCCTTGAGCTATTGGCATATTTTTGGATAGTTTTTTCTTTCTTCACTTCCTCACGCAGCGAGACTACTTCGGCTTCTAATTCTTCCCTTTCTTGGTTGCTTTCTTCCAACTTCTTTTGAAGTGACTCTTCAATGCATTTGTGTTCTTCAACTTCAATTTTGAGACCTTGAACTTGTTCTTCAAGAGTTTTGGAACATATCTTCTCCGCCTTGAGATCTTTTATAAGCTTGATTGCTTCCTCATAAAATTCGTCTATGGTCCATCCTTCTTCTTCGTTGTTTGATACCTCTTGCTTATTGTGCTCGGGTTTATTGTGCTTGGCCATAAACAATACTCTCTCATTGGCTTCTTCTTCACTATCATTGTCTTCATTGGATGATGAGCTATCTTCTTTAGAGAGAAAGTTCCTTTTGGATCCTTTCTTGTTGAATTTCTTAAAGCCTTTCTTTCTTTTTGAGTTGCCATTACTTTTGTTTGGACATTTTGCTGCAAAATGCCCAACCTCATTACAGCTGAAACATATCAATGGAAGTTTACCTTTGAATTTTCCCTTACCAATTTGTAGTTTTCTCATGAAGTAAGCATATTCTTCATCTGAAAGACCTTCTTCATCATCTCCCTTTTCTTCACACTTTCAAGTGCATGTCTTTTCAATTGAAGGTTGTTTATTCTTATTTGTTTTCTTAGATGCAACGAACGCAGTTTCTAGATGCGAAGTAGCCTCTTCTTCATCAAGTCTCATTTCATATGCTATGAGAACTCCATGTAATTCCTCTTTGCTGAGTTTGTCCAGATTTGCACTCTATTCTAGGACCAATACCTTTGGGTTGAATCTCCCTGGTAACGTTCTAAGAATCTTCCGTATAATAGTATTCTCGTCAACTGGCTCTCCCAATCCTTCCAGAGTATTGGTTATTTCATCAACGCATTGAAAGTATGCAGTAATGTTGCAATCTTCTTTCATTCTGAGTTGCTCAAATTTTGCTCTATAGATTTGAAGTTTGCTTCTTTGACATTTGAGTCACCTGCATATATATTCTCAAGCTTGTCCCATACATTTTTGGCAGTTTAACAACCCAAAACCTTATGATAAGCAGATTCAATAAGTCCACTGATAATAATATTCTTTGATTTTGCATCATTTACCAAATTCTTCTTACCTTGTTCATCCGTGGTTGATGTAAATACATTTTGAACAGTGTCCCATACTTCGTAACCTTGCGCCAAGAGATAGACCTCCGTTCTTCCTTTCCAAAGTGCATAATTATTTTCATTGAATTGAGGTACACTATTCTTGGTATGCTCCATGACCTCCTTCCAACTGTTAAACTGCTATTGAAGGAACCAAGCTCTAATACCAATTGTTGGAAATATTGAGAGGGGGGGGGGGGGTGAATCACTATTCCTTTCAATTAGAGCATTAGTTAATCTACAATTATTATCACTATTTGTACAATGATAACAACAAACAAGAGGAACACAAATGCACACAGTTTTTAAGGTGGAAACCCACTCCGGGACAAAAACCACCTAATTATTTTCTAATAATTCTTTAATATTCAACTCCAATTGAAAATAAAGCTCCAACTTCCTAGAATCTAGAAAAGCATTCTTCCCCAACTCCCATAGGATGGATGCTCCAATGCCCGAGATTCTTCAGTAGTCAACTGAATGGATGACCCAACACCCAATGAGCTACAAATCACCCTAGCACCACCCTAACACCCTATAGAAGAATAAAATAAGAATGGACTCATGTACCAGGGAAAATGGTCCACTTTACAATGATATAGAATGATGCAGAAGAAGAAGATATACTAGAACATAACCCCAAATTTGACACAACCACCTAATGAGATCCTAGACGTCCCAACACTGCCTCTTCAACCCTTGGTAGATAGACACTAGTACATTTTTTACAATAATGTATTTACAATGACTTAGTACAATGATACCTTTACAATGATTGTATGCAGTGCTGGCACTTGAAGACTTCATATGATGAAATTCTTGCTGCTGTTATGCACCTTGGTTGCTGCTCTTGTCATGCTACCCTTTGTTGTACCTTGCTTTGCTTTGTTGTTGTATAAATTCTGGTCCTTTGCAACCCTTGACAACACATGATCTAGCTTTTTCTTGCCTTCTAGGAGCTCGATATTGAATCTGGTGTATCTCTGTTATTTCAGATCCTCAATATCTGATTTGCAGTCCTGTAGTAGTCCTATAAGTCTTCTTTCCAATGCCATAGGTCTGGCCCAATTTTGATTCTTCAAGAGAGATTTATACCCAATCTCTCACAATGCCCTAATTAAGGACTATTTCAGTAGAGCGCACTTGTATGGCGTGCCACGTGTCATTGTTTCTTCATTTGTCTCTGAAATTGATAGAGAAAAAAGTACATACTATGCACTATCCTTCAATTTTTATGGAATTCCAATCTGATACTCAGAGAGAGAGTTATGATTAATTTACCAAGGTCACTTCTTTGAGATGAATTTCAGGAGCCTGCAAAAACCCTGACTTCCACATATCATATCTCCAAAAATGTTGCTCACCTTGATCTTAAAATTTTATTGCAACTTCCTCAAGATTTTGGCTTCGCCTCATATAAATTTCAGCTTCTTAACCTTCGTAGAAAAAAATTTAGAGCAAAAATTCCACTATGACCTGTTTCAGATGGCTGAATCCCTTGCCTAAGGAGGAAATGAAGATCACAATTTATATAAATTCTTAAGTTGAGAGGGGCTTCAACAAGTGAACATGGGAGGGATTTTAGGAGCTTAAAAAATATTAATTATGACTTTTCAATGACCCATGCCCCAACCCCATGGGGTTTTAGCCCACTAACTGGGGGTACAAACTTCAAACATGAATATCTCTCAAAGCGTGAAGAATTACATGGCGTGCCATATATCAACGGAAACATCTCGACAAGAAGAAACCATAAAAAAAATATTGACCCAGAATATATTAATTTGGTAGATCAAAAATCCCATTCATTATTGGGTTAGTCCCTGGTGCTGCTTGGGTTGACACCAATGACAACCGCTGATCAACAATTGTCACATTCATCAGATGGATGTGAAGACTACGTTCCTCAACGGAATCATTGAGGAGGAGGTGTATATTGAGTAGCCTGAAGGATTCGAAATATTCAGTAGTGAGTCACATGTGTGCAGGCTCAAAAGAGTGCTGTATGGGCTGAAACAAGCACCTCGTGCTTGGTACACATGGATAGACAGTTATTTCACCAGACTTGGTTTCGCCAAGAGTGAGGCGGATCCAAACCTATACTAGATTGTGGTGGAGGGTAAGATTTTGATCATTGTGCTTTATGTAGATGATTTAATACTAATGGGTGATGAACTGTTGATACACTCATGAAAGGTATATCTTGCAAAGGAGTTCGAGATGAAGGACTTGGGCCTCCTTCATTATTTCCCGGGATTGGAAATTTGGTAGCGGAAAGGTGAACTGTTTGTGTCTCAAGGCAAGTATGCCCGGGAGATACTGGAGAAGTTTCACATGGAAGGCTGCAAGCCTATCGACACTCCTGTTCCTGGTGGTTGGAGGAAGGAGGATGATACATCGGCAGAGGTAGTGGATGCCACTGTTTATTGACAGTTGGTTGGTTCGCTCATGTATTTAGTCAATACACGACCGAACATATGCTATGCGGTGAACTAGCTTTCACAAGCGATGGTTAAGCCTACCAAGCTCTTTTGTAAGGCAGACAAGCATGTACCAAGGTATCCCAGGGGCACATCTGGGTATGGATTGTGGTACAGACAGTCGAATGAGGTGAAGCTGCATGGCTTCACGAATGCAGATTGGGCAGGAATCCCAACGGACAGAAAGAGCACATCTGGAGGGATTTTTAGTATCGGATCTACAACAGTTTCTTGGTACAGCAGGAAACAAATATCCATGGCACTCAGTTCAGCGGAGGCTGAGTACATGGCAGCAAGTTTGGCTGCATGCGAGGCTATATGGATGAGGAAGATCCTAGTCGGTTTGTTCGGTTCTCATTTAGATCCTACTGTGATATATTGTGATAATCAGAGTTGCATTAAACTCTCGGTTAATCTAGTATTTCATGATATGTCTAAACATATTGACATCTAGTACCATCATATGAGATTGTGTGCAGCGAAGGATCATGTTGCTTTCTTACATTCCTACAGAAGATCAAGATGCAGATATTCTGACAAAGGCACTCACCAGAAGCAAATTCGAATACCATAGAGACAGGATTGGGGTGGCAGATAATCCCTATCTTGTTGAGAGGGAGTGTTGAGATTCAACAAGATGATGAGCTTAGTGAAAAGAGTCGCCTTCACTAAGTGGGCCCACAGGCTATTTTTGGCGCATAGTCTATTTTTAGACATGTCGATCATATTCTATGAGTTGCAGGATGCTATTTGTGGATGGTTGGTCAAGTTGGAAAAATAGATGGAGCTATTGCATGGAGGAATCAGTTAGAAATCAAGTGGCAGAGCTATGACACAGTTGGAAGAAGTAGTTATGGAGTTGTATTCAGTTTAACTCAGTTAGACTCAGTTGAGCTAGTTGTATCTAGTCTAACTGATTGATACACTAGTGAGAGTGGAGTGAATTAATTAGTTAATTAATTCATAAATAATAACTCATTAATCAACTGAAGAATACATCAGTGAACTACAATGCATGGAAGTTTCAGTGGAGACCAGTGGAGAGATAGGTGAAAGGGCAAGATAGACTATCAGTTGTGACTATAGCGATGCATTGATTGCATCCAACACTCAGTGGAGATGCCAATGAGGATTGTGTGAGCAAGGCTGGACTAATTCGAACTCATTCAGAGCCATTCTTCAGCAGGGATTGCGCAGTAGAGGCAGGCCAGCAGGTGGCAAAGATCAGTGCATGGATTTGCAAGATCGGGCCTGATTAGTGTGTAGCGATTATATTGTACTGAGAGCTTGATATGATCAGCTTTGTATGAGTATTGTTACATGATATCTATGACATATATTATATACAGATAGTTCGGGTTTTCAGCTTCAGGCTTTCCTGTTAAACAACTGTGTTAATGTGTGTGAATTTTTATTGTTTCATGTGTGCATTGTAATCTTGATTTAATTTCCGCAAATGATCAATGGTGCAATAGATTCTGTATTTTGCATGAAGTTAAAATAGTGTGAGATCAGGAGAATCTTGGACATATAACACATAAGTTATATAATTTCTATAGAAAGGGATTTATTTAAGTATTTTTGGAAAAATGGTCCCCATTATTATTATGATAAAAAACTAATGGTGGTTGTTGTTTGTTACAACATTAATAAAGAAGTTCAGAAGGGTTTGTCCAATACTTTAGTGAAGGTGAAGGAAAACGAACCAGAGTTGTATGATGGTACCAAAAGTACCGAGGTGATTGGCAATTTCTGTTGGGATGTACAACAATATCTTGGACAACTAGGGGTATGCATAGAAGAGGACATGATTATGGTTTCTACTACATATTTGACAAGGAATGTGAAGTTGATGTGGAGGACTAGGGAAGAGGATATCATTGTTGGTCACATCCAGGATGATATCAGTACATGAGTAGAGATGAAGGAATCTTTGTACACATAGTTGGGACCAAAGGATCAAACTTGGAATGCAAGGAATAAGTTTAGGACTTTGAGGCAATATTTTAGTATAAAAGCTTACACTCCTAAGTATTCTGGTCTCATGTTGGAGATAAAGGATATTTCTAATAGAGGAAAGTTGTTTAACTTCATGATGGGATTGAAACCTTAAGCATAAACATAGGTGGGAATGAAAAATTTTTATACACTTGCAATTTCTATTACTGTGAAATATAAGCTTTTGGATTTATATGTGAATGGGAAGACAAAAGAGAAAGAGGAGGGTGGTGATAAGGGAAGGAAGAAGATATACAAAGGGAAAGAGAAAAGGGGATGGATTGAAGCAAACTATTTGAGGGAATGAGAATAAGTCTCTTTCAGGTTGGATGTGTGTAGAAGATCATATGGCGAATAATATTCCCTTGAAGCAGAAGTTGATTGGGATGCAGTAGGTTGAAAATTCATCTATGGCATTGATGCAGGTTTTGGGTGTAGCTTTTTCAAAATAAGCCACTCCAAAACATGATAAAAGGAGAAACCAATTGAATTATGTGAGAGTAGATGTTGTTGGGATTCAACAGGTTTCTATGGTGGATAGTGATGCCACTCACAACTTCATGAGGGAGGATGTAGCAAGAAAATTTGGTTTTCATATTGTTCCAATCAATATGTCCTTCAAAGAAGTGAAATCTGAGGATAGGAGAGTTCTCGGATCAACCAAGGATGTTCCACTTCATATTGGATGTTGGAGTGGGAAGCTTGAATTCACCATCATTCAGTTGGATGACTATGAGGATGTAGTAGGACAAGAGTTCTTGATTGGAGAGAGAGTTGTTCCTTTGCCACACTTAAATATAGTGTTCATTCTTTCAGGAGTAGAAAATGTGATTATTCTGACTATACGGTCCATTTCAGATGGAGGCGCTAGGATAAAAATTATCCTTGTGGAGGAGAGACAACCTGATGATTAGATTCTTATGAGGTTGGATCATGTGGAGTTTATCCTTCTACAATAGACTAGGATTATTACTGACTTGGAAAATAGGGCTTTGAGTCTCACTTAGAGAAATTAGATGGTTGATGTTGAGACATCATCACAGGGGCTTCACTAGGGAAGAAATACCATACCAAGTGAGTTCATATTGTGAGATATATAGGGGGTAGAGGGTTTTTATATTGGCTGGTATAAAAAATGGAGACCTGGGTTAATGAAAAAATATAAAAGGGTATAAAAACTGTTAATGAAAAAATGAATACCTACAATATATAGTGAAAGTAGGGGTTTTTAAATTGGGAAGATGTATTGGGTTCGTATTGGTAGGAGGTTAAATAATGTGATTTTTAGAGGTATTTTCCAATATGTAGTCAAATAAAGGATATTGTTTAATAAATCACAAATGCATGTGATATGTCATAGATTCATTGAGTGAATCCCCCATGGACATCATCACGTTAGTGGGATGATTTTATTGACATTTATGATGAGGAGGGAGAACTGATTGAGGATCATCATGACGATGATGGAGCCAAGAGGATTTATTCTATAAGATAAGATGAGGTTTATGATTATGATACTTAGTATAGATGATACAAGAGAGAGATTGAGGAGTCTAAGGAGACAATGGAGTCAAATGGATGGTTTGAGGATCTAGAGTTGAACAAATTGATTGAGGAGATTGAGGATAGGATAGGTTCATATCCCCCATTATGGAGATATATTGTAGACAGTTTTGGAGGTGTCATTCTAGGAGTAGGAGGACCATTTCCAAGATTGGATAGATCGTATTTGAGAGAACAGGGTACATCTTCAGGAGGTGGAGTTGGGCCTGAAGTGTGGAGAGGCAGTACTCAAGGCTACCCCAACTCATATTCTCTATGATCTCTTGGAGATGGGCTCATCATTCCTTGCTCAAGGTGGCGGGTCTAGATATATGTGGAATGCCTAGAAAAGGTAATTCCCGATGAACATATTTTATATGAGGATTTTTATGTGTGGAGATGTTGAAGACAACCTTGGGATGTGACATGTTTGGCGCTTATTTGGGTTGTGTGGGAGTTGGTGCTTATTTGGGTTATTTTAGTTCTTGTGGAGTTGACGCTACAATCAATTTAACTACTTGATTAGTTGATGACACGTGAGGATCCAACACATGGCACTCTTGTGGGAGCATTCACTATCTCATAGGATTGATGCAGTGTCAGGAGATGAGCATTCTTCACATGATTCATGCATTTTGATGAGAGGTTGTTCGATGGCATGGGTTATCAATTTGATGGACAATGTTCTTAAGGATGCAACACCTTGGTGATGGATAAATTTCGAACAGGGATGCATTTTCAAGGATGGAAACATCGTTGGAGTGTTTTAGGATGTCAGACCCTCACGTTTGAGCACCCACGTGTGGAAAAAGATGGGTGATTCGAGTCGCAATATGAGACACACATCACATGATTTGCAATGATTGTGTTACATTTTAGGGTTTCTTAACCGAGTGAGTTGAGATGATCAAGATAAGTGCACCCATGCTCGAGTTGTGTCAGCTAAGACAAGTGTGTCTATGCTCGAGTTGTGTCAGTCAAGACGTATGCGCCCGAGTGTGACAAGTTGGCTCAAGTGTTGAGTGCTCTCTCTATTTTGAGGTTTCCAGTATGATCGTATGAGTTAACGCAATCATTTCAATTGAGCCCACACATCACCACATTGGATATTTCACCATGTGTTGGGCCAACTTCATGAGAGAATGGATCAATGCAAGTATTTAGAGAATCGACTGGAGGAATGTGAAGGGTCGGAAAACAGAAGAGATGTGTCGGTTGGGTGATACACGTCCCTTCACGTACCCCTTGAGGCACACATATATTGGAGATTTGTGGAACAAAATTAAAAGGGAAGGATGCTAGCTCGAAGAGAAGAGAAGGAGCAGTGAAAAGTGCGAAAATATGAACCATGTCATAGGTCCAAGCCACAAAGGAGAGAAGAACCAAATTTGAGGTTTGGCCTCCCCTCACAGGTAGAGAAGAGAACTAAACCAAACCGACTAAAGTTGGAGAGGAATTTTTGCACACAAGTTGGATGAGGATAGTAGCTGAGGGTTTGGATTTGTGATTGCAGCAATAGGTCGAGATTTTGAGGCCTTATTTTGATAACCATACACCATACACCAAAGTCTCTTTCACAATTGAAGGTGTGAACCAAAGGGAAGATTGGGTAGGGTGCTTTGCATGTAAATTTGAGGGTTTCAATTGGGAGCAAACTAAGAAATTTTTTGTTGTATATTTTGGGGGAGTAGGCAGAGGGCCTAGATTTTGGATATTTTGTAGCATTTTAATGTATTTGTGAAGCTTACATACTAATAATTATGGGTGGACCAAGGGTCCCCTTTTCCATATCCTGGTGTACATCTTTATGAGCATTATTGTAATTATATGAATGTGACATAATATAGTAGCAAGGTAATAATGATGTGATGATTGGAATCTTGCACATGAGATGGACAAAAATTGAAGATTGAGCATTATACTTGTGTTATGATTGTATGTTAGATTCTGCACACATAATATATCTAACACATGAATAGATTTATGGGGATAAAACAAGGATGTGAGAAACCCTAGTGCCGCGGTTATTGGGTTGTTGCAGGTTGCCATGGATTGGCGGTCTCCATTGAGACTTCTTGACTATTGTTTTTGGACACGGGTTGATAGGTGTTGGCTATATTTTGGGGGCACGAGTCGTTAATCACGGGTTATGTTCACCTTTCATCTCTTCTTCCAGAGTTTCGTTAGGCACATCGATGACAACTTCTGACTTCGACCATTGTTTTATCTCCCCTATTCCCCACTTCATCATTATTGGCACCCTTGTGCATATTGTTTTACCCGCTTCGACTAGGTCACCACATCTATCGTCTGACTCCCTGCACTGTCCAATGTCCTTCTCAGTGAGTTTTTCATTAGCACTCACTGTCGGTTATTGTGCGACTTGGTATCACTCCCATAGGCTGTGGTGGCAGTTACTTGCTTTCCCTTTCGTCATGAGCATCTATGAGGAAGAAATAGACTATTTGGCTGACCCCCTAGATGGTGTCAAAATTTGGGGGAACATAACACTTGATGGGGTCGCTACCATGGTGGACAGGGAGTCAACACCGACCCCGAACCAGGTCATTCCGTCACAATCGGACGCACCTATGCCAGGAAATGACCCATTTTCTCCCCAGGCAAACTCGCCATTATTCAATCTTTCGTCGCCTTCCGTGCTGCGACTCTGGGAGACTCAGGCACAAGAATCACCAGATCTCCCTATACATTCCATTGCGGCTACTGACCTGGGTGGTGCGGCCAACTCCGAGCATATCTGTGTGGATGCACTCGCATTTGAAGACTTATTCATTGGAGTGGTGGAGAATACTTTGCAACCCCTCACATCATTGGGGGCTTCGACATCAATTGTGGCATCGGGGTGTTTTGAGGACATCCTTGTGGTTGCGCTGGCTGTGGATACTATTCTATCCTCTAAATCTGATGGTGTGGATGCTTCGTATTCGAACATTGTTGGAAAATTCCCAAATTGTGGCAAGAAAAAACCTCGTCACACCAAGAACCAACACAGCCATAATGCCAATTTTGGGCTTGATCGAGGTATGGCCAATATTGAAAGAACAACAGCTATGGTGCTAGTGGGTAAGGTCTGCGGGCGGAATTGCACCACTGCTCGGCTGAAGACTTGGATTGATGAGATATGGGGTGAGCATTTGGAACTACTCCGGAGGGTTTTGCTCATGAACTGTAGATGGTTCGCGCTCACCTTCACTTTACCCGCTATGGTGGATTGGGTCTTATCCAAATATTGGCATATAAAATTACACCCGATACTGTTGAAGAGATGGGATCCTCTTTTCGATCCTAATAAGGAAAACTCTGGAACAGGTCCGATTTGGATGCGACTTCCTGGATTACCGCTTCAGTTTTGGAATGAGGAATCTCTTTGTAGCATTGGGGGTGACTTTGGACACTACCTTGATCAAGACCGATCCTATTTGGTTACTGGAAACATCTCTGTAGCTCCCTTATTGGTCTTCCTGGATACTAGAGGTGGACTTTATGACAACTACAACATCTTTTTTGAGGGGATGGTTTGGTAGCAACTGCTGGATTATGAAGGGATTCCATTCTGGTGCCAGCTTTGTCATGCGGTTGGAAATATCTGCAAGGAGTGTCCACTCATCGGAGGAGCGACACCTCTCATCAAGACTGTTGTGCACATGGGCACAAAAATGGATCCGCCCAGCCCTGCATCTACACAGGTGGACCACCCAGTTTGCTCTCCTTTGTCGACTGCAGTATCGTTGTCGTCCTGGCCGATCACTCATGCTCAGACTCACTGCCAAGCTGCCATCAATCCTCAGCGAGAACAGACTCTTATCTCGGGTACATCTTCACTCCCCTCTTCTATTTTCTCTCTTATTGCATCACATTCGTATTTTGTTGGTCACCACCATATATCAACATTAAATTCCATTAGCTGTCCAGTTACTTCGATGCCCCCACCATCTCACATATCATCTCTCACACATTGGCTGCTTCCTAAATTGTGTTGCCTTCTCCCTCATCCGAATCGACCTCTACCAGCCACCAGTATTTTCTGCGATCATCCGTTATTGTGCCACACTTGTCTAACTTTGGCATTATACCTGTATCGAAGCCCCATATAGCCACACCAAGAGGAAGACCATCAAAATTATCAAAATCTATTCGCAGAGCCAACCTAGAAGTGGCTGTGGGGAATCAATCCACATTATTAAGGGTACTTATAGTAAGGAAACCCAAAGATTTGGTTACATCATGATTTGTCTATCATTTAATTTTCGGATTCTTGCCAACCCTAACAAGAAACTGGCCCTCCGGAGACTTCTTCACACTTCACACATCGACGCTATTTTCCTGCAAGAGACACTGGGTGAGGGGGAGGTTGTTTCCATTACTCTTTGTACACTACTTCCAAATTGGAATTTTATAACCATTGATGCTCGAGGAAGATCGGGTGGCTGTGCTGTGGGCATTAACAACAAAACCACCTATGTACTTAACTGCTGGGGATGGGTGGGTACCATTGGGGTGGACGTTACTCACTGTGAATTTGATTCACCCATATCCTTGATTAATGTTTATGGTTCCTGCAATAATAGAGAGGTATTCTGGGCCTCCTTGATGCATTGTTCTCTCCCGCAGAAAAACAATATTATCCTGGGGGGATCTAAAATTTTTCATTGGAATCTCAGAATCATAGGGACCTCTGGCCATTCTGGACCCTCTATCTGATTATTTTGCCAATCTTCTGGAATTTTCCGAGTTAATTGATATTGGCATTCAAAGAAAGCAACCTACTTGGAGAAACAGGCGTACAGTGGAGGCTGCGCTCGCTCATCGCCTTGATATATTCCTCATCAAGCTCCCTATCCATCACCTCATGGATAGGAATAGACAATGGGTGTGCGTGGGAGGTGCCTCAGACCACTCCCCTATATATTTGGAATTTCAAGCGGGTGATCAGAAACCCCCAGACCCTTTTAAATTCAATTATAGCTGGCTACTTGAACCAGAATTCCAATCATTGGTAACTAAGGAGTGGAAGCATTGTAATCAACTCCCTGAGATTGAACCTGCTCGGGTTTTCAATGATAACCTCAACCGTATCAAATCACTCGCTATCAATTGGGCTCGGAGGAAAAAAAAGCTTGAGATGGAGGAAATCAACAGGGTGGAATTGGAAATATCTCAGCTCACTGATTCTGAGTACTTGGGTTTTAGAAGCACAGACTCCAAAGAGCTACTGATTGTGCTGGAAACCATTAAAGCTACCCTCCTTTGTAAAAAAGAGGAGTAATGGAGATTGAAAAGCAGAGCTATTTGGATGCAGGCTAGCAATGCTAATACCAAGTTCTTCCAGCAATGTGCACAAGGTGGGAGAAATATCAATACTATCTGGGAATTAACAGATCACACTGGATTCGTGGCCAAATCCCATGCACAGCTTGCAGATATGGGAATCCGACACTTTTCAAATCAATACAAAGCACCCCACAACATCAACTTGCTGGACATTATGCTCATTGCTAGGAACTTTCACAGATTTGTTGATGCAGAGTATTTGGAGATTCTAAATGCCCTAGTCTCCATGGGCGAAATCGAAGGGGTTTTGAATTGGTTCAAAAAGGACAAAATTTTTGGACTTGGTGGTTGGCCTATTGAATTTTTTCTCCATTTCTTCGAACTTATTGGCCGAGACCTCCTTCTGATCATTGAAGATTAGAAGGATCTATGATGGATTTAATTCCACATTCACTGCTCTGATTCCCAAATTGGACCATCCTACTTCATTTCATGACTTCCGACCTATCTCTCTGTGTAACTGCATTTACAAAATTATCTCCAAAATCATTGCCAATTGCATTAAACCTATTCAGTCTTCGCATATTTCCAAGGAACAATTTTTATTCCTACACCATCGACAGATCCATGAAGCCATTGGCACTGCTCAAGAAATTCTGCACTCGATAAAAACCAAAAAACTTCAGAGTACCATCCTCAAAATTGACCTTGCAAAAGCTTTTGATCATGTTGACTGGAACTACATTCACCTCATTCTCCTCCATATTGGATTCCCTCCCATATTCATCAATTGGATTATGGGATGCATCATGCATGCATCCTTTAGTATTCTGATCAATGGGGCTGCTACTGATTTCTTCCATGCTAGCAGAGGTCTTCGACAAGGTTGTCCACTCTCGCCCCTTGTTTTCATCCTTGTTATGGAGGGCCTCTCCACCCTGATGCATCAGGCAAAAGTGAATGGGAATATTCAGGGTATAAGATTAAATGAATTCATCCGTATAACTCATTTATTATTTGTTGATGATGTTATTATATTTTGAATGGTTCTTGTCAGGATTTCTCACATTTGCCAACATTCTCAAGACTTTCTGCAAGGCTACTAGCATGTCTCTGAATCACGACAAGTCTACCATTATATTGACAAGGGTGTCGGCACAAGAACATACACATGCCATGGGGTTCTTCCCATTTGAACATAGACTTATTGAGCATGGATTAAAATATCTTGGGTTCCATCTAAAGCCAAATGATTATCTAATCAAGGAATGGAACTGGCTGATTGCCAAAGTCAAATGCAGAATCAACATTTGGAAGCATAGGTGGCTCTCAAGGGCTGGAAGATTGGTATTAATAAAATCTGTTCTGGAGGCCATTCCAGTCTATTGGATGTCACTTGCGTGGCTCCCCAAAGGTGTTACCAATCGTATACAACAGATTTTCCGACAATTACTTTGGCGTAATCCTGGACGTGAGCGAACATTTATTTGGGTTGCCTGGGACAGAATCAGTTTTCTGAAGGAGTGGGATGGATGGGGTATTAAGGATCTCTCCTTATTTTCTACTGCCCTTGCTGCTAAATTGGGTTGGCACCTCGTTAAGGGAAATAGTTTGTGGAAAGAGGTCATTGTCTCCAAATACATTGCACCTCGATCTACATTGGACTAGATCAGAGGTGTCATTCTCCCCTGCCCTGGTTCCTCGATCATTTGGAAGGCTATCGTTAAATCCACTCATCTCATTCAACAATGTTTGAATTGGCAAATTGGTGCTGGTACTCAGGTCCGACTAGAGATGGATTATTAGGTGGGAAGCAGACCGAATTATAAATTACCCCAAGACACCATTCAACTATTGGCCAATGCTGGGTACCACCATCTCTTGCAAGTGGTTGATCCTCTGATGACCAACTGGCTATCACAGGGGTGGATATCAGCGCTGATTCTGGGGATACCTTTGGAGCGACACCATCATTGGGATAGATTCAGCCAGGCATTACAGGCTTCACACATCAGACTGACTGACAATGAGGATGATCTTCTTTGGGCTCTCGCACCCTATGGAAATTAATCACCTAAAGCTAGATATGTCACTATCAGTCGGCCGAGGGAACCACTTACTAAACACTGGTGGTGGCAATCACTCTGGAAATTGAAGGCACCCAACCAATCACGTCTTCTCATGTGGTGCATCCTCAACAACTGCATTCCCACCATCGACAACCTTCGCAGATGGGCTATGTAGGGTCCCTCCCGTTGTTGTTTCTGTTTTGCACATGAGGAAGATGTCATGCATTTGTTCCTTGACTGTCCCACGACCAGAAATTTCTGGCGAACGACATCACTTGCTATGGGATGCACTATACAATGGCAAGGCACTTCAATACAAGAGGCATGGGTTGCGTGGTGGCAGGCGGCCGCCTGCATCAAATTTAGGAACATACCATTATTGATTGCCTGGGGCATCTGGACATGCCATAACAAATATACATTTGAAGGGGTACACGTGCATTGGGAACATACTTTCTCGACCATTGTTTCTACCTATCGACTTTTACCGGAAGAAGATACGCATCCCCGGGACAGAGTTATCATCCCTGAAAACATTGACAACACTTACCCTTGGGCATACTTCGATGGGGCATCTAACTTACATGGGTGTGGGGGGGTGCGATATTATATTTATCTGAGACTCATTATTTCCACCTTAAAATGGGTCTAGGTCCTAGGACTAATAACTATGTTGAACTTCAAAGCCTTCAGCTACTCCTCCTTTTTGCCTGGGAAAGGGATTGCACTTGCATTCAGATCTTTGGAGACTCTAAAATTGTTATCAATTGGTTCAACTCAATTTCACTATGCCATACACACACACTTACAACATTATTGAGGGAGGTACATCTTCTGAAATATTTCTTTGACACTATCTCTGTCACTCACATTTACAGGCAAAGGAACCAAGTGGCAGACAAGCTTTCCAAAGAAGCAGTAGAGCTAGAGTGGGGCAGATGGCTCATTATTGAACATGACGATACTCAGGTGTTCCAATATTACCACAAGCCTTTCATAGAAGACCTTTCGAATATGGGAGCAGTCACTCTTTGATTGCAATTTTGATGGGCATCACATTTTTGGAGCTTTTTCCATATTATGTTGAACTTTATTACAACATTATATTACTCGACAGATATCATGTAACATTGTATATATTTTTGTGATTAGCATATACTTTTTAGCAGCACAATAGATGATTATATGTGGCATACTAGCATCATCTTTGATGATATATCGATCAATGGTCACACTGGAAATATTTGTAAAATGTAACATGTAATTTTTCTTAATATTAATGAAAAATTACGAAATTTTCCTTGGAAAAAAAGATTTATAGGGATAAGTTCTAGAGGCATAATCCGGGAGCTGATAACACATAAGTTGGTCACTGCGATTATAAGGAACCTCAACGATGCCACACATTCATAAGGCCTCAACACACATTAACTCGAGGAGCGCTCTAAGGACATAATGGGCGTGTTATCACGTGGATTAATCATGGATAATTATCTCTTTATCCATTCAGAAAAGACCTATCAATGTTAAAACCCTAATATTTTATCCGAAATAATACTAAATGATAAATGAAAATTGATTCATCACAACACTTTTATAATATGTTAAAAAAATTATGTTATAAGAAGTTATAATTTAAAAATTATTAAATTGAAAATATGAATCTTTGAATTGTGAGACACATATACAAATTTAAAAGATTACATGGTTTTATGACGATGACGATGATGATGATTAACGTCCACTAAGACCAATGCAGCCTATCGAACCTCAATACAAGAAATATATATATATATATATATATATTAATTATTGATAAATTATTTTTTCTTATTTAAGAATGTACACTCACAAATAATAACCAATAATAATTATCATCGCTTCTTAGTTAACAAAAAAATTAAAACAAATTCTTTTCAAAATAAATTATAAATTCTCCTTTACTAAGTTTCTATTGATGAACAATGGGTTTCAACAAAATAGTGCACTTTGATGTAAGAAAAATTAAAAATGAAAAAATATTTTTTAGCATCTTAAATTTTTTAAATTTATGAATATTTATGAATAGGATTTGAAATTTATGAATATGTTTTTTTTTTCTAAGTTGTGTGAGTCTTAAGATGACTGCACGCTTACCTTTTAGCATGAGAAACCACGACCCAGGGGCATTGAAGCCATCAAAATATGTGGGGCGTGTATTCGGCCTGGGCCACACCAATCCTTAACATGGTTGGATTTTTACCCATGGGGTTTTGAACCGATGACCTTCACATCATGGAATGCCTTAACAATATAACATGTCATAATCTATTCTACACCTCGTGAAATAATATTTATGAATGTTTTAAAAATATATTTATATAAATAAAATATTTTATATATTTTTAAAATATAACATTTGTTTTTTAATTTATTTTATATTTATAACATTTATAAATACTTTATAAATATATTTATGCAATAATTTATATAATAGTGTTTACATTCTAAAAATATAATTTAAAAGGGATAAGGGTTTTAGTGATGGTAGTTATTTCTCAAATTGATAAAGAGATAATATCCATGATTATAAACCATGTGACACCACACCACTCCATACATATATCCATCCTATTTTAAAAGTATAAATATGATATTGGAATAAAAAATTAAAATTTTTATTTATCCACATAATATTATTGATTTATGGGTTTATGTTTGTGAGATTTGGGGTTGGACTCATATCCTACTAAACTTGGAATAAAATTAAATAAATCTGAAAATAATTGATTGCTTACAACATTAAATTAAAATCAATGCCCCTTATTCCATTCTCCTCATGGAAGATAGTATCGTACCTATTGAATGTTAAGCCCTAAAATTAAAATATAAAATATTGACCAAGACAAACTTCTCATTATTGACCCTCAAACTAGTCAATACTCCAATAATTATGAAGTGTTGTAACAAATAAATACATGGAATTTTTTACTAAAACTTTAAGGATTACTGAATGCCAAACTTTGTAGTTGATCTACTAGCCTACTAGAGAACTATAGGGAGTCTTCCTAATGTGCATTAAGGTTATATCAATGATATGTTTTAGCACTTATTTACATTTTTATTTTATGACATTGACATGGTTATTAATGTTATTTCATGCCTATATATCTTGGTTACGTACTATGAGAAAGACATGTTCGAAGATTTCTCAAACATATTTAGTATTCTCATTTTTTCATGACGATGACGATGATGATGATGATGATGATTTAGTTGAGTGTATATGGTTATATGACTTGGATGAATTATTTTAGGTAGTTTATGGAAGTATTATAATGTTGTTTTGTTGTCGTTTTGATGAGCAATATAATGACATAATTGATGCTCCTATCATATCTAGAATTAAGTGGTCATACCTACAAAGATAATACAATTTGCAAGTAAGAAAAGTTAGTTGCAAACAAAGCAAAAAAAGCATGTGAAGACGAGCTTAGAGGCCTACTCCCATTATGATTGACATTGTGAGTGAATACTGTATTATTTGATAAGGTAAAGGAAAGACTCCTCAATCTCCTAACCCATATGGATAATGAAAACAAGTTATAAGCCCAAATTGTAGCTTGGCAATAGAATGGTTGTTGAATTACATCCCATGTAAAATGTGTCTGAGGTCTCATATGTAAAGGAAAATGTTTTGATTGTTTTCTAATGGGAAGGGATATGGAAATTTGTTTGTGTATTAACCATTCATCATAAATTTTATATGCCACCATATTTCCACTGACTAAATATTTACTATGAAGGTATTTTCATACAAGCTTGGTTGTATCCAACCATAAACAAGTGCTTCCTTATAACTTTCCCACAACACATTAATTTCGGAGATCTAATCTTAGTAAATGAATACAAATAAATGGTTGATAATGTGATTAATAAAACCCTATAGATTTTGTCTAAATCACTCTATGCGGAATTTCATTCTCATGCATTGAAGAAATGGATTCTTGGAGACTTTCATGGATAGAGGGTGATATAGAGTCAACATCTACTATTGTTAGCATATCACCATGACATTTGGAACTTGTAGTTAAGATCTTGCATCTAATATTGGTTTTTTTCTTGAGTTGGGGGAACACTTGGTTTCATTCTTCTTACTTAAAGCTTTTGATGCATGTTTGAAGAGAGGCCTTATCTACGTTTTTCACCTTGATCATCTCCATTGTCCTATGCAAACATGAAAGTGGTGACTAAAGTCCAATTTCAATCATATAAATGTAGCCTTGGGAGGTTATTTTCATGGCTAAAGGAAAGGTTTTAGAGCACACCGGACAAGGTCAGTAAGAAAGAAATCAGTGGATCCAACCACATTCGACAAAGAGGTAGTCTCTATCACTTGAAAATAACTCACATTTTCCTTGCACTCAAATCTATTACTTGCATAATATTGTTAGTGTTTGTTGAGTACTTGACTTTAGCTTTATTTTGATCAATTAAAACTCAATTTTCTCCCTTGGCTTAAGCCCTTTTATATTCACTATTTTACCCTTCTATTAACACATTGTAAAAATGGTATAGACGTCATGAAGATCCATATAGTGTCCCATCTTGCTTGGTTTATGTGTTCATTTTGGAAAATTTTAATTGTTCAAAGATTTCCCTTTAACCATTCTTAAGACTCTATTTTGAGTTAGAACTTTGTGACTATCTTCCCCTTCAAATTTTGATATTAAAACCCTCATTTTTATATGTATTTTCCATGTTTAAGAAACCTATAATTCACTTTCATGGTGGCATCCGATTGGAAAAATTATATGTGTTGCTACTTAGACACTAGATGAGACACATTCGTGAATTTTGGGATGGGGTTTTATATATTTATAGATGGTTTTCATTATGGTATTTGTAAGAGACTTATCATGGCAGAAATCAACCATTATCCTTGATTTGGGGAACATGATAGGATGGTGACTGAACCTATGGTGTGCTCATGAGTTGAGGAATGTTGGTTTTTACATATACCTATAATTACAAATCATGTGGCTTTTTCCATTATATTTTGGCTTGCATCCTATATCTGGAAAATCAATGAAAATATTAATGACTTGTAAAAAATATTAAAATAAGAAATATGATTCTACGGTGAAAGATACTTGCCTCATACAAAAATTTGGTTGTGATTTGTTGCTTAGTAATGCATTGGAATTTTCCCAAAGAAAGAGCATTTGGGAAATTGTTTAATGGGTTTGACTATATTTTCCATGTAATCAGATGATTGAATTGATTATTAAAATGTTGCAAAAACTAACTTAGGTAAATTTGAACAAACATAATTATATGAAGAGTATGTTGTGATGATTCTTGAGAATGGTCACATATTCTATTAACCTTGCAACCCAATTTAATGCTTATAAGGCCCTCTTGGTTGGTAACAATTGTGTCTCAAATAATTCCCTCATATAATGGTAGATTCAAGCTCTTGAATTGTGTTTACAAATGTTAAATACAAAGTGCATTATTTCATATGGGTCATAAGGAATCCATTTTTGTCTAGGGCCCTTATATATTGGTATAGTGGTAGTACCAACAATACCATAGACACAATTTTAGCATTGCCCATATTGGAAAGGTATTATCATGGTTAAATTTAATTATGGAAGGTTAGTTATTTGGTTTTAGAGGGTTTCCACAATTTATTTATTTATTTTTTCACGAGCATGCCTACCCTTATAACCTTTATTTTGTTGTTTCAACTTCACCCTTTGATTTATGTACCTAACAAAAATGTAACTTAGGAGGGTTCACGTTTCTTTATTGTGAGTGGATGTTGTGGATTGCATGATATCATGTGAATTTTGAGTCTAAAAATGGATGTGTAATAAGTAGTTGAGGTTCATGTCACTTACAAGCTTAAGCAACCAACCAATTAATGTGTTAGTAAGGTGACTACCAACAATCAAATTGGAACCCAACTAAAGGGTTCTAAATTGTTACAAAAGTGTTCATCAAAATTTGGCCTTAAAAGAATAAAAAAACTTACAAGTCAATGGAGAAGTGGAATATTAATAAGAATGTCTAAAAGAAAGGGCGATCTCAGAAATAACTTCTCAACATTAATTTCACAATCCACCATAATATCTACCAAATTAGACATTTAAGGATCCATAGTATTCAAATTTGATCAGGATTGAAAAATGGATATGATGTGCGAGAGTTAGCATACCACAATGGAAACATATACAATAATGACATCTATTCTCTTATGTTAATGTGTGTATATCTGGAAACCATCCACATAAATCATATGGTCAAAATACGTTCGAGAGAGATAGAGGAAGGGTATAATATAACCATATTTTATAATAAAAGGTAATGTTGAATGTGACAACAGAAAAAGTTGAGGCTGTTGAGCGAAGAAATTTGTAGTGAAATTTGGTTTGGCTCAAAGAATTCAGTAGTGGTACTTCCTTCCAAATATTTAACAAAAAACCTCATACAATATCATTTTCATGGGCACCAATGTTATCACATGAATTACAAAAGACAATCAAATGTTCATTGGTATAAGTTACCCCATTTCGTCAAAACTTAGGTGGATGATCTTTGAACTTGGGAAAATAATATATAGTTAGTGCAATGTTTAAAGGAGATAACACATGTCAAGTTGTGGCATCTACCTCTATGTTGTTACACAACATTTTGTCATCATCCCTGCAATCCCCATCCCACACATTAGAGGACCATTTATGTGACTTATAAAGTGTCATGCCTTGCAAAAAGTGTCATTGCATCCCTTGCTATGAGGAGAACATTTCCTCTGTTGACTATTCCTGGAATAGACCATCAAAAACACATGATTTTGGGTCGGCACTGGTAGGCAATTATGGCCTCGTGCCTATAAGGGAAATTAGCGCTAGGCCCTATGCCCATTGGTGCTCTGTCTTAGTGGACTGCCCGCGCTGATATGTTTTTGGAATTTATTTTAAATATAGAAGTGAAGTTTCCATTGCTAACTACTTCGTGAGCGAGTCAGCTTGGGTTGTTTGACTAAATAACGTCGAGCACCTTCCTTTGGCTTCTTGTTTCCTCCTTTTAGGGCAACCTCCCAAAGGATAATGCCTCCCTTACACCATATGAGGGATCCCAACCTCCTCCTCTACTTCTATAAATACATCTCTCTCACATAGAAGCAGTTAGCTGAAAGGGTTGAATAGCTGAACATTTTGGAGAATAGCTAGAACAGTCTAATATAGCTGGTGTGAGATAGAGCAGAGAGAGAGAGACCCTTGTGGAGAGAGAGTCTATGCTGATTGCCTCGCCATGTCCAAACCCCCGACGAATGTTGCAGACACATTTTGACTGGACCCGCTGAAGGAGGCTACAACGTCAAGGCTCATTTGGTTGTAATATCTTTCTTTCCCTTACTTAATACATGACTGATGTTTTGGTTCCCGTCTTGTGTTGATGTGATTGATCTTATGCAATATGTTTAATTCTCCTTGACCAATTAGCTAGTTATGAATGCAAATATTGTTTCGTATGCTACTTTCGTTCTCTAATCCTTGTGGAGGCACCTGAGTACCATTGCTGAAGGATCGTGACGTGTCGAGACGAAGATCAGGAGACCGCCACCACAGCTACGACAACTCCATTGGATCTGAGGTAGGACATCTATCCCTACTTAGTTTCATTCATTAACTAGGAATCAATGCATTAGCATGTCCCATTGCTGCTAGACCCACCCTAGGGCTAGAGGTATCACCTATGTCCGTAGAGGGGATTTACCTACACAACAAGTTGGTGACTCCGCTAGGGATTAGTGTGTGTTTCTCGTCTCGTTGTTTGTTGAGCGTTTGGCTTGTTGAGTTGAATTTGGTTGTTTAATTGTTTTTTTTCTTTTCTTGACTTTTCTGACTGCTTTCAACCATCCGGTTTAGCTCCAAAGTGTCAAGTATGACCTCTGATCAGCATTTTTATTTTTTTCCCATGGTTTTCTAGCTTGGCGCGGTTTTTCGTTGAACAGTCGCGCCGATTAGCGCATGTTTATTTTGTCATAGGTGCGCCAACCCTTGTTTAGCACAGATTATAGCTAAACAATCTCATCGAATCCTGTAGGATTTGATTTGACCTCTTTTTTGAGTTTTTGTTAGTGTTTCTTGGCTCTGGATTGATTTTTTTTCCTTGCAATTGGTATTTTGATATTGTTTTGACTCTGTAGTCTCAGTATTCTCAGTTGTTTTTCCATCATCTTATCAGTGGAGTTTGTAGCCCTAGGGTCTCTAGGTGCCTTGTGCTATTTGTTCAGCCCTCTCCTCACTGAGCCTTCTGAGTTAAGTTCGAGTCACTTTGATCTTTGTCGTTTCAATTCACCGACTGATTGTGTTAGTCTTTCTCGATTATTTGTGTCTTTGGTTTGTTGGATGATCACTTTTTTTTTCATTTGGCTCTCCATTTTTTCACTTCGAGCATAGATTACATTGCTCATTGGATCGCTTCGAAAGCCCTTTGTTTGCTTGGAAAAGTGCATCATTGTTTTGAGTGCGTTTATGCTTGTATTGCATTTGATTTATTTGTTTTAGATCTTTACATTCGTAGTGCTAAAATCTAGTATTTGCTTTGATTTTTAATGTAACATTGCATTGTGTGCTTCATTCATCTAAAAAACAAAAAAATTCATTCTTTCGCTTGAGTTGAAAATAAAAATTTTCTTTTGAATTACTAGCTCTTAGTGAACTAGGAAAGATTTTTCGTTTTCTCATTTGGTTGTATTAGATGCATTAGTGAAATTATTCTTACGTTTCAATTGATTGCTACTTTTTCATATATTCCTATCCTTCTCTTAGCTAGCATTCATTGAATGGAAATGATGTTCTTTTGCATGTATAGTGCATTTAGGAATTCAAGATCACATTCGGTAAGGCCTTGAAATCGAAAAATTAATTCAAGATCAACCTTAAAATGAATTCAATCAACCTAAGGAAGAATTGAAACCTAACACACATATTTTAGAGGTCTAGGCTAGTGATGTGTTCTGGCGTCATTAAACCTAGTAGCTGTCGTTCACCATCTCGCATTAGACAATACTAGTATGGACTTGTGCTCCTCGTACCGTCGCGTATATAAAGGGAGACCCTCATAGGTTGAAATCCTTTATCCATAGGAATCTGAGCCTGCCACCCTGTATCCATGATAGACCGAACACAACATTCGGGGAGACTACCTACACATATGTCAAGTCCTTGGTCATTTCTCTTTCATTTGATCACCAAGGTGTATATGGCAGTTCATGGAAACTTGGTACGCCCTCTTGCTTAGATTACCTGAGTAGTCATTTTGATATTTTTGTGACTCTCTAAAAGTGAAAAGATCATCGAGCACTTGTCCTTTCATGCTCGTTCAATTTGAAAGTGACTACAGTCATCTTTTTCTTGTTTCTCGACTCTTAAAACATGAAACAACAAAGTTTTGTTTCAATGTCTTAAAATATTAACTGCCCACAAATATTCTTGGTTAAAGTTATCTTCTTTAGTTTTTTATTTACGGTTATTTCCAATGGAAACGTTTCCGGAGTTTACCAACCAAGGAATCCCCTTCGAAGGGAATCCTAGACCTTTTCCTAATTTTGGGAATTTGGCGCTCCTTATATGGCAACATTGTCCCTTCCCTGGTTAACTGTTAGTTTTCCTGTATGGTTATTCTCAACCTCGGTGGTTTCGAGTACTCCGACCTCTCTACAACCATCTCCCCCCACTGAACAACACCATGTTGATTCTAAGGTGGACCTCTCCCCTTCTTTGCCTATTTATTCGTCCTCCTCTTCTACTTCACCTAGTGAAAGTCTGGATTCTAGTATTCAGGTGGCTAAGAAGAAGAAGAAGAAGATGAAAAAAGAAGAAGTCAGATAAGCGAGAGGCTAACTCTGCGGCTATTGCGCCTAAGACACCTTCCCTTGATAAACCATCCAACCTTCCACAGAAAGTCAAATTCCCTTGCATGTTGTGCAAGGGTGACCACCTTCTTCGAGACTGCCCTGGCATCCCCTAGGTGCTTGAAGTATGGGCTGACGATCGTCCACTGTTTCCATTGGCTTCTGGAAGTCATATTGGTGGCACATATTTGACTAGAAAAGATAAGACTCATAAGAAACAGGGTAAGATTACAAATCCTTGTAAGTTGTGTGAAGGGAATCATCTCATTCACCTTTGTCCGTACATGGATGAAGCCACGAGAGCATTGGAAAAACCTACTATTTTTGCACCCTGTCTTCTGGTTGGTTACCAGAAGCTTTCTTTGAGTCCTCCGCTAGTTGATTCCACGATCGGTCAATATTCATCCTTGGTCAATCCCGTTACCTCGAAAATTCAAATTCACGAATCCATTCCCAAGCAACCATTGGTCGTGGAATCGGTCGATCTAATCCCACCTATGGTTCATCAGGTATTTTCCATCGAGAGTGGATCTCATCCCCTTCATGTTCTTCTTGTTTCTTCAGATTCCTCGGACTTGGAGAAGGATCCTCCCATCTCTGTGACTCAAGAAGTTTCTCTTCCTGCTCACATGTCTGTGGTCTAGGAGGATGCTCCTCTTTCTCTGATAACACCATGGGATGACCATCTCATTTCTATGGTACCCCCTCTAAGTAGTTTGGTCGCTTCCTTTGATTGGAGTAGATTTGCGGGATACCGCCTTCCTTCTTATGTGCCCTTTGAGATCACGGTACAGGCCTTTAATGTGGTCGTACCCAGCACCATGATATATGAAGGCGTGTATGTAAGTGTTTTGTCTTCAACTACTTGACAAGCTTTTGGTTCTCCGTCGCTTGTGCCTGTTACGCAGAATCTGTTGGCGTTTAACAGAGGAACCAATCAACTGTTAGGGATACTTCTGAAGTTGCCTATTACTTTGGGAGGGAAAACTGTCTATATAGATGTGATGGTTGTTCCAAGCCCCTTGGATTTCAATTTACTCTTGGGGCGCGACTATGCTTATGCCATGGGTGCACTTGTCTCTTCCCTCTTTCGTGTGATCTGTTTTCCACACAAAGGTCGGATTGTGACCATTTATCAACTTTCATTATTTTGTCCTGAATTGGAAGTTGGCCCACCATCGTCTCTTCTAGATCTTTATCCACCAGTTGTATCTGCCCCGCGATAGGTTAATTATGTGGCCACTTGTATGTTGCCCTTGTTCAATGATAGTGCCATCGAGTACCATCTACTGGGGGCATTCGATCGCTATTTCCAAGATGTTGTTCTCCCATCAGATGCAAACCTCTTAGAAGCCATGACCTCTTATTCGTCAAGATGAAAGGTCGTTGGAGCATGGTTCGTTTTCTTGTGTCAAGCTCCCTAAAAAATGAAACGAGGTTGTGCAGAGAAAATGTCGTTTTTCCTGTGTCAAGCTCCTTAAAAAATGAAACACGGTGTCTTGAGGATTTTAATGTGTCAACCTCGTTAAAACAATAAAGCACAGTTCCGTTCAATTCGAGCCTTTGATCAGATCTTTTCAGATCCCAGTCGAGTCTCTCCCTGACCTCATAATTTGAACCTTCACTCCATCCGCTTTTCATCAATTGCCACTGGACTGAAGCTTGGGGAGCATGTACCTCGAATTGAGTCACCATGTTGGGGGCATGCCCACTTTTCGAGCATAGTTTACCTTTGTTTCAAGCTTGAGTAAAGTGAAACCAATCCCAAGAATAGTTTACCTTTGTTTTCAACCTTGCGTAAAAATGAAACCTTTTTAGCTTGGTGTGCTTTGGGAATGTTTTCCTGTCTATTGGGTCATTTCTTATTATGCAGATGATTTTTACTCCTTAAACCTCACGTCTTAAGGTTGTATTTAAGTGTTCGTTTACTTGAAAGACATTTTTATTATATAACATATCAACATATTCTGAGATGAATGAATGTGTTAACTGATACAATAGCTAACATTGTATTCGATAGACATTTGCATAATTTGTAAAAAAATCATCATCACATGACAAGATCCATACAGCAAAGTAGATGTATATATATATATATATCGATTGTTTGCATCCATGTGCATCATAAGTTCAAAAAATATTTGTGTTTCGGTTACATCCTGAGACATCATGTCTCTCAAAAAATATGTGGAAATAAAACATAGGTGTCTAGTTGGCATGACGCTCATGATAGCACGTCATTGCTCGTACAAGCCACCTCAACAAGTGGTGAACATGGTTTGACACCCCTGTAGTGTTTCTCTGATACGCGCGAGGGATGTCATCAAATCGTGCATAGTCCAGGATCCCACGGGAGATTCCCTCCAAGTTGCGTATGATTTCCTCCTCTTTGCCTCCCTCACCATAAGGGGCCACATCAAAGTCACGAGGAATCCTCCGCACTATCAGGGACATACCTGCAGGTCTCTTTGGGCCAACATCTGCAATTACATGGATTAATGTCATAACATACATAACCAAAAAATCATAATACTCATCAAAACAAAAAATGAGTCTTACCTAGTACTTCATCCCAATTCTCTCCCTCTAGGAGTGGGAGATCTACATCACCAGTGAAATCCGTGCTAGAGTAGGGCTAGTCCTCCACGACAATTTTTTGTCGGTGGAGCCACTAAAAGAACTCCGGTCTCTAGGACATTTGTTGACCTCCCCCTAACCTTGGCATCAGAGCTGGCCAACAGACCATCCATGGCTCCTGGGCTGGTGGTGTCGAAACTATTACCTCCTGACGTTGGAAGATTGGTAACCGTTCCAAGATTAACGATACCAATATGGACCCGTGGCTAAACAACTTCAGCTTGGTGTTCTTGCACTTTGTCAGTTGACACTTCATGTTTATTGTTACCACCTCTGCCCAGTTGTAGAGGGTCAGTGCCATGCAATCTACAACAAGAAGTAGCTGTGTTTTTGTGGCCTCGTGCAGAGCCTGCTATCCAGCAGCTCGCATAATGGTGTGTAGCACTACCCTTACTGCCAAATCCGAAATAGTTTGAATATCCACTTTTTCGCTTCCCAACCCTTTCCTTACCCCTGGGCACACCTTGTCGATAACCATAGTCATGTTCTCCATTGAGGGCAAGGTGACGATCATGATTGGTACTGCCCCCCTCTGCGACAGTCCGGTTATGAAATAAACATCTGAGACCTCAATCACAAGTTCCTGGTCGTGAATAATGATTTTTTCCTGATGTGTGTCCCAGACATTTATCAAGTATTGCAATAGCTCCGGTTGAGCTCTGAGACATGGTGTCGTAAAGAATTCCTTGTGCCCACAATATCTGAGATCTTCCATGCATCTCACATTGCCCATGGATTCCTCATGTTCTTCACTGTGTTCTTGTTCTTTCCACTCAATCACCATTTTGTCCTTTCGCACCTACAAAAGCATCCATATGGTTTTAATTAGCCAAATCCAATTATTTTGAATGGTTAAATTGGGCTTGCTTGTTTAAATTTACATGCTAAAAATGACTGTCGTGGTTGGTGCGCCCCCATTTATTTTTTAGGCCGATCGGCGCGAGCCGTGCTCGATACCCGTGCCGATCGCCACGCCCTAATTTTTGAAAAACCCCCCCATAGATATACAAAATTGGGGTTGCAGGTAATGAAAAAGTAATCAAAATGTAGGGAAAGATGTGAGTTCTTACCTGGAATAGACAGATTCATGATTGGCCTCCTGGATTGCCCACTGTCAACGCTGCAAAATCATAGTGAAAAAGGGTAACAAATTGCTCACAAGAGGTAAAAGTGAAAAGTAATTTATTTTTTACCATATTTGGCATTTTAAAACTTTTCAGAACCCTAATTAGGTTTTAAAGCGTACTATTCGATTATTTCTCTATGTTATTTCAAGAAATGGGTTTTACATGCGTCTCTTGTGCAGTAATAGGTCTTCAACACGATGGTGATGAAGTAACGGGTTGTATTTTATACTTTTTTTCGGACTCAGTAAAATCACGGAAAATTCATTTGTTAAACACCATGTTGAAACACACACATGGTGTATGAGAAAGATGAACACACACACACAAGAGGCTCAACACACAATGAAGGATAAGCGTGAGGCTTTCTTATTTTTCCATTATACATTATGTACATTTATAATACAGTGGTGTGACTCTTGGTTTCACATTCCAAGGTCACTTGGAATCCATTGTGACTTTTCGCATTCCACACCTACCCATGTAGGATTAGGTGTTCCAACATCCCCCCTTAATCCGAAGGGGTATGTCTGAGTCCAAGAAAAGAGTTGTAATACAAATATGAAAAGTATACATGGCAACACTTGGGCTGAATCAACTCTTTGAAATGTTGGAAAAAAGAGGTGGTTTAAGGATGACCACCAACACTGGAACACAAAACTTGTTGCAGTTCCTGGAACTCTTCCAAAACTGGCAAGAAGCTGAAAGCTTCTGCTAGAGGAATTGTCCCTCATAAAAAATGGAGACCTTCAACCTAAAAGAATGGAGGTTTACTACCTATCATGGTTTTAGGATTACCAACAACTCTGGAATGCTTGAAGCATTTCCTGGAACTCAACCAATGTTGGCAAGAAGCTGAAGGCTTCTGCTAGAGGAAGTGTTCCTCATATATGAAAGGGAGACCTTCGACCTAAAAGAAGGGAGGTCTACTACCTGTGATGGTTTTAGGTTATCCACCAACCAAAGATTATGGTTTAAGGTTGTCCATCAACCGAAGGCATGCTCATGGGCATCCCTGTCTCTGGCTACATCTTTGAATCCGGAATGACGAATTGTGGCTCAGGCTCGCTTGAACTACTGGCTACAACTTTGAACATGGAATGAGAGATTGTGGCTCAGGCTCGCTTGATCTGTCGTCGAAGCTTATACATGACCACCATTTTCCCCCCTGTCAGGGACAAGGTGAGATGATGGCGAAAACTCAACTACAAGTTTGCTCAATATCCGTGAACAAGTTCTAACATGTGTCGTAAACATCTTCTTGGCTGCTGATGCCCATTGCCAAGAAGCGATCCATCCAAGATGAATCTTGGTTCTTGCAGGAGGCTTGTGTCTAAAGCATCTTTCTGAAGAATGAGTGTGCCTACCACAGTCCTTGCAAGGATGAAGATCAAAAAATTGATCTTTCATATGGCCAAATCGATCACAGTGTTGGCATTTCTCAATCTGTTGTGGAAGTGGAACAGGATCTAGAACAGCTGCAGGTGAACTGTCATACATGAATCCGGCACTCTGAAATCTGCTGGGCTTTGTGTAGTCTGGAATATGAAAGGACACATCCTTGTCATATCCAAGACTAGTTCTGTGCTTGTTGTGGACAAGCTCTTCCCAAGGTCTGATGATGGGCTTGAGAAGTGCAGGCTGAACTGCTGCATTTGCATGTAAATATGCTCTAGTACAAGGAACTGAATGAGGATCAACTACAACTTATCTTCTTTCTTCTGATGAGAGTCCTTCACAATCTTCTGAACATAAACAGGTTCAGAATGGTGACTCTTTTGCTGAAGTTTGTCTTGCTGAAGTTGAGTTTCCAACTGCAAAAACTCTATCTTTTCTTGTGCATCTAGCAAACAACTTTGAATGTTACAAAGACCATTCTTGCTCATTTTTATCATGTCATCAACATTTGAATGAATGAGGTTATTCAACAACACTAATGCCTAATTGATTTTAGCCATTTTCAACAACTTAGACTCAAAAATGAAAGGGTGTCGGCTTCAACCGAAAATGCACCCGTTTACAATGTGATGCAACAAAAAATACAAATGACTCGAAAGAATTCTCAAAATACAAAATCTTCTCCTCAAATGATGGAGGGAAATCAACAATTTTTCAACAACTCAAGTACTGATTGCAACTATGAAGAAGCAATGTCTACTCACAATACAATGTCAATATAATACAATATTTCTGCAAAACTGTATGAGTGTGCAGCAAAAGACTTGTACAAGAGGCCTTTAAGGCAGCTGAATTTTCCTTCAAATAACTGGTTTGCAATGATGGCAAACTTGTCTTCACGTGTAAATTTCTTCAAAAAAACACCCTCTTGTATATGCCACAAATCACACAATGTCAAATCTGCAAATTTCTCTATTTGTAATGTCCATTCGATCACATGTCATTTTCTTCATTTTTGCTGTTCATGTCTTCTCTTTCTGCTCTTTCTCTCTTCCTCTCTCTCTGCTGTTTTTTTTTTTATTTATATAATTAAATTAAAAAAGAAAAAAAAATTGAAATTGGGAAACTTATTAGGGGGAGGGAGAACTATGAAAAATTAAAAAAAAGTGTGGGGAAGGGAATTAAAAGAGAGGGGGAATTTAAAAGGGGTGGGAGAGTGGGTAGTTTAAAAACTAAGGGAAATTTTTTATTTTTATATTTATTTTTATTTATTTATTTATTTTTTTAAAATTAATTATTATTTCAAAAAAATGAAGGAATTAATTAAAAAGGGGATTCATTAAAATAGGGATTAATTAAATAGGGATTAATTAAATAGGGGAGGGAAATTTATTTTGGAGTGGGTTGGGGAAGTGTTATATGGGGAGCGTATATTAAAAAAATTAAAAATATAAAAAAGAAATTTAAAAGAGGGGGAATTTAAAAGTAAAAAAATGAAGTGAGGGGAGTTGAAGTGTTGTAAAGAAGTGGAGTAAGGGGACGTGAATGGCGCAGAGATGAAGGGTAGGGCGCGAGGGGGGATTGGAGTGAGGGCGGGTGGGAAGCTATGCAGGCAGGATGGCCTTAAGCGAAGGGAGTAGCGAGGTGTAAGGCAGAGACGTGAGAGATCGCCGAGGGGTGAGGAGAGTGCATACAGCCGAGTGTTGGGGCGGAGTAAAGGCAGATAGGTAGCGATGGGAGGAGCGCGTGTGAGTGGTGAGGGAGCTGTGCGTTGAAGCGCGTGGGCAGAGGGGATGTAGTGAGGTCGTGTTGTGAGAGGAGGGCATTGAGAGCGTTTGCAGGGTAGCAAATAGCGCAAGGGAGGGGGAGGATATGTATATGTAGAGAGGAGCGGAGTGAGGTGAGGGGTTCAAGCAAAGGCCAAGGGGGAGCGTGAGCTGTGAGGTGAGGCGTAGAGAGTAGGTTGAGTGTGCAGCGGGTCGAGCAATGGGTTGGGTTGCTGTGTGGTAATGTATTGCTATGATTGCGTATGGCTATGGGTAGAGTGATGAGAGCAGGGTTAGGGGAGGCCGTGGGTTGCAGGGGGCAGTCCGAGAGCCTATATATATATATATATATTTTTTTTTTTAATTTTTTTTTAATTTTTAATTTTAATTTAAAAACGAATTTGAAAGGAAAGAGGCGATTAATTAAATAAAAATTTTTATTTTATTTTTTTTAAATTAAAAAAATGGGTAAAGGAAGGGTCGTAAGAAGTGAGAGCGTTGTGAGCTAATGCGAGTGGGGAGTCATGGAGGGAAGAACAATGGGTAGTGCGCAAGGAGAGGAGGAATGAGTGTTGACAGGGTCGTATTACAGAGAGGTTTTAGAGCAGGGGGGCCGAAAGGCCTGAAATTTGATTGTTGATTTTTTATTTTTTATTTATTTATTTTATTTATTTATTTTTATAATTAAAACAGCAGAGATTGGAGAAATACAAGAAATTTCAGCAGGAATTTCAACTTTAAAACAGCCGCAGATTTTTCTCCAAATGTGTTGCAGAAACAAATCTAGCAGCAGAAAATGAGAATGCAGAATTGAGGGCAACTTCAAAATTTTAGTCTTCAAAACATCATATTTTTTCAAATAGACAGCAATCTACTCCATTGCAGAATTTAACAGTATTCAGAAACCCAGAAACTTGCAGAGATTTTTCATTGAAAAACTCAGAAATTTCTTCAGAAATTAACTTTAAACAACTTTTCCAACAGCTCTCCAAAATGCAGAATTTAAAAGTGGGCAGCAGAAATTGCAGAGAAAATTTAGAATGAAAACCTTCAGATGGACAATGCTGCTTCTCTCCAAACCAATTCCGAAATGCTACCAATTTCTGAATGTTGGGATTTTGAATGCTGCTCCTTCTCAAAACCAATGAATGGCGGCAAAAAATCTGCTGCAGAAACCTCTGAGTGCTGCAAAAATGTCAAGAATTTTTGCAGATATGCACAGGCCATAAACACAAATGGCTCATGTACATTTATAATACAATGGTGTGACTCTTGGTTTCACATTCCAAGGTCACTTGGACTCCATTGTGACTTTTCACATTCCACACCTACCCATGTAGGATTAGGTGTTCCAACATCATTGTTGGAGTCATCTTTTAGCTCTTTTTTGACTCTCTAAAATCGAAAATATTGTCGAGACTCTTGTCGTTTTGAACTCGTTAAATGGCTGCGAAATGATATCTACCCAGTATACGTTTACACCTTTTTCGGGTTGGGATAGATTATTTACGAAAAAGGAATACCTTAGCCTATCGCAACTAAGAGGTTCTCTAAGACAGAGTTTTCTACCTTTTTGGATCTGTGAGACTACCTACAAAAAGGGACTGCTAGAGTTTTCTTTTCCACTTATTTTCAAACTCTCTAAACATGAAAAGATGCTGATTTATTCCTTTGTTAGACTCGTTAAAATCTAAATGACATCGGAAACCATCACCATGATGTCATCGAGTTCCTCCTTCATAGGGCTCATAAAATGTACTAGGATGGATTTTTCTGAAGGAAAAACTTACATGAAAAGCATATGCTATCCCCTTTAAGCTTGTTTTCCAAAAATATTTGCGGTACTCGCAAGCAATGGTGGGGGAAAATGGAACCAGTTCTCAGTTGTGTCAGCAGTATGTCGCTCTTGAACATGACACTCATCTACATTCGTGTCGGGTTGGGAACATCTCATTTCATCATTTTTTGCCTTGATGTCAAATACTGCCAAATCCGAAGTTGTGTCACTGATATTTTCAAGAGAAGTTTCTATTTGCAGTTTTCAACATCTCTCTCATTCTCTTTTTGGTCCTGATTCACTATCATCATGTTCCTTTGTCTCGTGTCGATGATGTGGGAAACATTATGTCCCTCCTTTGACCAGGTCACTTCCTGTCGACTTCAGCTCATTGTCCAAGAAGTTGATATAGGGACTCCCTTCCAGTACCTTGGAGCTTGCATGCCTCAATGGCAAGTTCTTCGCATTCGACGACAGGTCCACATCATTGGCCTTCGATCAAGTGATTCTAGGGTGTTTGACGCCAGATCACTGTTCACATTTCGTGGATTATACTAGTTGTACCTTGAGAGCCATTGTCATTATTGCTGGTTTCTCTCATGCCTGTTAACAATTCTCATCATTGGCTGGTAATCAAGTGACTTTCTGCCATGTTCGACTTCAACTCACATATTCGCATGCTAGAATTTGTACTTGTTCATGTCGAGATGGAGTGCAAGACCCTGGGTTTTGTCTGATAAGATCTAGGCTATGGGATATTTTGGTTTATCATGACTATATGCATGACTCTTTTGATTGGATGGTTGCGACCATACCTGAGTCTATTTGTTGATCCTTACTGCTGGATGGTTGCATCCATACCTCAGATCTCAGTTTATATATTTACTCTATTATGGATGGTTGTGTCCATGCCACATGTTCATGTATCAGAGATATCATTTGTATTTGTACTTGCAGGTCTTCCGACAACGGTGTTTGGTTTGAACGCGTTCTCGTAAAGCAATTCACTCCTCCCTCTCTCTCGGACCTTATGATTTAGGGGGCATCTGTTACACAACATTTTTTCACTGTCCCTACAATCCCCATCCCACACATTGGAGGACCATTTCTGTGACTTATATGAAGTGTCATGCCTCACAAAAAGTGTCATTGCATCTCTTGCTATGAGGAGAACATTTCCTTTGTTGACTATTCCTAGAACAAACCATAAAAAACACATGATTTTGTGTCAGCGCTGGCAGGTAGTTATGGCCTCGTGCCAATAAGGGAAATTAGCACTAGGCCCTGTGCCCATTGGTGCTATATCTCAGTGGACTGCCTGCGCCGAGCTGTTTTTGAAAACTTTTTAAATATAGAAGCGAAGTTTCCATTGCTAACTACTTCGTGAGCGAGTCAGCTTGGGTTGTTTGACTGAATAACGTCAAGCACCTTCCTTTGGCTTCTTGTTTCCTCCTTTTGGGGCAACCTACCAAAGGATAAGGCCTACCTTCCACCTTATGAGGGATCCCAACCTCCTCCTCTCCTTCTATAAATACATCTCTCTCACATAGACGCAGCTAGCTGAAAGGGTTGAATAGCTGAACATTTTGGAGAATAGCTGGAATAGTCTGATATAGCTGGTGTGAGATAGAGTAGAGAGAGAGATACCCTTGTCGAGAGAGAGTCTAGGCTGATTGCCGCACCATGTCCTGGAGATGCGTTTTGACTGGACCCACTGAAGGAGGCTGTGATGTCAAGGCTCATTTGGTTGTAATCTCTTTCTTTCTCTTACTTAATACATGACTGATGTTTTGGTTCCTGTCTTTTGTTGATGTGATTTATCTTATGCAATATGTTTAATTCTCCTTGACCAATTAGCTAGTTATGAATGAAAATATTGTTTCATATGCTTCTGTCATTCTATGATCCTTGTACAGGCACCTGAGTACCATTGCTGAAGGACCATGACATGTCGGGACGAAGATCAGGAGACCGCCGCCACAACTACGACAACTGCATTGGATCTAAGGTAGGACATCTATCCCAACTCAGTTTCATTCATTAACTAGGAATCAATGCATTAGCATGTCCTCTTGCTACTATGCCCACCCAAGGGTTAGAGGGATCGCCTCTATCTGCAGAGGGGATTTATCTACACAACAATGTCATCACAGAAAATTCCTAGCTTCTTGGTCACTTTTGGGGGATTGTTATGAATAGGCATGGGATTAATTGGCTAAACATGCTACCTATTGTGATGGAAATAGGAGATGAAGTACTAGACCCAAAACCTAAATTAATATGTGAGCCATAATAATTGATATTCCTAGGAGTTGGGCCAATCTAAAGAATATGTCCCTTTTCTACAGACGATTGGGATGTTAACTTTTCAAAATGATCAAGAAACCACCTTATTGATTTACTTTCAAGTAGATGCTCAAATTCAAGGGACCGGCCTTGAATTCCTTGGGATCTACAAGGAGAAATGAACATACATTAATGTGTGAATCCTTAAAACATTAAGAATGTTCATTCCCAAGAATGGTCACCATCTATGTTTATGATTGAAGTGGATACCATGAAATAACATGGAAAGCAACCTTGTTAGGTTTTCAAGGAGGAAATAGGGATGGTAGCCTAGATTGCTTTAAGCCTAAGATTCACTATACCTATGCACTTAAGTTGTTTAGTTAAATCTTATTGAAGCCACTCTCCTTAAGGGCACTAGTCCTTCAATGAATGCAATTGATTTATTTTAGCAAATGAACCTTAGGTTAGCTGTAATTTTGTTATTAAATCATGTTATTAGAAACTATTCTAAGTATCTATCACAAAAAATAATTCTAAGTGAAATGAATGCATGGAAAGTTAAACTAACTATTTTTAATCATTATAACCATTAATATCGCTAAAAATTGAAGTAAGATGAGCTATATAAAGTATTAAACAATTTTTTATGCTAATTGAAATGTAGAAATGTCTAGGATATGATCAAAATCGATTAAGTTAATGCTTCAAAATGAGTAGGAAAAAGTTAATGTATAAATGTTGCAACTAAGCTAGTAGTGTCATGCATATATAAAACAAATTAATATATGAAATTAAATTGAAATCATAAAGTTTAAAGTTAAGAAAAAAACCAAAATTCAATAATAAACGCAAAAACAATGATTACAAATACGCATAAGTATAGACTTATTAATAAAAGTGTTTATGTGCTATAAATTAAAACCAAAATGTTAGACAGTTATTCTGGGCCATATGAATAGGATCTTTTCAAGAACCTATGTTATTCAAAGCATTCCAAATTCCAAACTAGGTGAAGCTCTAGACAATATGAAGCAGGTCACATGACAATCAAATTGTTTGAAGGGATATTAATTATTACAATGCTGAACTTGAAAATATTTCAAAAGAAACTAACATGAAACAAATAGACATAATGTTACCTCTAAGGGGGAGTTGCTTTTCTTTCATCCTATTGTTGGACTGTAGGTTGTGGGCTACCCACCATTGTTAGCATTTCTAGGCTGTTGTTGGTTGAAAAATGAATCGATATTACACAAATTGCATAACATAGTTATATGTGCTCCTTTTCTCATCAAAAACTAATTTATCTACATATTTTTATAAAGGAGGATAATAAATCAAGTGATGAGTCACCTTTTCCCCTTGATTTTCCTCCAAAAATCAGTTTCTAGTGTGTAATATTTTTAAATTTTTAGCAAGTATTTCAACAAACATAAAATATGAAATAGGAGTCTGAGGGTGACTAAAGGAGCTTACTTTACATTGGCACAATGTGTTCTCGGGCCTCCTCTTATGAGGAAAACAACCCAAACAGGAAAAAATGTTGTGTGTTGCAAGTAACATAAAAAAAAATATTGAATCTTTGTCCACATATGAATTTTGTAGCATTACTTAAAGCAAAGGAAGTTTTCTGCATGAAATTAAAATAGGTACAACCCGATGATGCTGAAAATATACAGAAATAGTTAAATAAAGGAAGTAACTTAAACAAAAGGAGGATGGTCCAAAGCCACAAAGCCTTCTGGCCCTATTTCTCGTGTCTTCTAGCTGCTCAAATCTTGTTGTAAACCCTCCTTAGAAAGGAGGTCTGCAGCGGCATTTCTTTCCCTGTAAATATGACATAGATCAATATGAGTAAAATGAGTCTTAAAAATCCAACATTCTTCAAGGATAGGACTTAAAATATAATTTTAACAAACAAATTCCTTATTGAACCATTTGATGGTATTGAGCAAGTCCCCAAAAATCTAAGTTGAGGTAATTTCCAGGGGAGTGAGCCAACATAAGAGGAGATGTAGAGCTTCGATCTAAACATAATTGTTTGAACCCTGTCCGAGTCCGATAGAGGCCTCTAGCCTCTAGGACTGATTTAAATGGATAACAATTCCAACACCACACATGTTCTCACGATTAGACGCACCATCGAAATACTCCCATGGGATGTCTCTCCTAATCGACTCAGGAATGATGTTCCTTTTCTTTGTCATGGGCTCTTGATTGGGAAAAATATCATAGATGGCCACCCCTTCCTGAGCAAATATATGATAAGGAATATCTTCGTTCCTGAAGATAGCTTGATTTCTAGCGAGCCATATTCCCAGGAGATCAGTAAGGGAGTTGTTTTTGTTTTCTCTGTCAGACTGTCGTTCCACCATATCTGTCAGGCCTCCTTAAGCGTGAGGGCTCTCCATTGTTGTGTGCACCCAATCAGTGTACACAACGTGCACCATACCTTTATAATGTAAGGGAAACTCATAAAAAAATGAGCTACTGATTTGGATTCCTGTTTACATGAAGGACACCTACCCGGACCCTCCTTCCTTCTTTTCTAGAGATTGTCCCAGGAGGGGATCTTGTTTTCTGTTAGCCACCTATAAAATTTTTCATATCAAATGGTGGCTAAACAATTTTTTAAGCCTTCAAGAAACAAGTTTTATTTCCAAATTGTTAATTCTTGAAGTCTTGTGAAGATGACTTATTCTTGAGTTAATCTTCACTGCTGTTTCCCTCTTAAAATCTAAAATTCTGTTGTTTTCCCTGAAGAAAAAGACTGCTGAAAACTCCATGTTTCATCATTTTTTACTCCTCCTTCCCTTCATCATTAACCTCCATTTTATCCCCTTTTTCCTAATAAAAATTTCTATATTTTTCATTATTTCCATTTTCCCTTCGTAAATCCCCTTTTGTAAGGTTTAAAGCTCCTTTTTGGACCTTTCTGAAACCCTCAAAATGCCTTGAAAAACCTTGAAAAATCATGAAGAAGAGCCTTTTGCATTACAGGCCTAAGCCCCTTTCGGCTAAGCCCTAAACCACTTCCCCACCATATACCCTAGCGTTGGAACCAAGCGCTATGTCCAAAAGCGCTTATCGCATCGGGGCATTTGCGATGAGCGCAAGTCTTTTGTTTATAAAACCCCCGATGCCGATTGACTCCTTTGTATATAAGCCTCGAGACTTTGCTTTCTTTATAATACCTAGAGCCCGCAATCGGGCACTAAAAACTTTATATAAACCCTTCCCGACCCGATTTTCCCTTTGTATTTCATAAAAATTCATTTTTTTCATATTATAACTAAGCCCGCCGGTTCATTGGTTGGAGCCCTTCCCCACCGTTGATCTTGAACCAATCAACAGCTAGCGCTTATCACATCGGGGCATTTGTGATGGGCGAGTTGAAATATTTTATTGCCCCTCCCAATCGGTAACCTCTTGATGAATTCTCTGCCATTGATTTTCCCCGCCAGATCTAGATCCGAAGGCCTACATTGTTTTGTTTCACAAGCCCTTTCCCCTGGTGTGACCTCATTCAATTCATTTCCCACCGTCAATATGATCCTCAGATCAACGGCCCATGTTCAATCGCATCGACGTCGCTTACCCCTTGCCTCCTCCAATCGCAAAGCTCCGATTGCATCTGGGTCGTCCATTCTTCTTAATCTGACGGTCCAGATCAATCCTCACAACCTTTATTAAAATCATGAACCCCGCCTTATAATGTTTTTTCGGCCAAATCTCTGCCGTTGATCTCTACAGATCAACGGTCCACACTGACCTTTTCCTCCGCCTCATTTTTTATTCATTTGACCTCGAGATTTGATATGGACCATCCATTCCTTGATCCAATGGTCTAGATTCATCTCGACAGGCCCAACTCCTTTGGGTCCTGCCTTCCTCCAGATTTAATCTCCGCCATTCATTTCCTGATCTAACGGTCCAGTTTAATACCGCCTTGGCTTTGCCCCACCTATTACCGCCCGCGCATCTTGTCGATATCGCACTCCCTCACAGCCATCCAATCTAAGACCCTTGATCTGATGGTTGACGTGCATTTTTGCGCAAATTTAAGCCCAAAAGTTAATTTTCCAGAGCTACGTGATATCAGTGGTTTTGAAAATCCACGTGTCAGCCTCTGACGCATATCGCGTTCGAAAAGTGAAAACTGCCCTTCCTCCATTTTCTTGCGCGAAACCCGTGGTTTTCTTCTTCGAAACCGCTTTCCCCATTTTCTATTATGTTTCATCACGTTCATTCCCCGCCGTTGATCTTTGCAGATCAACTTCCAGCGTTCGATCTCGCATTTCTTTATAGCCCTCCCCCATCTTCCAAGTGCCTTCTTAGATCAACCTCCGCTGTTGATCTCCATGGGCTAAACTGATCCAACGGCCCAGGATCGTTCGAAAACCCTGAATTTCCTTCCAACACATATTTCCTTAACCAAAGGTTTTAAACCTATTTCCTTTGTAATTTCTCTCATTTCGCTATAGTGTGGCCCCCTCCGCATTATATATTCAGGATTAATCCCGACCGTTGATCTCTGCAAATCAACGGCCATGACTTAAATCTCCCCACCATTTGTTTGACCGCTTCCCTTTGAACCTCAGCGTGCAATCTCCGCCGTTGGATGCTTTCATCCAACTACCATGCCCTAAACCTAAGCCTCCAAAGCAGATAAACCCAAAATACGTAGGATTTTCTAATTTTTCTTGGTTTTTGCAGGTTTTTAATGGTTTTTTCCATTATATTAAAAGAAAACCAAAAGTCCGACATGACGATCCCCCACGCCTTTGTTCATAAAAGAAATCATTCTACAGGGTTCACATCAAAGTTTATCGGTGCCTCATGAGCACTGATACTGTTATAAGTTCTCTGCGCACCTGCACATCAACAAGACACAACAAAGTTTAAATAAATCAAAGAGTATCAGTATTAAAAGATCCAGTCACAGTAGAGATGAAGGATCAAAGATGGTTTACACAGTTTGAGGGATTATAGCCTAAATCGATAATCAAACGCCTAATCCACTAAATTAAATGCAATTTAAAGAACATAAGACAATATTTAGGCCTAATTATTCCTAACACACAGATCAGAAGCAAATTAATCCTATTTTAGGTCAAAGCAAAAATATCTACCAGACCGAGAAAGCCTCCACTGCCACATCAGAGGCTAATTGAATCCTCTCAGCTACCTAAAGCCACCTGTTGCCTCAAAGCATTCAAAAGAGGCTGAGTTATTACCAAAACAGAGGATATTTTCCTAAATACCGCTCAACAGTTTTTTCGAGTCAAAGAGATTTAGTGCAAAATATCAGCGAAGTTATTACAAAGATGACACAGAGCCTTAAAGTCAACAAAAGCTTCCCAACAAGATTAATATTTAATATAAACTAATTAATACAGAGAAATATCTGTAATCTTCTCCATTGAGCCCCTCAAAGTCCGAGAAGAATTAAAGATGTATTAATTGAGATTATAGATCTTTTCTCTCTTTCGACCTCCTCATTCTTTCTATAAAATCTTCTTGAGGAGCTCACTGTAAAGGGTTGGCTGCAGAACTTTGAAATATACTTGTGCTCAAAAATTTTTGCATGTAAATAGTGTTCAGAGGCTCTTGAAACTCTGTTTGTAATCAAATAAGTTAGTCTGAGAAGTGAAGATGATTGCTGAACTGAAACATTGGACTTGAAGAATGTAACTGGATTGACATCAATATACAAGCTGTTCTTGGGATCCTGGTCTATATCACTGGAGAAGTACTTCTTTCCATGTTATTGCTTTCCTTTCATGTATGCCATTTTGTCCATTATTCTCTGATAAAGAAAAACAAGCATAGAGTTAGGATTTACTGTTTACAGTACCCTTCTCTAACTGATAAGCTTTATCTCAATGTTTTCCTCCCAATTGTGTATTTAAGAATGATTTAATATGGTCCAAGCAGTTAGGAATGCTGGCTTTCCCTCGTCCTACTGTCCAAACTAAACGTTGTTGTTGAATGTTATTTTCATTATATGCTTAGTAAAGATATACTAGAAAAGTGATGGTGTGCCCTGTTTTCTAGCTTCTTTCTCCAAAGGTAATTATGAAAGTTTCCCTAAGATTATGCTGAAAGCAGTTTAGATTTAAAAGTATCTTAACTGATCTTAGGCTACACTTTGTTTTTCTTATCTGTTTTCATCCCTTCTGAAAGTAATTATGCAGATTACTGGATTTTTGTCTGTTGAGTTAGCTCTTATACGAACTTGTCCAAAGAAGTCTATGGTTAGCCCTATCCTTTGGTCAGTTTTGAATAGTTACTTAAAAGGCTTTTCTTGTTTGGACAGACTGAAAAATCCTAGTTGAAATTATTTTCTGTTTCCACCCCTTCAACACTTTTATTGTTCCATTCCATCATTTTATCTCAGAGATCTTGTGATATAGATGACTTGCCCCTTGGACCACTCTTGAAATTTTTGCACAATTAAACCCTTTTATGACTCCATAGCCCAATGGACTAAAAACCAGCATCATATCTATCTTATCAGCCAAAGCTTGTTCTGATTGCTTTCAACTTCATAAATTTGAAACTCTTTCATTTTAGGATTTTTCACTCAACTAAAAATCATGCTCAACCATCCAAAAACAAACAAAAACCCTTGCTCTTCATAACTAGCCTAATATCGTTACCCAAAAGCATTAAATATAAATCAATCTTTGCACTTATAAAGAGATCCCTCTCTGGATTCAGGAGGGCTAGATCCTAGAATCCCAAAGTGGTTCAAGTGTCCTCTTTGCATTTCTAGTCTCACCAATTTGCTGGAATTATGGGGAGCTATATTTTTGGCGACTCTGTTGGGGATTTCTGAGTTAATGAGAATTTAAGTACACCTTAAAACTCCAGAAAGCCCTTGATTCAAGAACATTTGGTATATTTTCCAGTTGAGCCACCAGGCATAACATTTCTGGCGACTCCACTAGGGATTTCTGAGTTAATACACCTTGGGACCTTAGGAAACCTCTTGATTTAAAGAAAATTTGGTGTATTAGCCAGTTAACCCACCAGGCATAACATTTCTGGCCAAACAATAAGTGTTCAGTGAGTACAAGTAGCCTCTTCAAGCACTACCAAGCAAATGGTAATCCTGATAAAACTTATTTTGAATCAGTGACAAACTAAGGAAACCTTAGGATTGTCATAAGAGCTTATCAAACCTTAAAGGATCAGCTAGCTTAGCCATAAGAGTAGACTGTATTTATCTCATAACTGTAGCTAAGTTTTGAAATATATTTAGAACACTCTTAGAAACCATAGGACTGAAAAAACTCAGGAAAACCCAAAAATATTTTAGATTGGTATTCAATAAACATGGTGGTGGACCATAAAACCTTTTACCTCCAAAATAGCTAAAAAATTCCACCTGGTGACTCCACAATCCTAAACAGACCTTAAGACTCCACTGGGAAGACCCATTGTCATCATAACATCATTCAAACTCAGTTAGAAGGCTTTAGGATTAAATTTCTCTTGTTTAAAAGATCAGTTAGCCTCTTAAAGATTGTCATATTTGGTTAAACGTTTCTTGTTTACTTAGGTTTGAAAAACACAATATAGTGGCTCCTAGAAAGATCCATACTAGAGCCTATCCTAACCCAAACCCTCCTGAGATAGTTGATAACGCTGAAATAATCCTTAGGAAGTCTCCTAAGATTAAATCTTCAACTGTTTTTAGATCACCCTTTAGAGCTAATTCTGTTTCTGAAAACCTTGCAGCTCTACAAAAATCACAAGTTGACTTAAGAAATCCATTTAGAACATGGTCACTTGATGATTTAGATCAGCTAGATTCAGAGTCTTCACTTTCATAACCGGACAGAAGTGAAAATCCTGGTAGTAGAGAAACTATACCACCTCATTTACATTTCCTTCACAATTTAGGTGTCTCTCATCCAAGGTTAGCTCAACAATCTATTCCTGGTCCATCCACTTCTTATACCCATACATCCACTGTTCAAACCACTCCATTCCGACCCAATTTCCCTCTTGTTAATTCACCTCTTGTAAATCCACCTCCACCACCTATCATGGCAACATGGTATGCCCCCTTAGTCCTTCCTTTACCATTCAATCTTCCACAGGAATATCAGTCCAAGATACCATTGTATGGTGCCAGTAATGCTACTACTGCTTCACAACATGTGGATAATATGAATGACTACTTTGACAGAAACGAAATTGATGATGAAACTGTCAAACTTAGAATATTTGCTCAGAGTTTAGGGGGAGAAGTAAGAAAATGGTTCAAAGGCTTAACCCCTCATAGTATTAATGATCTCCAAGCCTTCCATCAGATATTTCTAAACAAATGGGAAGTAAGGAAAAACCTTCTTCAAATACTTTCCGATTATAAAATCTCCAAATAAACGTTGGGGAAAGTGTACAAGCCTATTGCACTAGGTTTAACAGCGTTTACAATGCCCTTCCCCTAGACTTAAAACCTCCACAATGCTCAGATCTAAACAAGTTTCCTGAGGGATTTGATCCTGAGATGGTCTATCAGCTGAGAGAGAGAGATCCTTTAACCCTTGAAGATATGCAATAAGGGGCTCTTTCTGTGGAAGTTAACTTAATGGAGAAAAGAGCAAGGATGAAGAATGAGAAGAGAGTGTCCTTTAGAGAGGAATCTACACCTTCCACATCCAGCTCAAAGCTGGAAAGAATGATGGAGGAGATGATGAAAAACATGAGCATATTTGAGAGAGCACAAGCAAGTCAAAACCAAACAGCTCCTCAAAACAGAAATCAAGACCAAAATCAGAATTTTAGGAAAAACCAACCTCAGAATCGACCAAGGGAGGATGATCAACAGATCACTCCTCCTTTTCATCAAAACTATGTGAGTGAGGTTGAAGAAACATTAGAACAAACAGAGGAAGGTGACATCAATATGTTGGGAGTAGATAATTATGGCTTTGAAGTTCATTATGATAGAAAACAAGGTCTATATACACCCTATGATGAAAAGAGATCAGAAGATGAATATTACTACCAGGAAATGGAAAATGTCATCATAGAGTGTAAAAAAGAATATGACCTTAGGAGTAAAAGAAATCAACAAACTCCCAATACTAAAACCTCTGAAAAATTTGTACAAAGCAGCTCTGTAAGTAAACCAAAAGTCACACAGCAGAAAGACAAAACAGTGACTGAAAATTATGATAAAGATAAAGAGAAAGGCACTCAAAAAAATGAAAAACAGAGTGCAGATCTTAGCAGTACTAGTACCTCAGCTATTACTCCTGTTAAAACAATTTTGACAAATGTAAATAGAGGGAATCAACAAACTGATTTTGCTGATAGAGTGGCAGTTAATAAGGCTGAAACAAGCACTTCAAAGAATCAGATGCCTTTTAGTTTGGAGCAAGAAATTTCTAGAATCAAAATCTCTGTTCCTCTCACTGAATTAGCTGCCCAAAATGTATATAGATCCCAAATTTTGAAGGCTTTTAAAATAGAAGAGAATAATGATACTGTCAATCTTAACGATGACTAGCCAGAGCTCATTTTTGGTCCTAAGATTGAAGGTAGATATCAAGATGGACCAATTCCTCCTTTTTATGTTAGTTTAAATGTTCATGACAAGATTTTGCACAACGCTATGCATGATTTAGGGGCTTCTCATAATTTAATGCTAAAGCTGTAATGGAGAGCCTAGGCCTTGAAATTACTAGACCTTATAAATATTTTTACTCCCTTGACTCGATCAGAGTGAAATTTTTAGGTTTAATCAAAGACCTTTATGTTAACTTAGCACAAATCCCAGCCAAATGTTTAGTAATGGATATTGCTGTGGCTGATGTACCCCCAAAATATGGTATGTTGTTATCAAGATCTTAGGGAGCTAAGTTACAGGGAACTATGCAGATGGACATGACGTATGCCACCATCCCTGTTTTCAATCAGATGAGAAGAATTTACAGGGAGTCTCATATGTAATACATGGTTACTAGCCAAGACAAACCGCAAAACTCTCCCCTTTATCCTGTAAACACAGGCCTTGACTCATTTATCCTTTTTAATGATGAAAATTTCAATGAACAAGTGACTTTAACTTAATTAATGGCAGATAGAGAGGAGGAGGAAGACAACACAGAACTGTCGAAACAGTTTTCTAAACCCGAAAAGCACAACAAACTAAACTCCGGTCTAGAGCTACAAATCATTCATCCATTGCTTCCAAACTTTGAGAGTCAAGAAAGTAATCCTCAACGCAATGAAAAACCTGAGGAATTAAAACAAATTCAACAAAGTGCTAACTTTCAAGAACAACCCGAAAGCACTCTTATTGAAGAGGTTACTAACCAAACTGCCGAACCTGAAACTAATCCTATTTGGAGTATGAACTTTGACGGGTCTTGCACTAGGAGAAATGTTGGTGTAGGCGTCTGGATTCGCAACACTGAGAACAACCACACAGAAGGCCATTCCTACAGATTAAACTTTCAGTGTTCAAATAACATAGCAGAATACAAATCCCTTCTTTTAGGCTTACAGTTGTTAAAGAAATTAGGAGCTAAGAGAATTAAAGTGCATGGGGATTCAGAGTTAATCATTAGGCAAGTAAATGGGGAATACAGTGCTAATCACCCCAGACTTAGAGCCTATCGAAACGACGTCATAGATTTACTGAAAACTTTTGAGGAATCCCAACTTGTTTTTGTCCCAAGAAAAAAGAATATTCAAGCAAATAGTTTAGCTTTTGCTGCTAGAACATGCTTAACACCTTATGAGACCAAAGAATGTATGACTCAAATTAAATTCAGACCAGTTGTCTCTGATAACGAGAAATATTGGCAAGTGTTTGACGAAGACAAACAAATAGAAGACTTCCTGCAGTCCAAAAATGAATTTGGACTACCAAGTTCAGATTCAGACTATGAAACAGACTGTCCTAGTGAAGAAAATTTTCTTGATGAAGAAGAAAAATCTCCTGAGATTGCTAATATAAACCGACTATCTAACGAACTTGAAAACACAACAGAAATGATTTCAGAGTTAGAAACATAAGACTTAGAAACTCTGCAGTCTAATAATCAAAGTTTTCCAAAAGGTCTGGCCCCTTTAGAAGAGTTGTTTGATTTCAATGATGTGGCCAAGAAGCCAACGCTGGAGCCTGTGGAAACTGAATTTGAAGAGCGTAATATAGGAAATGAACTAAAACCAATGATGATCAAACTGTCTAAGACTTTACCAGCTCACATCAAACTCAAATACGTAGAGCTCTTTAAAGAATTTTCTGATGTTTTTGTGTGGAGTTATGAGGATCTGAAATTCTATTACACTAAAATAATTTAGCACAAGATACCTCTCAAGGAAAAAAAAATCCATTTAGACAAAAATTGCGCAGAATAAACCATGTTCAGTTACCTTTAGTTGAGAAGGAAATCAAGAAAATGTATGAAGCTGGTAATATTGTCCCTATTAGATATTCTGAGTGGATGTCTAATCTGGTGTCAGTTAGGAAGGGAACAGGAGAGATTAGGCTTTGTATAGACTTTAGAGACTTAAAAAAAGCTTCACTAAAGGAAAACTACCATTTACCCAAGATGGATCATATTTTGCAAAGGGTAGTTGGTTCTAAAAAAATTTCTTTGCTAGATGGCTACTCAGGATACAATCAGATTTTAGTACATCTTGATGATCAGTTAAAGAAAGCCTTTACTACACCTTGGGGCACTTTCATGTATGTGAAAATGCCCTTTGGGTTAATGAATGCTGGTGCTACTCTCCAAAGAGCCATGGACATTGCATTCTCGGAGGAATTGGGCTACTTCATCATTATTTACCTTGATGATGTCACTGTTTTTTCTAAGATAGATGAAGAGCACTTAGAACACTTGAGAAAAGTATTCGAGAAATGCAGAAAGTTTTGGATATCTTTAAATCCAAAGAAAACACTGTTTGGTCTCCAAGAAGGCAAAATTATTGGGCACATCATTTCAGAAGAGGGGATAAAGATAGACCCAAAAAGGATCGAGGCTATATTGCAAATCTCTCATCCTCAAAACATCAAGGAACTTCAATCTTTCATTGGAAAGATTAATTTCTTGAGAAGGTTCATACCCAACTTAGCTGAGCTCCTTAGAAACATTACTAACATGCTGAAAAATGAACAAGGAGTTAAATGGACCTTGGAAGCAAAGAAGTCCTTTGAACTGGTTAAAAAAGCATTAACCAAAACACCAGTTCTAATAATTCCTGATTTTTCAAAAGATTTTTATATTTTTTCATTTGCATCAGAACATACAATAGCTACTGTCCTATTGCAGAAAAATCCATAGAGACATGACCAGCCTATTGCATTCTTTAGCAAGGCATTGAGAGATGCCCCTCTAAAGTACAACATTATGGAGAAACAAGCCTTTGCCTTAGTCAAAGCTTTAAAAGACTTCAGAGTATACATTTTGCACTCCCACATCATTGCCTTTGTCCCAAATTCAGTTGTGAAAGACATTCTAACACAGGACCCAGATGGTAAGAGAGGTAAGTGGATAGTTGTGATACTTGAATATGATCTAGAAATCAAGCCCACTAAACTCATTAAAGGCCGAGGTCTAGCTAGATTAATGGCTGAATCAAATTTTGAAGTTTTTGATATAAATATGATAAATAATTTAGATGAACTAGAGGAATTCTCAATTCCCATTGTTGAAGACAATTTTATGAATTCCTCTTGGTATGCTGATATTCTATATGTTTTTCTTAATTTGAATACACCTCCTAGTTTATCAAAAACAAAGGCAAGGTTTTTAAAGTTAAAAGCTGTAAACTATTGCATTATAGATAAATGTCTTTATTGGAAAAATGCAAGTGGAATATTGCTTAAATGTTTGCCTGAGAATGATGCAGAGAAGGTTAAGCACGAGTTCCATGAAGGAGAATGTGGAGGCTACCTCTACTGGAAGACAACAACCAACAAAATCCTTAGAAATTTGATTATATTGGCCCACCTCTTTTCTAAATTGCACAAGATGATGGTACAATATGCAGTTCCAAATTTGCAGAAGGCAAAGAAGACAACGCCCTTGCCTGCACGCCTCCACGATCCTTTGTTGAAGGGCCTCTCCATGGTGGGACTTGACTTCCAAAGGAGAAATCCATCCACCATCCTCTGCCCAACATAGATGGATTTCTCTTCGCTGTAATGGGCTACTTTACCAAATGGATAGAAGCCATCCCTTCTAGGCAAGCCAATGACTCTGTCATCATAAAATTCATTGAGACTCATATCCTCTCTAGATTTGGCTGTCCTAGGAATATCATCACTGATAATGCAGCTGCATTTGGATCCAAAAATATGGTTGAATTCTGTCACAAATATCAGATGACATTGGGACATTCTACTGCTTATTACCCTCAAGGTAATGGGTTAGCAGAATCCTCAAACAAGAGTTTGGTGAACATAATCAAGAAGCTATTGGAGGACAACAAGAAGTCTTAGCACACAAAGCTAGTACATGCACTTCGGGCTGACAGTTTAACACTTAAGAAATCCATTGGAATGTCACCTTATCAGCTTGTGTATGGTACAGATGCAATTTTTCCAACCAGCCTTGGTGTACCAGTTATGAAGTTGATTCAAGAGGTGCAGTCTGAAGACAATGACATGATCAGAAGGATAAATCAGACTATTCATCTTCAGCAAACCAAAGAGGAGGTTTACAACAAAGCATTACATAAGCAAGAGAGCATCAAGAAGATTTTTGAGAGAAGAACAAAGTCCAACAATTTCAATGTTGGGTACAAAGTGTTAAAGTGGGATTCAAGGAGAGAAGACAAGGGAAAGCATGGAAAATTTGATAACTTATGGCTTGGCCCTTATCTCATTCATTCTACTACTGGTAACAATGCTTATTTCTTGCAGGAGTTGAATGGAGCTGAACTGTTTGGGGGTCCTATCAATGTCAAGATGTTCAAGAATTATTTCTCTTGATCCTATCATGTTTTGAAGCCTTTTTATCTTTTTTCTCATTATAAATATTTCATCCATCATTGCATTCAAAGTTGGAAAAATAAAAAATACATAAAATAGTAAAAAAGAGAAAAGAGGGCACATTGTAAAAAAAAGAAAGGTACAACCCCATACCAAAAAAGAGAAACAAAATCTAAAAGTGTGCAAGCTCAAATGCCATTCCTGAAAAACACACTTCTAGCTAGTCATTTAACCTAATCATGACTAATTAGTTTTAAATTTACTGCTGACAGGTTAGTGAATCAGATTTTCCAAACAGCTTAATCTTGGCTTATCAGTTGGGTAGATTAGGATAGAAGAAAAAGGTTCAAACAAGCTCAAAATCCAAACCTAAGATTCCAAAAGAAGAATGACTCCCATCTGTTTTAATCTTGAGTGAAAAACAGAGGCAAACTGGTCCTGATATGCTTAAAATCTGAACCAGATAACAAGGAAAAACAGCTCGAATAAACTTAAAAACAAAGCTGAAGAAAAGAGAAGGATGTGTTGAAAACTTTCAGATTTTAAGCCTTCACTATTTTGATTGAATCTTTTGCAAAATAATTATCTATGTGCAGCTTGTTTTATGCCATAGAATCAGCAACAAGTTAGACTGTTCAATCCGAACTTGTATGCTTTTAAATTTATGTTTTAGAAGTTAGTGAATAAAAACCTGTTAGACTGTTTACTCCTAACAGATAGTAGATTAGGTAGAGAAGCTTATGAACTCAACCATTTAATCTGAGTTCATGGAGAAATAAGAAGTAGACTTAGATTAGTTTTTTGCTTCCAAAAGAATAAAATGTTTGTAAAAGAGTTTTCCAATCCAAGTGCACTCTGAAAGAAGAAAAAATGTTAGATCAGTAGGATTGGGTAGGTAGAAAGCTTGTGTTGATGAAGATCCATTGTTTTTTCATGTCTGCTAACATTTTCAAAACAGAAGAAGATCATCCAAGTAAGGAAGGTTGCAGCCCAATGGATGAGGCACTGATTAGCCCCCAGAGAATACAAGTTTGAAGTTCTTGATGCCTTTAAGAAGGCACCATCCCCATGTGGAGCCACTATTAGCCACCTATAAAATTTGTCATATCAAATGGTGGATAAATCATTTTTGAAGCCTTCAAGAAACAAGTTTTATTGCCAAATTGTTAATTCTTGAAGTCTTGTGAAGATGACTTATTCTTGAGTTAATCTTCACTGCTGTTTCCCTCTTAAAATCTGAAATTCTGTTGTTTCCCCTGAAGAAAAAGACTGCTGAAAACTCCATGTTTCGTCATTTTTTACTCCTTCCCTTCATCATTAACCTCCATTTTATCCCCTTTTTCCTCATAAAAATTTCTATATTTTTCATTATTTCCATTTTCCCTTCATAAATCCCCTTTTTTAAGGTTTAAAGCTCCATTTTGGACCTTTCTGAAACCTTCAAAATGCCTTGAAAAACCTTGAAAAATCATGAAAAAGAGCCTTTTGCATTACAGGCCTAAGCCCCTTTCGGCTAAGCCCTAAACCACTTCCCCACCATATACCCTAGCGCTGGAACCAAGCGCTATGTCGAAAAGCGCTTATCGCATCAGGGCATTTGAGATGAGCGTAAGTCTTTTGTTTTATAAAACCCCCGATGCCGATTGGCTCCTTTGTATATAAGCCTCGAGCCTTTGCTTTCTTTATAAAACCTACAGCCTACAATCGGGCAATAAAAACTTTATATAAACCCTTCATGACCCGATTTTCCCTTTGTATTTCATAAAAAATCTCTTTTTTCATATTATAACTAAGTTCGCCGGTTCATTGGTTGGAGCCCTTCCCCACCGTTGATCTTGAACCAATCAACGGCCAGCGCTTATCGCATCGGGCCATTTGAGATGAGCGCGTAGAAATATTTTATTGCCCCTCTCGATCGGCAACCTCCCGATGAATTCTCCGCCGTTGATTTTCCCCGCCAGATCTAGATCCGATGGCCCACATTGTTTTGTTTCACAAGCCCTTTCCACCGCCGTGACCTCCTCTGATTCATTTCCCACCGCCGATCTGATCCTCAGATCAACGGCCCATGTTCAATCGCATCGGCGCCACTTACCCCTTGCCTCCTCCAATTGCAAAGCTCCAATTGCATCTGGGCCGTCCATTCTTCTTAATCTGACGGTCCAGATCAATCCTCCCAACCTTTATAAAAATCATAAACCCCGCCTTATAATATTTTTTCGGCCAAATCTCCGCCGTTGATCTCTGTATATCAACGATCCACACTGACCTTTTTCTCTGCCTCATTTTTTATTCATTTGACCCCGAGATTTGATCTGGACCGTCCATTCCTTGATCCAACGGTCCAGATTCATCTCGAAAGGCCCAACTCCTTTGGGTCCTACCTTCCTCCAGATTTAATATCCGCCGTTCATTTCTTGATCTAACAGTCCAGGTTAATACCGCCTTGGCTCTGCCCCACCTGTTACCGCCTGCGCATCTTGTCGATATCACGCTCCCTCACAGCCATCCGATCTAAGACCCCTGATCTGACTGCTGACGCACATTTTCGCACAGATTTAAGCCCGAAAGTTAATTTTCCAGAGCTACGCGATATAGGTGGTTTTTAAATGCCACGTGTTGGCCTCTGACGCATATCACGTTCGAAAAGTGAAAACCGCCCTTCCTCCATTTTCTTGCGTGAAACCCGTGGTTTTCTCGTCCAAAACCACTTTCTCCATTTTCTATTGCGTTTCATCGCATTCATTCCTCGCCACTGATCTTTGCAGATCAATGACTAGCATTCAATCTCGCATTTCTTTATCACCCTCCCCCATCTTCCAAGGGCCTTGTTAGATCAACCTCCGCCGTTGATCTCCGTCGGCTAAACTGATCCAATGGCCCAGGATCATTCGGAAACCCTGAATTTCCTTCCAACACATATTTCCTCCGCCAAAGTTTTTAAAACTATTTCCTTTGTAATTTCTCTCATTTCGCTATAGTGTGGCCCCTCAGCATTATATATTCAGGATTAATCTCGACCGTTGATCTCTACAGATCAACGGACTTGACTTAAATCTCCCCACCATTTTTTCGACCACTTCCCTTTGAACCTCAACGCGCAATCTCCGCCGTTGGATGCTTTCATCCAACAGCCATGCCCTAAACCTAAGCCTCCAAAGTGGTTAATCCTAAAATACGCAAGATTTTCTAATTTTTCTTGGTTTGTGCAACTTTTTATTGGTTTTTCCCATTATATTAAAAGAAAACCAAAGGCCGGGGATGACGATCCCCTACGCCTTTGTTCATAAAAGAAATCATTCTACAGGGTTCAAATCAAAGTTTATCGGTGCCTCATGAGCACTGATACCGTTATAAGCCCTCTGCGCACCTGGACATCAACAAGACACAACAAAGTTTAAATAAATCAAAGAGTATCAGTATTAAAAGATCCAGTCATAGCAGAGATGAAGGATCAAAGATGGTTTACACAGTTTGAGGGATTATGGCCTAAATCGATAATCAAATGCCTAATCCACTAAATTAAACGCAGTTTAAAGAATAGAAGACAAGATTTAGGCCTAATTATGCCTAACACAGATCAGAAGCAAATTAATCCTATTTTAGGTCAAAGCAAAAATATCTACCAGACCGAGAAAGCCTCCACTGCCACATCAGAGGCTAATTGAATCCTCTCAGCTACCTAAAGCCACATGTTGCCTCAAAGCATTCAAAAGAGGCCGATTTATTACCATAAAAGAGGATATTTGCCTAAATACATCTCAACAATTATTTCGAGTTAAAGAGATTTAGTGAAAAATATCAACAGAGTTATTACAAAGATGACACAGAGCCTTAAAGTCAACAAAAGCTTCCCAACAAGATTAATATTTAATATAAACCAATTAATACAGAGAAATATCTGTAATCTTCTCCATTGAGCCTCTCAAAGGCCAAGAAGCATTAAAACTGTATTAATTGAGCTTGTAGATCTTTTCTCTCTTTCGACCTCTTCATTCTTTCTATAAAATCTTCTTGAGGAGCTCACTGTAAAGGGTTGGTTGCAGAACTTTGAAATATACTTGTGCTCGAAACTCTCTATATGTAAATAGTGTTCAGAGGCTCTTGAAACTCTGTTTGTAATCAAATAAGTTAGGCTGAGAAGTGAAGATGATTGTTGAACTGAAACATTGGACTTGAAGAATGTCACTGGATTGACATCAATATACAAGCTGTTTCTTGGGATCCTGGTCTATATCACTGGTGAAGTACTTATTTCTATGTTATTGTTTTCCTTTCATGTATGCCATTTTGTCCATTATTCTCTGATAAAGAACAACAAGCATAGAGTTAGGACTTACTGTTTACAATACCCTTCTCGGACTGATAAGATTTATCTCAATGTTTTCCTCCCAATTGTGTATTTAAGAATGATTTAATATGGTCCAAGTAGTTAGGAATGCTGGCGTTCCCTCGTCCTACTGTCCAAACTAAACATTGTTCTTGAATTTTATTTTCATTATATGCTTAGTAAAGATAGACTAGAAAAGTGATGGTGTGCCTTGTTTTCTAGCTTCTTTCTCCAAAGGTAATTTTGAAAGTTTCCCTAAGAGGATGCTGAAAGCAGTCTAGATTTAAAAGTATCTTAACTCATCTTAGGCTGCACTTTGTTTTTCTTATCTGTTTTCATCCCTTTTGAAAGTAATTATGTAGATTACTGGATTGTTTGTCTGTTGAGTTAGCTCATATACGAACTTGTCCAAAGAAGTCTATGGTTAGCCCTGTCCTTTGGTCAATTTTGAACAGTTAGTTAAAAAGGCTTTTCTTGTTTGGACAGACTGATAAATCCTAGTTGAAATTATTGTATTTTTCCACCCCTTCAACACTTTTATTGTTCCATTCCATCATTTTATCTCAGAGATCTTGTGATATAGATGACTTGCCCCTTGGACCACTCTTGAAATTGTTGCACAATTAAACCCTTTTATGACTCCATATCCCAATGGACTAAAAACCAACGTCATATCTATCTTATCAGCCAAAGCTTGTTCTAATTTCTTGCAACTTCATACCTTTGAAACTCTTTCATTTTAGGATTTTTCACTCAACTAAAAATCATGCTCAACCATCCAAAAACAAGCAAAAACCCTTGCTCTTCATAACTAGCCTAATATCATTACCCAAAAGCCTTAAAGATAAATCAATCTTTGCACTTATAGAGAGATCCCTCTCCGGATTCAGGAGGGCTAGATCCTAGAATCCCAAAGTGGTTCAAGTGTCCTCTCCGCATTTCTGGTCTCACCAATCTGCTGGAATTACGGGGAGCTAACATTTCTAGCAACTCTACTGGGGACTTCTGAGTTAATGAGAATTTAAGTACACCTTAAAACTCCAGAAAGCCCTTGATTCAAGAACATTTGGTATAATTTCCAGTTGAGCCACTAGGCATAACATTTCTGGTGACTCCACTGGGCATTTCTGAGATAATAACAGTCTAAATACACCTTGGGACCTAAGGAAACCTCTTGATTTAAAGAAAATTTGGTGTATTAGCCAGCTAACCCACCAAGCATAACATTTTTGGCCAAAAAATCAGCGTTCAGTGAGTACAAGTAGCCTCTTCAAGCACTACCAAGAAAATGGTAATCCTAATAAAACTTATTTTGAATCAGTGACAAACTAAGGAAAACTTAGGATTCTCATAAGAGCTTATCAAACCTTGAAGGATCAGCTAGCTTAGCCATAAGAGTAGACTGTCTTTGTCTCATAACTTTAGCTAAGTTTTGAAACAGATTTAGGACACTCTTAGAACCCATAGGACTGGAAAAACTCAGGAAAACCCAAAATATTTCAAATTGGTATTCAATAGACATGGTGGTGGACCATAAAACCTTTTACCTCCAAAAGAGCTAAAAATTTCCACCTGGAGACTCCACAATCCTAAACAGACCTTAAGAATCCACTGGGAAGACCCATTATCATCATAAAATCATTCAAACTTAGTTATAAGGCTTTAGGATAAAAGTTCTCTTGTTTAAAAGATCAGTTAGCCTCTTAAAGATTGTCATATTTGGTTAAACGTTTATTGTTTACTTAGGTCTGAAAACATAGCATAGTGGCTCCTAGAAAGATCCATACTATAGCTTATCCTGACCCAGACCCTCCTGACATAGTTGATAACCCTGAAAGAATCCTTAGGAAGTCTCCTAAGATTAAATCTTCAACTATTTTCGAATCACCCTTTAGAGCTAATTCTGTTCCTGAAAACCTTGCAGCTCTACAACAATCACCAGTTGACTTAAGAAATCCATTTAGAACACAGTCACTTGATGATTTAGATCAGCTAGATTCAGAGTCTTCACTTTCATCCCTGGAAATAAGTGAACATCCTGGTAGTAGAGAAACTACAACACCTAATTTACATTTCCTTCACAATTTAGGTGTCTCTCATCCAAGGTCAGCTCAAAAATCTATTCCTGGTCCATCCACTTCTGCTACCCATACATCCACTATTCAAACCACTCCATTCCAGCCCACTTTCCCTCTTGTTAATCCACCTCCACCACCTATCATGGCAACATGGTATGCCCCCTTAGTCCTTCCTTTACCATTATTCAATCTTCCATAAGACTATCAGTCCAAGATACCATTGTATGATGCTAGTAATGCTACTACTACTTCACAACATGTGGATAAGATGAATGACTACTTTGACAGAAACGAAACTGATGATGAAACTGTCAAACTTAGACTATTTGCTCAGAGTTTAGGGGGAGAAGTAAGAAAATGGTTCAAAGGCTTAACCCCTCACAATATTAATGATCTCCAAGCCTTCCATCAGATATTTCGAAACAAATGGGAAGTAAGGAAAAACCCTCTTCAAATACTTTCCGATTATAAAAATCTCCAAAGAAATGCTGGGGAAAGTGTACAAGCCTATTGCACTAGGTTTAACAGCATTTACAATGCCCTTCCCCAAAACTTAAAACCTCCACAAGGCTTAGCTTTAAATAAGTCTCCTAAAGGATTTGAGCCTAAGATGGCCTATCAGCTGAGAGAGAGAGATCCTTTAACCCTTGAAGATATGCAAAAAGGGGCTCTTGTTGTGGAAGTTAAATTAATGGAGAAAAATGCAAGCATGAAGAATGAGAAGAGAGTGTCCTTTAGAGAGGAATCTACACCTTCCAATCCAGCTCAAAGATGGAAATAATGATGGAGGATATGATGAAAATATGAGCATACTTGAGAGAGCACAAGCAAGTCAAAACCAAACAGCTCCTCAAAATAGAAATCAGAACCAAAATCAGAATTTTAGGAAAAACCAACCTCAGAACAGACCAAGGGAGGATGATCAACATATCACTCCTCCTTTTCATCAAAACTCTGTGAGTGAGGTTGAAGAAACATTAGAACAAACAGAGGAAGATGACATCAATATGTTGGGAGTAGATAATGATGACTTTGAAGTTCACTATGATAGAAAACAAGGTCTATATACAACCTATGATGACAAGAGATCAGAAGATGAATATTACTACTAGGAAATGGAAATTTTCATCATAGAGTCTAAAAAATAATATGACCTTAGGAGTAAAAGAAATCAACAAACTCCCAAGACTAAAACCTCTGAAAAATCTGTACAAAGCAGCACTGTAAGTAAACCAAAAGTCACAAAGCAGAAAGACAAAACAATGACTGAAAATTATGATAAAGGTAAAGAGAAAGGCACTCAAAACAATGAAAAATAGAGTGCAGATCTTAGCAGTACTAGTACCTCAGCTAGTACTCCTGTTAAAACAATTTTGAAAAATGTAAATAGAGGGAATCAGCAAATTGATTTTACTGATAGAGTGGCAGTTAATAAGGCTGAAAAAAGCACTTCAAAGAATCAGATGCCTTTTAGTTTGGAGCAAGAAATTTCCAGAATCAAAATCTCTGTTCCCCTCACTGAATTAGTACCCAAAATGTATATAGATCCCAAATTTTGAAGGCTTTTAACATAGAAGAGAATAATGATACTGTCAATCTTAACGATGACCAGCCATAGCTCAATTTTGGTCCTAATATTGAAGGTAGATATCAAGAGGGACTAGTTAATGTTCATGACAAGATTTTGCACAACGCTATGCATGATTCAAGGGCTTCTCATAATTTAATGCCCAAAGCTATAATGGAGAGCCTAGGCCTTGAAATCACTAGACCTTATAAACATCTTTACTCTTTTGACTCGAGCAGAGTGAAATGTTTAGGTTTAATCAAAGACCTCTGTGTTAAGTTACAGGGAACTATGCAGATGGACATGACATATTCGACCATACCTATTTTCAATCAGACGAGAAGAATTTACAGGGAGTCTCATATGAAATACATGGTTACTAGCCAAGACAGACTGCAAAACTCTCCCCTTTATTTTGTAAACATAGGCCTTGACTCATGATTTATCCTTTTTAATGATGAAAATTTCAATGAACAAGTGACTTTAACTGAATTAATGGCAGATAGAGAGGAGGAGACAGCACATAACTTTCGAAATAGTTTGCTAAACCCGAAAACCATAGCAAACTAAACCCCGATCTAGAGCTACAAATCATTCATCCATTGCTTCCAAACCTTGAGAGTCAAGAAAGTAATCCTCAACGCAATGAAAAACCTAAGGAATTAAAATAAATTCAACAAAGTGCTGACTTTCAAGAACAACCCGAAAGCTCGCTTGTTGAAGAGGTTAGTAACCAAACTACCGAACCTGAAACTAATCCTCTCTGGAGCATGAACTTTGACGGGTCTTGCACTAGGAGCAAAGTTGGTGCAGGCGTCTGGATTTCAACACTGAGAACAACCACACGGAAGGCCATTCCTACAGATTAAACTTTCAGTGTTCGAATAACATAGCAAAATACGAATCCCTTCTTTTAGGCTTACAATTGTTGAAGAAATTAGGAGCCAAGAGAATTAAAGTACATGGGGATTCGAACTTAATAATTAGGCAAGTAAATGGGGAATACAGTGCTAATCACCCCAGACTTAGAGCCTATCGAAATGACGTTATGGATTTACTGAAAACTTTTGAGGAATCCCAACTTTTTTTTGTCCCAAGAAAAAAGAATATTCAAGCAAACCGTTTAGCTTTCGTTGCTAGAACATGCTTAACTCCTTATGAGACCAAACAATGTACGACCCAAATTAAATTCAGACCAGCTGTCCCTGATAACAAGAAATATTGGCAAGTGTTTGACGAAGACAAACAAATAGAAGACTTCCTACAGTCCAGAAATGAATTTGAACTACCAAGTTCAGATTCAGACTATGAAACAGATTGTCCTAGTGAAGAAAATTTTCTTGATGAAGAAGAAAAATATCTTGAGGTTGCTAATATAAATTGGCTGTCTAACGAACTTGAAAACACAACAAAAATTATTTTAGAGTTAGAAACAGAAGACTTAGAAACTCTGCAGTCTAATAATCAAATTTTTCCAAATGGTCTGGCCCCTTTAGAAGAGTTGTTTGATTTCAATGATGTGGCCAAGAAGCCAAAGCTGGAGCCTATGAAAACTGAAGTTGAAGAGTGTAATATAGGTGGTGAACTAAAACCAATGATGATAAAACTGTCTAAGACTTTACCAGCTCACATCGAACTCAAATACATAGAGTTTTTTAAAGAATTTTCTGATGTTTTTGCTTGGAGTTATGAGGATTTGAAATCCCATGACACTGAAATAATTCAGCACAAGATACCTCTCAAGGAAAACCAAAAGCCATTTAAACAAAAACTGTGCAGAATAAACCCTGTTCAATTACCTTCGGTTGAGAAGGAAATCAAGAAAATGTATGAAGCTGGTATTATTGTCCCTATTAGATATTCTGAGTGGGAGTCTAATATGGTGTCAGTTAGGAAGAAAATATGAGAGATTAGGCTTTGTATAGACTTTAGAGACTTAAACAAAGATTCTCTAAAGGACAACTACCCTTCACCCAAGATGGATCATGTTTTGCAAAGGGTAGTTGGTTCTAAAAGAATTTCTTTGCTAGATGGCTACTCAGGATACAATCAGATTTTAGTACATCCAGATGATTAGTTAAAGACAACCTTTACTACACCTTGGGGTACTTTCATGTATGTGAAAATTCCCTTTTGTTTAATGAATGCTAGTGCTACTCTCCAAAGAACCATGGACATTTCATTCTTGGAGGAATTGGGCTACTTCATCATTATTTACCTTGATGATGTCACTGTTTTTTCTAAGACAGATGAAGAGCACTTAGAACATTTGAGAAAAGTATTCGAGAAATGCAGAAAATTTGGGATATCTTTAAATCCAAAGAAAACACTGTTTGGTCTCCAAGAAGGTAAAATTTTTGGGAACATCATTTCAGAAGAGGGGATAAAGATAGACCCAAAAAGGATCGAGGCTATATTGCAAATATCTCATCCTCGAAACATCAAGGAACTTCAATATTTCATTGGAAAGATTAATTTCTTGAGAAGGTTCATACCCAACTTAGATGAGCTCCTTAGAAGCATTACTAACATGCTGAAAAAGGAACAAGGAGTTAAATGGACCTTGGAAGAAAATAAGTCCTTTGAATTGGTTAAACAAGCATTAACCAAAACACTAGTTCTAATAAGTACTAATTTTTCAAAAGATTTTTATATTTTTTCATTTGCATCAGAACATACAATAGCTGTTGTCCTATTACAGAAAAATCCACAGGGACATGACTAGCCTATTTCATTCTTTAGCAAGGCATTGAGGGATGCCCCTCTGAAGTACAACATTATGGAGAAACAAGCCTTTGCCTTAGTCAAAGCTTTAAAAGACTTCAGAGTATACATTTTGCACTCCCACGTCATTTCCTTTGTCCAAAATTCAGTTGTGAAAGACATTCTAACACAGGACCCAGATGGTAAGAGAGGTAAGTGGATAGTTGTGATGCTTGAATATGATCTAGAAATCAAGCCCACTAAACTCATTAAAGGCCAAGGTCTAGCTAGATTAATCGCTGAATCAAATTTTGAAGTTCTTGATATAAATATGATAAATACTTTAGATGAACAAGAGGAATTCTCAAATCCCTTTGTTGAAGACCATTTTATGAATTCCTCTTGCTATGCTGATATTCTATATGTTTTGCTTAATTTGAATACACCTCCTGGTTTATAAAAAAAAAAGGCAAGGTTTTTAAAGTTAAAAGCTGTAAACTATTGCATTATAGATAAATGTCTTTATTGGAAAAATGCAAGTGGAATATTGCTTAAATGTTTGCCTGAGAATAATGCAGAGAAGGTTAAGCACGAGTTCCATGAAGAAGAAGGTGGAGGCCACGTCTACTGGAAGACAATAGCCAAGAAAATCCTTAGAGTTGGTTACTATTGTCCCACCCTCTTTCTAGAGGTACACAAGGTGATCGTTTCCTGTCATAAATGCCAAATTTTTGAAGGCAAAAGAAATTTTCTACCCTTGCCTCTGCATCCAATCACTGTTGAAGCTCCTTTTCAACAGTGGGGACTTGACTTCATAGGAGAAATCCATCCACCATCCTCTGCCCAACATAGATGGATTCTCACTGCAACATACTACTTTACCAAATGGATAGAAGCCATCCCTTCTAGGCAAGCCAATGACTCTGTCATCATAAAATTCATTGAGATTCATATCCTCTCTATATTTGGCTGTCCTAGGAAGATCATCACTGATAATGCAGCTGCATTTGGATCCAAGAAGATGGTTGAATTTTGTCACAAATATCAGATTACATTGGGACATTCTACTGCTTATTACCTTCAAGGTAATGGGTTAGCAGAATCCTCAAACAAGAGTTTGGTGAACATAATCAAGAAGCTATTGGAGGACAACAAGAAGTCTTGGCACACAAATCTAGTACATGCACTTTGGGATGATAGATTAACACTTAAGAAATCCATTGGAATGTCACCTTATCAGCTTGTGTATGGTACAAATGCAATTTTTCCAACCAGCCTTGGTGTACCAGTTATGAAGTTGATTCAAGAGGTGCAGTCTGAAGACAATGACATGATTAGAAGGATAAATCAGAATATTCATCTTCAGCAAATCAGAGAGGAGGTTTACAACAGAACATTACATAAGCAAGAGAGCATCAATAAGCTTTTTGATATAAGAACAAAGGCCAGCAATTTCAATGTTGGGGACAAAGTGTTAAAGTGGGATTCAAGGAGACAAGACAAGGGCAAGCATGGAAAATTTGATAACTTATGGCTTGGCCCTTATCTCATTCAATCTACTGCTGGTAACAATGCTTATTTCTTGCAGGAGTTGAATGGAGCTGAACTATTTGGGGGTCCTGTCAATGGCAGGATGCTCAAGCGTTATTTCTCTTGATCCTATCATGTTTTGAAGCATTTTTATCCTTTTTCTCATTATAAATATTTCATGCATCATTGCATTCAAATTTAGAAAAATAAAAAATACATAAAACAATAAAAAAGAGAAAAGAGGGCACATTGTAAAAACAAGAAAGGTACAGCCCCATACCAAAAAAGAGAAACAAAATCTGAAAGTGTGCAAGCTCAAATACCACTCCTGAAAAACACACTTCTAGTTAGTCATACAGACTAATCATGACTAATTAGTTTTAAATTTACTGCTGATAGGTTAGTGAATTAGATTTGCCAAACATCTTAATCTTGGCTTATCAGTTAGGTAGATTAGGATAGAAGAAAAAGGTTCAAACAAGCAAAAAATCCAAACCTAGGATTCTAAAAGAAGAATGACTCCCATCTGTTTTAATCTTGAGTAAAAAACAGAGGCAAACTGGTCCTGATATGCTTAAAATCTGAACCAAATAACAAGGAAACTCAGCTAAAATAAACTCAAAAACAGAGCTGAAGAAAAGAGAAGGATGTGCTGAAAACTTTCAGATCTTAAGCCTTCACTATTTTGATTTAATATTCTGCAAAATAATTATCTATGTGGAGCTTGTTTTATGCCACAGAATCAACAACAAGTTAGAATGTTCAATCCTGACTTGTATGCTTTTAAATTTCTGTTTTAGAAGTCAGTGAATAAAAATCTGTTAGACTGTTTAATTCTAACAGATAGTAGATTAGGTAGAGAAGCTTATGAACTCAACCGTTTAATTTGAGTTCATGGAGAAATAATAAGTAGACTTAGATTAGTTTCTCGCTTCCAAAAGAATAAAATTTTTGTAAAAGAGTTTTCCAATCCAAGTGCACTTTGAAAGAAGAAAAAATGTTAGATCAGTAGGATTGGGTAGGTAGAAAGCTTGTGTTGATGAAGATCCATTGTTTTTTCATGTCTGCTAACATTTTCAAAACAGAATAAGATCATCCAAGTAAGGAAGGTTGCAGCCCAATGGATGAGGCACTGATCAACCCCCAGAGAATACAAGTCTGAAGTTCTTGATGCCTTCAGGAAGGCACCATCCCCATGTGGAGCCACTGTTAGCCACCTATAAAATTTTCCATATCAAATGGTGGCTAAATCATTTTTGAAGCCTTCAAGAAACAAGTTTTATTGCCAAATTGTTAATTCTTGAAGTCTTGTGAAGATGACTTATTCTTGAGTTAATCTTCACTGCTATTTCCCTCTTAAAATCTAAAATTCTGGTGTTTTCCCTAAAGAAAAAGACTGCTGAAAACTCAATGTTTCATCATTTTTTATTCCTCCTTCCCTTCATCATTAACCTCCATTTTATCCCCTTTTCCTCATAAAAATTTCTCTATTTTTCATTATTTCCATTTTCCCTTCATAAATCCCCTTTTGTAAGGTTTAAGCTCCTTTTTGGACCTTTTAGAAACCCTAAAATGCCTTGAAAAACCTTGAAAAAACATGAAAAAGAGCCTTTTGCATTACAGGCCTAAGCCCCTTTCGGCTAAGCCCTAAATCACTTCCCCGCCATATACACTAGCGCTGGAACCAAGGGTTATGTCCAAAAGCGCTTATCGCATCGGGGCATTTGCGATGAGCGCAAGTCTTTTTTTTTATAAAACCCCCGATGTCGATTGGTTCATTTGTATATAAGCCTCGAGCCTTTGCTTTCTTTATAAAACCTAGAGCCCATAATCGGGCACTAAAAACTTTATATAAACCCTTCCCGACCCGATTTTCCCTTTGTATTTTATAAAAAATCGCTTTTTTCATATTATAACTAAGCCCACCGATTTATTGGTTGGAGCCCTTCCCCACCATTGATCTTGAACCAATCAACGGCCAACGCTTATCACATCAGGGCATTTGCGATGGGCGCATTGAAATATTTTATTGCCCCTCCCGATCGGCAACCTCCCGATGAATTCTCCGCCGTTGATTTTACCCGCCAGATCTAGATCCGATGGCCTCCATTGTTTTGTTTCACAAGCCCTTTCCCCCGTTGTGACCTCCTCTGATTCATTTCCCACCATCGATCTGATCCTCAGATCAACGAATCACATCGGCATCGCTTACCCCTTGCCTCCTCTAATCGCAAAGCTCCGATTGCATCTGGGCTGTCCATTCTTCTTAATCTGGTGGTCCAGATCAATCCTCCCAACCTTTATTAAAATCATGAACCCTACCTTATAATGCTTTTTCAGCCAAATCTCCGCTGTTGATCTTTGCAGATCAACGGTCCACACTGACCTTTTCCTCCACCTCATTATTTATTCATTTGACCCCGAGATTTGATCTGGACCATCCATTCCTTGATCCAACGGTCTAGATTCATCCTGACAGGCCCAACTCCTTTGGGTCTTGCCTTCCTCCAGATTTAATCTCCGTCGTTCATTTCTTGATCTAACGGTCCAGGTTAATACTGCCTTGGCTCTACCCCACATGTTACCACCCACGCATCTTGTCGATATCGCGCTCCCTGACAGCCTTCCAATCTAAGACCCCTGATCTGACAGCTGACACGTATTTTCGCGCAGATTTAAGCCTGAAATTTAATTCTCCAGAGCTACGCAATATAGGTGGTTTTGAAATTCCATGTGTCGGCCTCTGATGCATATCGCGTTCGAAAAGTGAAAACCACCCTTCCTCCATTTTCTTGCGCGAAACTCGTGGTATTCTCGTCCGAAACCGCTTTCCCCATTTTATATTGTGTTTCAATGCGTTCATTCCCCGCTGTTGATCTTTGCAGATCAACAGCTAGCATTTGATCTTGAATTTCTTTATCCCTCTCTAACCTTCATTAGGGTTTTCCAGATCAACCTCTGTCGTTGATCTTCGTGGGCTAAACTGATCCAATGGCCCAGGATCATTCGGAAACCCCGAATTTCCTTCCAACGCATATCTCCTCCGCCAAAGGTTTTAAACCTATTTCCTTTGTAATTCTCTCATTTCACTATAGTGTGGCCCCCTCCGCATTATATATTTAGGATTAATATCAACCGTTGATCTCTGCATATCAACGGACCTGACTTAAATCTCCCCACCGTTTTTTCGATCGCTTCCCTTTGAACCTCAACGCGCAATCTACACTGTTGGATGCTTTCATCCAACGGCCATGCCCTAAACCTAAGCCTCCAAAGCAGTTAAACCCAAAATATGCAAGATTTTCTAATTCTTCTTGGTTTGTGCAGGTTTTTAATGGTTTTTTCCATTATATTAAAATAAAACCAAAGGCCGAGGATGACGATCCCCCACACCTTTGTTCATAAAATAAATCATTCTACAGGGTTCACATCAAATTTTATCGGTGCCTCATGAGCACTAATACCGTTATAAGCCCTCTGGGCACCTGCACATCAACAAGACATAGCAAATTTTAAATAAATCAAAGAGTATCAGTATTAAAATATCCAGTCATAGCAGAGATGAAGGATCAAAGATGGTTTACACAGTTTGAGGGATTATGGCCTAAATCGATAATCAAACGCCTAATCCACTAAATTAAATGCATTTTAAAGAACATAAGACAAGGTTTAGGCCTAATTATGCCTAACACACATATCAGAAGAAAATTAATCCTGTTTTAGGTCAAACCAAAAATATATACCAGACCGAGTAAGCCTCCACTGCCACATCAGAGGCTAATTGAATCCTCTCAGCTACCTAAATCCACCTATTTCATCAAAGCATTCAAAAGAGGCTGAGTTATTACCAGAACAGAGGATATTTGCCTAAATACAGCTCAACAGTTATTTCGAGTCAAAGAGATTTAGTGCAAAATATCAACAGAGTTATTACAAAGATGACACAGAGCCTTAAAGTAAAAAAAAGCTTCCCAGCAAGCTTTATATTTAATATAAACCAATTAATACAGAGAAATACCTGTAATCTTCTCCATTGAGCCTCTCAAAGGCCGAGAAGCATTAAAACTGTATTAATTGAGCCTGTAGATCTTTTCTTTCTTTCGACCTCCTCATTCTTTCTATACAATATTCTTGAGGAGATCACTGTAAAGGGTTGGTTGCAGAACTTTGAAATATACTTGTGCTCGAAAATTTCTACATGTAAATAGTGTTTAGAGGCTCTTGAAGCTTTGTTTGTAATCAAATAAGTTAGGCTGAGAAGTGAAGATGATTGCTGAACTGAAACATTGGACTTGAAGAATGTAACTGGATTCACATCAATATACAAGTTGTTTCTTGGGATCCTGGTCTATATCACTGGTGAAGTACTTCTTTTTGTGTTATTGTTTTCCTTCCATGTATACCATTTTGTCCATTATTCTCTGATAAAGAACAACAAGCATAAAGTTAGGATTTACTATTTACAGTACCCTTCTCTGACTGATAAGCTTTATCTCAGTGTTTTCCTCCCAATTGTGTATTTAAGAATGATTTAATATGGTCCAAGCGGTTAGGAATGTTGGCATTCCCTCGTCCTATTGTCCAAACTAAACATTGTTCTTGAATGTTATTTTCATTATATGCTTAGTAAAGATAGACTAGAAAAGTGATGGTGTGCCCTGTTTTCTAGCTTCTTTCTCCAAAGGTAATTCTGAAAGTTTCCCTAAGAGTATGCTGAAAGCAGTCTAGATTTAAAAGTATCTTAACTGATCTTAGGTTGCACTTTGTTTTTCTTATCTGTTTTCATCCCTTATGAAAGTAATTATGCAGATTACTGGATTGTTTGTCTGTTGAGTTAGCTCTTATACGAACTTGTCAAAATAAGTCTATGGTTAGCCCTGTCCTTTGGTCAGTTTTGAACAGTTACTTAAAAGGCTTTCCTTGTTTGGACAGACTTATAAATCCTAGTTGAAATTATTGTCTGTTTCCACCCCTTCAACACTTTTATTGTTCCATTCCATAATTTTATCTCAAAGATCTTGTGATATAGATGACTTGCCCCTTGGACCACTCTTGAAATTGTTGCACAATTAAACCCTTTTATGACTCCATAACCCAATGGACTAAAAACCAGCATCATATCTATCTTATCAGCCAAAGCTTGTTCTGATTGCTTGAAACTTCATACCTTTGAAACTCTTTCATTTTAGGATTTTTGACTCAACTAAAAATCATGCTCAACCATCCAAAAACAAACAAAAACCCTTGCTCTTCATAACTAGCCTAATATCATTACCCAAAAGCCTTAAAGATAAATCAATCTTTGCACTTGTAGAGAGATCCCTCTCTGGATTAAGGAGGGCTAGATCCTAGAATCCCAAAGTGGTTCAAGTGTCCTCTCCGCATTTCTGGTCTCACCAATCTGCTGGAATTACGGGGAGCTAACATTTTCTAGCAAGCACCAGAAGAAAAGGAAAATTTTTTCAGGGCATTTCATCTTCCAGAGGGGTTTATGCCACTGTTCAGGCTCCACCCAACCTTTCTTCCCCATGAGGTGTGAGTAGCCAAGCTTGGGAGAGTAATTTCTAGACAGAGCCAAGGCCCATATGAGAGTATCGGGCTCTTCCCGAATGCGGACATTAGTTCTGAGAATTTCATTGGTGTATAGGATCCATGTCTCGATCCAGATTGGATCTAACCGAAGGTCAGCCCCTGATTTCCAGGCTTGTGCCCAAATGGATTTTCTTTTAGGATTTTCAACTTTGTTTAGAAACAATAGGCCCTTTTCTGCAAGGTGGGCTTTACATGCCTCGGGAAGGGAGAAACCCGCTTTGCAACCAACCCACAGGTCCAGTCCCACTCTGATATGTTGCCCATTTCCTACCTTCCAAAACAGTCCCTCTTCGATCAGTTCCATGGCTCCAAGAGTGGCCCTCCATACCACTGACCCTCCCTTTGTTTTCTTATCCGGGCTTCACACCCAATTGATGATATATCTAGGTTTTTTGTAATTCCTTCTCATTACCGTGGACCATAAGGATTCCTTGACCAACAGAGACCATCCCATTTTGGTAGCAAGATATTTAACAAAATATGGAAGCTCCTTGATGCCCCAACCTCCCCACTCTTTGGGTCTGGTTATTTTCTCCCATGCTACCCATGACAACGTGTGATCCTCCCTAGAACCTGCCCATAACAATTTGTGGCAGATTTTGCGAATTCACTCCATAATTCCCTTCAACATCCATGAAAGCAGTGCTGAGAAGACCGTGATGGCCATTAGTACTGATTTGATGATAATTAGCCTACCTGCTCTGGACAACCACTTATAGCACCATCACTTGATTTTTTTTTTCAATTTTTTCCACCATCCACATCCAATCTGTTAATCGGTACGAGTTATGCTTTAGATGGAACCCAAGATATCAGAAGATTTCTGAGAGCTGCTTGGTATCAAAGGGGAGAACTTCGGTGACTCTCCTGGTGGCTTCCTCCGAGAGCCCTTCGATCATAATAGATGATTTATGAAGATTAATGCTCATACCAGTGGCTTTGAGAAAAAGGTCGAGGGAGGCTCTGAGATGGGATATGTCTCTACTGCTACCATTGTTGAAGAGGAGGATATCATCTACGAACATAAGGTGTATGATTATGAGATTTGTAGCGACCACCACACCCTGAATGTCCCCTTTCCTTTTTGCCTCTAGGATCAATTGACTTAAACCTTCAGCTGCTAGCAAAAAGAGGAGAGGAGATAGGGGGAATCCTTGATGAAGGCCTCTTTCATTCTTGAAAAAGGAGGAGGCGGTTCCATTTATTAACACAAAAAAACTAATATCAGTAATTCACCCCATCACCCAAAGAATGAAATCATAGTGAAAGCCCAGGTGGGTGAGCAAGAGTCTGATATACATCCAATTGATTTTGTCATATGCCTTATAAAGATCAATTTTGATGATCAACCCTGTCCATTTGAATCTTTTCATACTGTGTAAAAATTCTTGGGCCACTCCGATGGCTTCATGGATCTGCCTCCCTTCTAGGAACCCAAATTGTTCCTTACAAATATTATTTGATAAGATTGGTTTGAGTCTTTCAGCAATGTCCTTGGCAGTGATTTTATAAAGACAGTTGCAAAGGGCTATAGGACGAAAATCATCAAAATAAGTCGAAGTATCTAGCTTCGAGATGACAGCGATGAAAATCGAGTTCAAAGACTCCGGGATGGCTCCATTGGCTCTTGAGGATTCTACCACCGTAGTCATGTCATCCTCAATTGCTTCAAAAAAATGTTGATAAAATTCTACGGTCCACCCATCCGCCCCCGGGATTTTTTTCCTCTGAATGGTCTTTAAGATTCCCTCTAATTTTTTCCGGCTGGAGAGCATTTCGTGACTTTCTTCATCTATGTAACTAGGGAAAGATGTGCCACTTTGACAACTTTTGTAATAGAGATATCTCCGGGGGCCTTGTAAATATTCCTGAAGTGATTCTTCCCCATCGAGGCAAGGCCCTCGAAAGAGTTGACTATACTGTCATCCTCTAATCTCATTTCCTAGATGGTATTTTAGATTTTTTGACCCTTTGCATAGTTGTGGAAGAAATTTCTATTTTCATCGCCGACAACTAGATAGCCGTGATTTTTTACCTCCATTCTTCCTCCCCAATTAAAAGTATTTTCCTTCGTTATGCTTCTAATCCTTTTATAGCCTCTCTTTTCTCCAAAGTCTTGTACCTATCTTCTTCTGGTCCTTCCAACCTTTCCAGTTCCTTCCTTATCCACGATAATCGAGCTTCCTCTTCTGATTTTTTTTTTTTTTCCCAATCTAAGGTGGCCTTATTCATTCTTTTGAGATTGGTCAGGAAGGATTTAGTAACATTGGGATGTCCTTCAGAGGCATGAGGGGACCAATTCTATTTGAAGAGGGTGTTGTAGGAATCCTCCAAAAGCCATCCAGGATTGAATTTGAAAGGAAAGCCTAGTTTATTAGTCCTCCCTTTGAGCTCAAGAATAATGGCGTGATGATTCGATTCCCCCCTTCCCCTATCCATTGCCTGAGCATCAGGATGCTATCCATAAGAATTATTTGATAAAAAATTGATCCAGTCCCTTAGAAACCTTGTCCTCCCCTATTCTCTTGTTTCGCCAAGATAGTTTCATTTTTATGGCATTTAAGTCCAGTAGGTTGGCTCCACTAATCAGGGAGGAGAAGAAATTCGACAGAGGGTCAAGTGTAGCATTCAGACCCCAAGATTTTTTCTATCCAATAGAAAAGTTTATGTCCCCTCCAATAATGAGGTTAGGGCTCTTCATGAAATATTTGGTCCAAAGGTCATTCCAGAAAGAGTCACAAGCCTGACAAGGACCATAAATGTTGAGAAGAATAAAATTATGACTGAGTTCAGGGGAGAAAACCTCTATAGATAGTACAAGGTCGAGGCCCCAGGAGTTTATGGGTTTCAATTTTCTAGTCCTGAAACTGATGGCTAGTCCCCCAGATCTCCCTTTTGCATCAAGGCAGAACAAAGACCAACTAGGGCACACATTCTCCAAAGCTTTTTGAATGTCTTCTCCAGCTCCCAAAGTCTCCTGGAGCATGATGATGTCGGGACTATGTTTAACGAACATAGCCCTAAGAGCTAGTTTTTTGGGTTTACTATCCAACCCTCGACAGTTGAAGGACAAAAAAATCATTTGGAAACCAGTCCCGGGGTTTGCATTGCTCTAAGCACCCATGTCAGGATTTTTTGTTTGCCATAAGCTATGTCCAATATAGCTCTCAGCTGGGCTTTTGAAAGATTAGATTTTCTCCCCCTTTGTTTAGGGCCAAGAGAGGGATCACCCAAAATTCCCAGGTCCCCAAATATGACCAATAAATTTTCCTTTCGATCTCTAGGCCTGAGGTTGTAGGGATTGCGTTAACTTGCAGTGGAAGGGGCACCAAAGGCAAGCTCGAGGAAGGGATTCGACTCAAACCAACGATGGAGGTAATAATTTTGTCCAAAGGTATACTGGAATGGGGCTCAACAAATTATGAAAGAGCATTATGTGGAGGCCTGGAGGGACCAGGCCCTGAATCCATAGATAAAATCTTAGAAAAAGAAATGAAAAATGAGGGAGGGGGATCAGAAGAGGTACCCTCGAGTCCTTCGACTGGTGTAGTCTCCGCGGCAGCCTAGGGCTAGGCCTGTGCTGGATCCACCTCCATATCTAGCTTCGTGCAATTCCCTGTCTCTTACTGCAACGATTGTTGATCATCCTCTTGTAGTTGTGAAGGGGGCTTCTCCTCTTTCCATCCCTCCATCGCCTGAGCTGGGTTCTCCTTCATACAGTTCCCTTCTACTTCTGAAGATCGTTTTCCCTTATTTTTCTTTTTATTTGGCCTTTTGCGAATGGAAAGAGGGAAATCCTTTGCCATATGGCCAAAGATATGACATTTATGGAACTGAAAGGGAAACTAATCATAGTCCAGGGCTCGGATGAAGGACCAGTTCCTGTAATGAAGCTGAATGGATTCGAATAAGATTTCACACGGGTTAAGCCTAACCAGAATTCTGGCAACTCCATATTCCCATGTCTACTTGAAAGACATGTCGTCCTCCAGAAAAACCCCCAACTCGTTCCCAATATATCTTAATACGTTCTACATCCATAGATTATGGGGTAGACCAGGAACTCTAACCCAAATGGGGAGATCCACCACCTTCTCCCTATGTGCTTCAAATAGGCGATTCCAGGGTTTAAACAAATAGGAGTGCGACCGAAACCCTAGTTTTGCTCGAGTACCTAGTCAGTCGTTTCCATAGTTTTAAACTTTACCATGAACCACCCATTTATGAGATTGAGAACCTCAAAGTGAGGGTCTGGTGCCATTTCCCAAGATTTTTTGGCCCATTCAGTGATGTAACTTGCAGAGAGATTTTTCCCATTGGCTCTTCCCACCAGATTCAATTCTGCTATCTGCATTGCGTCGTCTATAGAAATTTCGATGCCCAAGATCAAATTTGCAATTTTGTCTTTCCGATGGAATCCTTTTGCCTTCTTCCTAGTGTTGCGTGAGCTGTCCGATTAATCGCACTATCTAATGGAATGGGGGAAAAATGTGAAAGTGAGATGCCCTGAGTGTCCCATATATCCGTATGTGGTTCTTCCCTAAATTTAGCGCCCCCCCCCGACTTGCAGCAAGTGGAGGAAGGTTTTTGGCTAAAGAACCTTCCTACTGATCACAAGTTCTGACTAGGAAATCCGAGTGAGAATATTTCCCACGGCTCAGAATGTTCCTTCTGCACTCAGTCGTTTACCCTGAAAAGTATCTGGAGACTTCGTTACTCTGCCTTCTGCGATGGCCTCAGCAATGGCTCCTCGTCCTGTCCCCTGGAGATATTTTTGAAGACGTCTCTCCCCCTTTCTCAAGGGAAATGAGGATTTAGTTGGGTCTCGGTCATTTTTCCCACCAAATCTGTGTGGCGTCATACCAAAACTTTCTTGCCCATATTGTATAACATCAAGAGCTTGCCCAGAAAATATTTTGCTGGTGCAACTAAACACGATGTCCTCCAAGCCTCCTGTTCTAATGGAAGGTTGGCGCAAATCATGGTTCTGCAAGAGATCCCTATTTTCCAGGGGTGGGGCCTTAAACCCTATGGGAGTGGCCTGAATTTCATTGGGTCAGCTGTTAGCTGCTTTTCCCTCTTCACTGCCTCACAAAGAGACTCTTCATATCTAGCCTGCCATTCCTCAGCCCCCCAAGCCATCACCAAACCTCCAGACATGTAGGAGCTCATCCCAGCTGGGCCAATGAACTCCAAAATGTTTTGATCCATTACGTCCATATCCCACATGTCCAACATGTCTCCAGGCTCGGGATCCACCTCCACACTTTCTGAGCCATTGACCATGGCATCCTCCTTCAGCTAATGACAACAGCAAACAAACCCGAACCCTTGGAGACCCAAACCGGAAGTGCATACACCTTCTGAGGAAAGCAGTTTAAACACTATTTTTTCTTTTTACCTATCCTCCTTCAGCTAACGACAACAACAAAACAAACTTGAACCCTCAAACCGGAAATGCATGCACCTATTGAGGAAAGCAATTTAAACATCATTTTTTGCAGGTAAAGCAGTAAGTTGCAGTAAAGTGTTAAAAATGGCAGTTAAACCCTAAACAGGGCGTGGTTAGATAAAAAACTTGCAACGAAACGCCGTTGTTAACCTTTTTCCCTTCACCTCATTCCCGATGGTTTCGATGCTGACGCCCACCCATCTCTCCACATTTTTTCCACCCGCCTCGTACAGGGCGAGTTTTCTATGAAGGTCACACCATCACCGTGTGCCCACCTCCATGAAAAAATGTCTCCCATGCTGTCAGAAAACCCCTCATACTTGCATGCAAGGCCTAAAACGACCTAGGCAACCTCCATAGATGCAGGTTCTATTGTTAAAATATTTTATTAATGTGTTGCTCATATATATATATATATATATATAATGGGAAAATTTTAGGGGTGAAATTTCACAAATGGGCTATTTTTTGGACATTTTTTGAAAAAATATTCTCCATTTGGTTTAAAATTCACCTATTTTTTTACAATTATATGATTAAAGCCAAAAATTTACTAATTTTAAGAGTAAATTACATGTTTTTTTATTGAACATTCACCTACATCCTATATTTATGAATTTTCAAACTAAAACAATCCTACAAAATTATATATGGAAAAAATATTAAATCCATAAAAAATACCCATATATATAAAAGTTAATGTTTATCTTTCAAAAACACTTATATGTAGCATAATGTATGTTAACTATGGATAATTGTGATAATTTAGCTTTCAAAAACTATCACAACCATCTATAACCAAAAAACATCATGCTACATATATGTACATGTTTCAAAATTGAATAAATAAACCTTGTCCAAATTTGTTGTTACTCTAATCAATAAAAAAATAAACATCTCAAAATAACAATATGTCAATCTATAACAATTTTTTATGTGTCATCTATAACAGTTTTTTATTTTTTTTTATAAAGCGAAATCGTAACTAAAAAGCCCAGTCGCAAAGTCTCAATCTATAAAAATTAATGCAGCCTCATTAATAACATAATGTAAACACCTATTTCAATAACATAATGTCAACAACTATTTCAATAGTCATGTTTAGACCATAAAAATACCAACTATTTAAATAGTCGTGTTCAGACCATAAAAATCTCCATTGGGTTAGGAGAGTAGTGCCCATTCAAAGACACCATGCTCAAAAATTGGAAAGGTAATAATCAAGTGCTTATCTAAAAACTTGTAAAAAAGACTCAAAATTTACTTACCAATCGAGAAATGATAAATTGGTAAAAATGTTTAAGAAGAAAAGTGATGGATAAATTTTGATTTCATAGAAAGTGATTTTTTTTGTAATAATTAAAGTTTATATCATTAAAACACAAGATCAATTAAAAGTGACTAATATTTTATTGAATTTTAATATAAAATTTAAAAAACAAAATTTTTTAAATACCATATATACTAATTCCCAAATGCACCATTTTTGTCAATAACATCTTATGGGTTAAAATTAAAGAACCGATATCACATGCATTCACTAAATTATAGAGCCAAAATCACAAGCATCTTATGCAAACAATGTTATACGCACACAATGATTTTGATGATACTATTTTGGTTTGATAAAACATATGTGGTGGGTCTTATAAAAGTGGATACAAGATCAACCACAATTGAAGTGGACAGGCCCGCTAATACTAAAATTCCATTTTTTGCTTTACGGTTAGAAAGTGAAGTCAAGTTTGAAAATTTGTCGGGATCACGGTTTACCAAGGGCCTGCACTATCTTGTGTTTTGCTTTCATTCGTTTTGGTCAAGCTTGTATCACATGTTTTGTGGTATGCATTTTTTTCGCTTGATTGTATTTCCACTTGGAAATCATATTTTATGGTAGGTTTTTTATTACATCAAAACCCGTAGGCATTAGTAAACTTCCAACCCATTATTATTACCTTTTGAGTGGTCTGAGGGTGGATTCCAAAGTGGCGGTTAGTCCACATGATCGATTCCCAATGGGGTGAATGCGAAATCCAACATACAATGAAAGCATGTTTGATACAGAAAGAGAGGGCTCCGAGAAAGTATTTACGTGGCTAGTGAAAGAAGTTTGAGCAAGTTACTAAAGTGAAATTGCATTGCAACATAGCGTGTGCACTCAATTTTGACTTGGCTCTTCTTAATGCTATGGAGAGCCCATCTGGCTTTTCATTTAAGTTGAAATTGAGTAAGTTGAACAAGAAATAGTTGGAGGATCAAAAAATTAAAGAGGTTCTTTGTTTGAAACATGTCACTTTGGAGAAGCACTTCTAACATTCAAAGCCACAAAGGAATGTATTATTGACATGAGTTTATAATAGTGATTAGTTCTATAATGTTATAGGGTTATTATGTGAGCTTTGGATACTCGACATAGAGCGTCTTCCTATTAGAGTTAGCACATGATTTCTTTTTATGCATATTTTTTCATGACAAACTTCACTTTATGCTTGTCAAATGAACCATATGATTTGTACTTGAACTTGTAGACTCACTTGTATGTGATTAGTTTGATTCCAAACAGAGAATCCACTAAATTTAATTTCTCATTCTTAATTAGAACATCATATTATTTCTACACATATTTATATTTATTTAAATTAATTATTTTATGTATGTGTGTGGGGGAATATTTTCTTTAAATATATATTTTTAAATGAAATAAATCTAAATTACAATATAGATGATTCATTAAAAAATAAAAATATAGAATATTTTATTTTTTATTATGAGTAATTATAATATTTTTTATTATATTAATGATCATATATTTATAAATATTATATTTATGTTTTAATTGGGTATATCTTAAATGGTCAAGAATAATGATTGACATTCTCTCCACCTAAATTTAATTTATGAGTTTTGATGTAAATTCAACATATAGAATATAAACATATTTTCTACATGAAAATAAATATTATATTTAGTTAAACTATTTTTTTTAAACGAAAATATATGTATTATATCTGTTTACACTAATGAAATTTATTATATAAGAATTTTCAATTCATTATATTATATAATTAGATTATTTTATAACTTTTATTTAGTTATCAAGTCTTATTAGCACAATGAGTTGCATATAAGTCTTGTTAATAAGGCGACCCATGATCAAACCTCACAACAGTAGTTGTGCTCGTGCTAGGGGGAGGAGACACGCTAAAATCCAGTCATGTTAGGGCTGTTGTGGCCCAGGCCAGTGCGATCCCCATGTGATTTTGATGGCTTAGATGCTCTTGGGTCGTGGTTTCTCAAGCTAGAGGTCAAGCCTAGATAAACACATATCACTTGACAAACAAAAAAAATATAATTTTTATTTAGTTAGTGAAAATTAAAATTAAAAATATGAAATACAATTAGTTAAATTTTTTAATAACTTTAAATATATATTTTTTAAATGTGAGGATGAACATCAGTTTTATTTAGTTACTTAATTTTATAATGTAAATACTTTTTAATAATAAAACGTTTTACTTTAGGAATATTTAATCTTGTTCATTTATCTTTTTTCTTTTAGGGCATAGTCGTTGTTTTTATTATTGATTTTTTTAATAAAATTATAATTTTTTAAAATTTAAGAGAAAAAATCTAGACAAAAAATAAAAAACTAAAAATGTTTATATATCATAATGATCTTTGAAACATAAAGGAAATAATATTTACTTTTCATGTTATGTAATATTGTGGATGACCTTCTCGAATGCGGGTGAATGATACGGGCAGGTGTATAGCGAGCCTAGCATGTGAAACATGGCTCAGCCACATGGTCACACATGGGCTCAAGCCGGTGGCATTTATATCTGCCAACTGGTCTCAACACTTCGACATTAATTTTCCTGAACGTCAATGCGGCTACCACCTTCTCAAAATGCCTCCTCGCTGCAGCATTCTGCCATCGCCCTCCAGCAGCAGTTGCTCCTCTGTGGTCTCAGAGCCGAGCTCTCGAACACCCATAGTGAGGCGGTGCAGCCTCTACTATTTCGTTATACTAGCCCCTGGTCACCATTTCTCTCATAGCCTCCGTTGTAGCTTCAATTCTGCCCCTGAGTCTTCGATTCCTCAGCCATCAGCTCCCTCTGCTCAGCCTTCTCCACCCATCTGTATCTCCAACGCCTCCACCAACTCCATTATGCCCAGGTGACACAGAATGTGTTGCCGCCGAGGTGGTGTGGGCGGGTATCACATCCTCCACAGTCCATCCGCTATGAGTCTTCTTCGATGCCTCATAATGAGTTTTTTGCCCACTATCTTGCAACTTTTAGTGGCAGATGTTGAGATCAAGCTTCACAGATGTCTCACTCTGTCTCTCTTGATGACATTTTGGCGCTGCACCACACCAACAACCGCCCCTTTCCACCTCAGCCTCATTTGGAGACGCGGCCTCCTCCGCCTAGGGAGAACTCTGCTCAATTCCACTATACTTGTGCTCTGGACCGCCCTCACCTCACAGCCACCATTAACATCAGCTTCAAGGAGGAAGATTCCCATGTTGCAAGCCATGGCCCTAGGAAAAGCTTGGAAAATCCACCATTGACTCAGCACCTCTTCTACTCTAGCGTAAGTCTTAAGCCCTTCTAGTCAATCAGGGTGCCCTCTCCTCCAGCAACAAAGGCAAGAGCAGCAGTGGCAGCAGTATTAGTGGCAGTGATAGCTCAGACTGGTCAGGAGAAGAGGGATGCAAGGGCAGTACACGCATTGCTCACACCGCCATAAATCGAGAACCAGCAGCTCAACAAATGAAGCATGCAAACAACTCCTCCGAAGAATACAGGCGCCTCGTTGTGGAGGAACCATTGCCTTTGCATAATGACACCTAGATTGAAAAGGTTTTTTTATTCAGTTCTGTTAATTTTCTGGGTCACTCTATCTCTCTTGAATACTTTTATAATACTCAACTATTTTTTGTATGAAGCTGGTTTCCCCTATGTGGGCAGCTGCAGTAAGACTGGTTTTCCCATCTAGGGCAGTCACTATTTTGATTTTTTGACTTATAATGCCTCTGGAATTGGCTAGTTCAGCGACTCCAAAGGCCAGAATCTCCTTGTACATTATGTTATATTAATAGAATTTAGTCTAACTTAGAAAAAACAAATATTGTGGATGACCTAATTACATTTTAAGGTTTGATTAAAAATAAAATCACATAGGGTGGTAGGTGTTTTTTTTTATATATTTATTTATTTATTTATTTATGAATGGGGTTTAGGGATCACTATAAATATTAGGTTGGGGCGTATGCTCTCCTCTATGGACTTCTCTCTTTAAACATGACTAGAGTGAGAATATTGATCGACATTGGCAATTTAAATATACTTATCAATCTTGTAACACATCCAATCCCCTCCAAACCTTTGTGAGGGTTCAAGATGTACATGCCCAAATCCCAAGGTTACTTTGTGGAGGCGGGATATCCAAAACATCTCTTATTTTAATCATCTCAAACTTCCTTTCTAATGTCGCCATCATTCTTCTCTTCAAGGACTTTCCAACAATATGAATTTGATCAAATTCCAAGCTCTAAACACAAAGTTATGGCCCTCAAAAGTTTCATTGTTTATGCCATGTTAGCATATCATACCACTAACATGTAGTTGACTTGTGCCAACACATCACCACTATACCATGACCCATTTTCAAACCAAACATGTGTAGAAATTATGGCGTAGAATTGAAATTTCTCATGGAATTTTAATTTAAATCACAAGACACAATCCTACTCTATTGCTCTGCGAAATTCAATGCATAATTTAAAACATAAATCACAAGCATGCAATTAGAAATAACACACATGCACATAGTATTTTTTCTAGGGGAAAGAAACTACTAAAAACCCCTTATGCCTACTTCCATTAATCTGATGAATATAGATGTATTACAATTGCTAGCTCAATATGAGCTCCACATGCAAGTGAATAACCTATCTCTTTGCTCACTTAGAAGCTCTGACCCAAAATTAGTCAAATTTTGCTTCTACTTGAGCCCCTTTTCCCTTGCGCAATTCATCAGTAATTAAGCCTGTATTATTTATGAATTTACCTCCAATTGATTGTGCAATTCCCAAGGTTGATCATCTGATTGCATGCAACACATGTACACTCAAGACTAGTCTACAACTGATGTTACACTACCTTGTAATCTCCACCATAGCTGGGGAACTCGAATTATATGCATGGACTAGCTATTTTGCGCTGATTGATCAGTTACTTGGATTATCACCACTGCACAACTGACCTTCCACTATTTCCTCCAACAGTTAGAACTAGTTTAACTGAAAAAAACTTGAAATAATTGTTTTTGAATGCTACAAATTATCAATCACACATGCTTAACTGAAATCCAATCCCTCTAACTCAGATTTACTGAGCTAACTAAGTGAAAAGAGCCATGTCACACAAGTTAATTGCATCAAAGTTGTATGTTGATGTAGAAATTTGAATTTTCTCAATTTGAACAAGGAAAAGTCAAATTAAATCTTTCTTTCTACACTTTTCAACACTCCCTCAACTTAGCAAGAAAGGGATTTTCCACCACCCCTATCCAACACATGTGGAATATATTGTAGCACTACCTATCATTATTTTTGTTGTTGCAACTACAACAAATGCAATTGAGAAGAATTAAAAAAAAACATTGAATCAACTGTGTCTGCATCTGTCTATTGGGATAATGTGTTGCTACTAACTCTTCTACTAAGACTCTTGCTCTGCTATCAATATTACTTTTCAATCCTCAATATCTGACTAAGATTGATCCTTCTGCTACTGAATAATGTGGGCCCCTGTATCAAGGTAATGATCCATGAGTAGAATTCCTCAATGGACCCTTCCCAAATTTATGTAATTATGGGACTAGGGCTTCACATTGCCCCAGCTCACTCCTGAAGGTATAGCTACAATTTCTCCCTCTTTCCACTTGTCTTGAACTCTCCCTCTACTATATGTCTCTGCTTGAGTGTATGTCTCCAATTTGCCTCCTCTTTGCCCCACCATTTGTGGCTACTCCACAACTTCCTAAGGCTCCTCTTGAGGCTCCATTTTGAGAGTTCTATCCTGCTCCCTCTCAACCACCATATCTATAATATCTACCTTGCTCCTCAAGGTTGTGCATGCATAGGGTAGAATCACTCTCCAAAAGACAACCCTTTTCATATGGAGGGCCTAAATATATAGAGGAGTGGGGTAAGTTGGTAGTTCTTATCTAATTACCAATCTAAGGTTTTAGATCCACCTTTGATGTGAGGATGGGATCAAAGGATAAGGGATAGAAACTCCAAGGTAGGGTAGGATAGGATTTGAATGTTTTATCTTAGTTAAATGGTTACAACATATCCTAGAAGCTTCTAGAAATGGAGGCTTCAGGATTCTCTATCTTTTTCTTGAATTTATAGAACCAACACATGTGCAAAGGAGAGTAACCTATAGGTGATCAATGTAGGCCACGATGTAGAAACATGTAGGTGAACGTTGTCCAACAAGAGGTCAGGGAGCGTTGGTCCTAAAACTGGCTTAAATGATGTTGTATCAGGAGAAATTCTGGGGAACGAAAGAGGCATGCTTAGGGATTTATGCAAGATGATGAAATGGGGGAAAAGGATGTTGATTGATCCCATTAGGAGGCATATTGACCAGATGTGAAAAAATGGCCAATAATAGATTTCCCCCTAAAACACAAAGTCAGAAATGATGATTAATGAGTGAAGTGCTTTACTTTGTGACAAGTCGGGATCGATCACAACCGAAGATATTCATATGTTACAATACATTTACATCATGACATATTTTTGTTGAGGGAGGCATACCCATACTCAACACATAAGCTAACATTGCATGTATAATGATCAAAATATGCGTCCATAGATGAAAAATTGTGGACAAATGATTCGATGAACACTTGTATGATCATGGCCATCATATATTGTGATATTTGTATAACTCCTGAAATCACAGCCTAGATGGATGAAACTAGATCCGGGGTCTTCTATCTCATTCACACAAACAACTAATATACGATTTTAACCATGTGAATCAATGAGATGAGGCCAAACATGGTAGACACCATCTCATTACCGGTTGATGAGGTAATTTTTCAACATGCACGAGGGAAACTAGTGATGATGTTAATGGCTCTCAAGGTACTACACTACAATCTGTATGGTGTGAATAAATGAGTTGATGTCGAACACCACATAGAGTCTTTCTATCGAATTCCAATGATGCAAACATGTCACTGAGAGAAAGGAAAATTTCCATTGATGTATGAAAGAACCAAGGTACCAAAGGGTTGTTTCTAAGTCAACTTCCTGGATAATGTACTGATGTTGACAGGAAGTGATCTATCACAGAAGGACCTTCATGTATCCCCCATCAATGACATAATGATGATGGTATGGAACTAGATTAGGAAATGAAAACATGGAATGATGGCTTAAGAGTATTGTTACATATATCAACTGAATGAATTCTCTTGAACACATTGATGACAGTGAATGGAATTGGCATCATTGACCCAAAATTGAAATGGAGGCTCTGAAAAGGTATGATGAACTGAAAGACAAGAATATTACTCAACTATAATACCCCTATTTACAACTTTTATATTTTTTGAATAAACCTAAGGTTCAGGTGGAACTAAGGAATAATTATGTATGAACATGTTTATTTTGAAATTAATAAATAATTGTGAATTTAATAATAATGTGTAAAGACAGAGTAATGGAGACCAGGAATTATTATCTATGAGGATGGATTAGAATCCTAGACTTTCCAAAAACTCTCCAAAAATCCTTGGAGAAAAATTAAATAAATAAATTTTATTAGATGGGAGAAAAATATCTAATAAAATCCTCAGTAAAGCAGAATTGAGAAGAGATAGGAATAAAATTGGGTTGACAAAAAGCTAGTTTTAGAAAAATATTTTGTGGAAAAAAAAAAAAAAGCCTAGGCTATGAGAAACAACATCCCATAATAACGGAACGTCATTACGACAACAGGATGAGGGAAAGAACGCTTAAATAAGCCATCACTAGTGTGGCAAAGGGGTTGTCTGCACTGGGGAACATAGGTATTTGCTCAGGGGAGAGTTGTGGGAAAGCACATGGTTAGGAGGAAAATCAGTCTTTACACATTGGTATGTGTATTCTGTGATTTTCAATATATGTGCCTACTCCAAATTTCTAATTAAGTTCAACTGTTATGGATTGGGAATGAATTTTAATTATAGACATATGTTTGATAGGAATAAGAAATATGTTGGACAGGTCTATGTCAGGTTCTGTTAGTAACCAAAATCTTTGATTTAGTTATATAATGTTAAGTAAATACTTATTTGTGTGTTATACAGTGTCCATCTTGCCATGTGTATTTTACGGAGTCTCATAGTAATTAAATACAGTTAAGTCTCCAATCCTATTACATAGACTCAAGAACTTCTATTAAATAAAGAATCAAAATTCATAAACCTGGGAAGGGGTCCTATTATGATGTTTATTAATAAGTATAATTGCAAAAGACATTTTGTAAAGTATTACTAGCAATAATGATTAAAGAGTACTAAGTTCTGTAGAAATTAATACAAAAATATATATTATAGCATGATCATCTGTATTGGTACAGGACATCATTTACAACTTACAACGAATTAGACAAAGTTGATATAAATTATAGCTAACAATGTAAAACTAAGGAAATTTACATTTTGTCGAATAAAACAAATGTATTAAACAATTATAAAACTCATATCTAAAGATGAAGATGCCAATATATATATATATATATATATATATATATGTGTGTGTGTGTGTATGTATGTATGTATGTATGTATGTATGTATGTATGTATGTATAAACCCTCAGAGTATATGAAACATAAAAATCTGTAAGTTGTCAAAATTCATATGCATAAAGTGCTAAAGACCAGTCCTCTTAAAAGAGCCGAGGAAATAAATTTTACATGACTTTACAACTTTGGGGATTCAAAATTGAAACCAGAAAGTAAATATGTCCAGACCAGTATGGCCTTAATAAAAAATTAGACAAATGCTGAACTAAGTGTGTGTCCTAGAATTTGGAACAGTACCGCAATTTACCTGAGAAGTGAAGAATCTATATGTCATTTGAGTCTGAATGAAGACAAATGAGAATCAGACATAAACAAGAGGACATGAAAGAAAACCTGGAAAAAACAGGAAACTGAAATTAAATTCAGATCAATAACATAAGTAAACAAAATAAGAAAATAATTCATATGGCTAAGAGTATGTCACTTGAGTATACTCTTCATGAATTTGTCCTTTCCTCGTACCTACAATGATTAAATTTTGTAAGTAAGGGGATTTGAATACACATATGAATACATTAAAAAAGATGTCAAAATAACCTCGAAAACTAACCTAAGTGAGGAGGAATATAGGCTTGTTGGAATGTTGGTTAATCCTCGAAGAAGAGTAGCAACCTGGCTAGTGGTTACCCATGTTAAAGTCAGAAAATTAAATTGAATTGAGGTACAACCTATAGAAATAAACATGCAAGTGTTTATGAATTATACCAAAAGAGAAAGTATTGATAAAAATAACAAATAAGGGTATTATGTTAAACCTTTGCCCAAAAGAAGGCTCACATTAGTAGCCTACGTAACCCTGGGTAGGTACACAATCCTTCTAGGAAATCAAATGAACAAGAAGAACATGCTAGAGGGCTAACAGAGAAGCATATAAATCCATTATATGAACAAAAGAGAAGTGAAAAAAACCATACCAACATATGTAATGTTCAGACTTGGGACTATTACTCTAATTTAAATAATTGAATTAAGTACAAGCATGAATTTTTAGCAGGGGGAATTCTAAAACCCTCGAAAATATTGGAGTAATTCACGCACAATATCATAAACAGTACCCCTGTGGCGTAACATAAAGGCATCACTTTGATCTTGACAATGGCGGTTACATCGACCACTGTCATGGTGTAAAACGAAGTTACAGGTCTGTCATGGAGGAGACCTCCAGAGCTCAGAGCAGCCGCAACGAAAGGGTGAAATGACAAAATGAAACCATAGGTTGGGTAGTCGAAAACCATTAGGGTTTCTCCAGGAGATCACAACCATTGATCTCAGCCATGGATCCCGTGTGTACAAGTGGTTCCTCAAATGGGTAAGAGGTTCATGTGAAGGTCATGTGAAATGGCCACTTAGAAGGCTAGGAGTGGGCCAGATCACATGTGGGGTAGGTTGAATTAAAAAAAATAAATTAAAACCATCAATATATTCGTACTTACCTTAAATTTCATACTTGTATTCAAAGTATGGTAATACAAATAATATCCAAATTATGGTAATATGAATAATCTCCAAAGTATGGTAATACAAATAAGGCAAGGACATACTTTATATGTATTTATAAGGGTTATATAAATATAAATTGTTGATTGGGGAATATGGTAAGGGTAGAGTGAAATACTTAGGGAAAAGATAGGTAGGTTAGAATGTATATGTTACTATAGGTAGGATTATATGGTGAGTCAATGGAGTTAATAAATTGTAAGACCTAAGGTGAAGGTTAATGAAATTATGATGTTAGCCATTGAGAAACGAATAAGGATTTATAGAGGTAACGAAATTGTAAGGGAGTGAATCCTTAATGAGGACTAGATTAGGGATTTGATTGTCTAAAATCATAAGGTGAATGTGTAATACATGAGGTTAAGGGGTTACCTTATCAATTATGATTAATGAGAAAAATGTGAAAACTATCATGATGACTAATTAATTAATGTTTATAGCAGAGATGTGAGAGATACAACGTGTTGAGGAAACCATTGAAGGATAAGCAAGGAATAAAAGAGTATAAAAAAATTTGGGAGTTGTTACAAGTGGGATCAGAGCCCAAGTTAAAAATCTGGGCTATGGGTCCCAACAAAGAACAAAACTCTACTGCCAGAAAAATTAAATTATGAAGTAATTTCATATGATGTTTATGAATACTAATTGTGTTTTGTGCATCAGATTAAAGTGCAGAAAAGTTGCAACTATTGTTACATCTGACAAAGAAGAGTTGTATGTGGAACTAAGGGATGAGGAGGCCCCACCAGATCCAAATTCTCATATGCTTGAGATTATTAATAATTTGCAACAGGAAATGGTTCAACTAAGGACTAGCAATGAACGTTTACTACAAGGCAACAATGAGCAAGAGAGGTTGATAAGGGAATTAACCTCTAGATCTACTCATCATGATGGAGAACCAGAAATGAAAATGAAAGAAACAAAACCCAACTCAGAGAGGTAGAATATGGTAAAACAGATTCAAAATCCAAAAATAAAAAGGAGTTGCAGGGGGCAATCCTCAATATCAAGCCTCCAACCTTTGATGGGGAGAATGAAGAGGATGTGGAAGCCTGGCTCCTAAATATGGTCAAATAATTCCTAGTATATGAATACAGAATTAATTTGAAAGCAAGATTGGCAGTTTACCAATTGCAAGGTAAAGCCACACTTTGGTGGGAAGATACCAAAATCATACACTTGCTTGATGAAAAGACTGTTTCATGGGAAGAATTTCAAGAGAAATTCAAATTTCAATACCTCAGTGAGAGGTATTATGATGACAGGGCAAAGGAATTTCATGAACTAAGGCTTGGACAACTCACTATTGATGAATTCATGATGAAGTTCACCAATTTACTTCACTATGTACCATACATAAGGGAAGAAAAATCTAAAGTACAACGATTTTTGAACTATTTTCCCACTATTTACAAAGAAATAATTGAATTTGACAATCCTAAAACTATGGATGAAGTTACTCAAAAAGCACAACTGTGCTACCAACAATTTAAAGGCAGGAATGACCAGCTAAAAAACTGGCAGAATAAGGAAAAAGGGAAGGCTGAGGCAAGTTAAAAAAGATTCAAACCAGCTTATCTAAAGAACTTTGGGAAAAAAAACCAGCGAAAAAGGTTCAATAAGAGTGGTAAGATTCAGACAGCCCATTCCCACACCAGTTCCAAGCCCATGGAAGGGAACAACAAGTGAGAAACTATGGTAAAGTCTAAGGAACCATTTAAATGTTGGGGATGCGGTGATCCTCACATGTTGCGGGACTTCCCACACAACAATCATGCAATTCAACACATTCAAGAAGTGCGGGAAGCAACCACAGTGAATGGCATTGCCCGAAACATCCTGTGAATCAGTGTAGCATTAGAATACATACAGGTTGAGCATCAATCAACTATGATTGAAATTTAAGGTATCGCATATGACCAACCTGTATCTGTTTTAATTGATCTAGGAGCTAGTTTAAGTTATATTAGTCCACTCATAGTGGAAAAATGTAAACTGAAAATAGAAAAATTTGAGCACTCTTAGCTGGTACAATTGGCTACCAGGACAAAAAGGAACATAATACATAAATTACCCAAATTTACTATAAATTTAAATGCGTACATTAAATATTTCAAATTGAATATACTTCCCTTAGGATCTTATGACCTCCTAGTTGGAATGGATTGGCTGGAACAATAGAAAGCAATAGTAAATTTCTTAGAGAAAACAATGAGTTGTATTGATGCTCTAGGAAAGTCTGTGGTAGTCAAGGGGAAATCGAAACCTGTGTCTGTTAGGAAAATTTTTGCATTACAACTAAAGAGGACAACAAGGAAAGGTTGTCTAGTGTATGTTGTTCAGGTTGAAGATTTGGAACAAAAAGCATAAAATGAACCTGTAGAAAGTCTACCGGTAATCAAGGATTTTAAGGACTTATTTCCTGAAGAAATTCCTCAACTTCCCCCATAAAGAGACATTGACTTTTCTATTAAGCTAGTACCAGGGGCCACCCTAGTTTCCCGATCCCCTTATAGAATGAGTACTCATGAATTGTTAGAACTGAAACATCAATTATAGGAATTGTTAAACAAAGGTTACATTAGACCAAGTGTGTCTCCATGGGGAGCGCCAGTTTTGTTTGTCAAGAATAAAGATGGAACCCTCTAGATGTGCATAGATTAGAGATAGTTAAACAAGTTAACCATCAAGAACCGGTACCCTCTCCCACAAATAGATGATCTGTTCGATCAAGTAAGGGGGGAAACCGTGTTCTCAAAAATTGACTTGAGAACTGGTTATCATTAGCTATGTAGTAAATATGAAGATATCCATAAGAAAACCTTCCAAACTTGGTATGAACATTACGAGTTCGTAGTTTTACCCTTTGGACTCACAAACGCCCTTGTTGCTTTCATGTGCCTCATGAACAGTGTTTTGAACAAACATTTGTATAATTTTATGTTAGTATTCATAGATGATATTCTGGTGTACTCTAAAAAACAAAGAGGAACACCAGGAACATCTTATAATAGTACTACAAACACTCAGAGAACACCAACTGTATGAAAAAATCACCAAGTGTGAGTTTTACAAACCCAAGATTCAATATCTGGGACATCTTATTTCCAAGGAAGGATTGGCGGTAGATCTGGAAAAGGTATAAGCATTCTTAAATTGGCCTGTACCCACCGATGTACCAACAATACGATCATTTATGGATATTGTTGGATATTACCGCAGATTTGTGGAAGGATTTTCTGCATTGGCTTACCCCATCACATCCTTGTAGAAAAAGGGGGTGAAATTTGAATGGACAGCCAAGTGCTAAGAGATTTTTGAACAACTGAAACAAAAATTAACCACTGCACCTATTCTAAAAAAAATTTATCCAACTAAAGAGTTTTTTGTGTGTACTGATGCTTGTATAGAAGGCTTGGGAGGAGTATTGTTGCAAGACAATGCAATAATAGCCTATGAGTCCTAAAAATTGAAGAAGCATGAACAAAATTATGTAGTGTATGACTTGGAATTGGTTGTTGTCATACATGCACTAAAAATGTGGTGACACTATCTATTGGGTAAGAAATTTGTGTTCATGACTGATCATATCAGTCTGAAGTATTTTTTTAATCAACCAAATTTAAATGCAAGGTAGGCAAGATGGTTAGCTTTCCTTAGCGAATTTGATATGGAAATCAAACACATAAAATAAAAGGAAAATTGTATTGTTGACGCCTTAAGTAGAGATTCTCATCAAGTTTTATCATATACTAGTAGTAGTGTAAAATTTGATGTGGAGGAACAAACTCAAGAAGTGTTATCGCAAGGTCCTCAATATTTGAAATTATAGGAAAATTACAGCAAGTTGAAATTTCAAGATACACCATGAATCCAAAAGGATTGGTCAGTTACAAGCAGAGGTTGTATATTCCAAATGTATCTACCTTGATACAAGAAATCTTTGATGAATACCATAAGAGACCTTAAACATGTTTTGGCCAGGAATGAATAAGGAAATAGTTGATTACTTGGCAAGGTGTTTGGAATGCCAACAAGTTAAAGTGGAGCATCAACATCCTGTTGATTTACTGAATCCTCTTCCTATTCCAGAATGGAAGTGGGAAGTGGTATCCTTGGATTTTATTACAGGACTGCCATGTACCAAATACCAACATGACTCAATTATGGTGGTGGTGGACACATTAAGCAAAGCAACACATTTCCTGCCTGTACAATCCACTTTTGGGACAACAAAAGTGGCCAACGTTTTCATGAAAGAAATATTTAAACTCTATGGAATACCAAATATGATTATCTTTGATAGGGACGCAAAGTTTACCTCTTCCTTTTGGAAAACATTGTTTGGAGGTGTTATCACTCTCCCCAACTTCCCAAGGCTGAAAATAGGATTGGAGAAAGGTAACCATAGACCAGGCTTTACGTCAGATAGCTAGCCCTACCAGGACAAGAGAGAGCTATCTCATTGTCACTTTTAAAGTCAAAGAAATGAATGAGTATATAATGATCTTAGGCTAGGTATATAAGCTCAATAAATAAGTTTTGTTTGATGTTTTGAATGTTGGATAGAAAAGACATTGAATAGACTGTGTATAAGGTTTTTAGGTCGGAACTCCAAGGTGAATTTGCAGAGAATATGTGAGGCTAGATAGGTAGTTTGAAATCATTTTAATAGATCATTGAGTATAGGATGAAGGTAAAGAGAGTTTGAATTAGCATTGAGGTGAATTCATTCAGTTTAGAAGCAAATAAACATAGCACTTTAAACCTTGTCTAAAACAAATCATCAATAAAGATGTTTTCTGATCATTAAATTACAAGATATATATATATGAAAGAATAATACATGGTATTAAGCATGAAATGATAAACATACATAAGAATAATATATGCTCCAATGCATAGCACAAGTATCTCAATACAATTCCTGCAAATTTGTCTCTGATTTCATTCCAAATTTCTGCCTACAAGAGCTCCACTGCAATATGAGACTATCCAACCCAAAAAAAGACTAAAGAGAGTCTACTTATAGAAAATATAGACTATGACACCTCATAAAGTCTAAATACCATCCAAAATGGATCATAAATACAAAATATGAGTCATCTCCTAGTTTCTAAGGAGGTTAGAAACCATTCCTTGAATTTTAGCTATGAACTAGGAGTGTTTGTTCCTTACATTAAATACATATTCCCTCATGATAAGGAGCAAAAACCAACCCAATAACTCTAATTCCAACTCATAGCACAACAATTTCTCAAATTTCTAACCATTTATGAGCTTGACAAGTGTCCTAAGGAATCCAATGTTAATTTGTGACATTCTTGACAAAATGGTAACAAAAATTCGCAAAACCGTAATAGAATCTTGGAGGCACTTTTAAGAGTACAAATTCAATTTTGAAGAATGGTCAACTAGCACTGTGTGCCTAGTTTCTAAAACATCTTGAATTTTGAAAAATGGACCATGGCAAGGCCTTCAAAAATCCATTCTCCCAAGGTTACTCCAAAGCGCAATATAGGGTCCAAAAAGGTGGCAGAAACATGAAAATTGAGTGGTTTTTGAGTTTTTTCTCCAAAATTATAGCTTTTCATGCCATGGGGGTTCCTAATCTGTGATGTACTCATCAAAATACATTCATCCATGTAAATAAATCATCATTTGGATGCCCCCAAAATAAGATTAACAAAAGTTCGTTACCTTTCTGCAATGAGGAATTTTCATACTTTTGCAAAAATAACATAAAATACCAAATTTGATCAAAAATTATCAAAATTGGTTCTATGGAACCTGTGAGTAATGGTCTAAATAGCCAAATATGCTTCAGCCTATAAGTCCAAGCTATCCTTCTCTGTAAGCTTCATTTGTGCCTCTTTTAGACTTTTCTTCAATTGTTTCAGCCTTATTTGAGAAATGGTGTTCCTAATGCGATAATGGTTTTCCATGTGTCTTTACAAATTATTGTCCCTCTTAGCCCACTTCACTAATATCCATGGCAATAACCTCATCAAAGGTAAAAAATTTAGGTGGATGAGTTGATTGTCTCTCTCACTCCAACGCCCTTTTGAGGCCTCTTGTTCTTGGCCTTCTTGTTTGTGTTTTAGTCTCCATGTCATTTATTTGATTAAAAAAAATAACCTCCTTACCTTTACCTTTGTTTGCCTCTGTGTCAGACTTGTGCTTGATTTTAGGAGCTGATTCACTTTCAACTGAAAATTTTCTTACTTTAAGAAAGTGATTTGAGAGTTAGTAATAGAAAACATCTTGCTCATCTTTTTCTTTGATAATCTCTTCAGATGATCTGACCTCCACATGCTATGCTACCTCAACCTCCAATGCACTGACTCATTATTTTGATGCAAAAGAGGTTGATCCTCTATCTCACATTGTTCCACAATGGTTTCAACTATAAGAACACTCTTGGGAGACTTGGGCGTAAAAACTTGTCTCTTCCCATTCTAATATGTGTGAGTAAATTAAACAACCCTAGGAGCATCTGAAGGCTGAGTATGCATGCTACAAGAGTCAACTTCAATTGGATGTGTTGATGATGTACTAGGCAAGATAGAAGTGCTAATAGTAGGCGCTGCTGACAATCTCTCCAAGAAATTTTCCCAAGTCATGTTGATGGAGGACAAGTGATGCAATACAATGAGCTTGATTAATCAATGATGAAAAATACTAGTGTGATTATCTTCACTTCTACTATGAACCTTCTTAGTCATCTTAATCAAGCTCCTGTACAAATAGTATGGAAAATCAAGTGTTTTGACAGAGGTAAAATGCATCAAAAGCCTGATGTGATACTTATACAACCTAGAGAATCTCCCCTGACAAGTGAAGTACTTCATTATGAATATCATCAAAGGAGCATACTTGTTTATGAGGTGTCTGAAAGGAAATAGGTAGTCTGGCTCCTCTCTAGCATGAGGCTTGAGAAATTGTTTGTAGTTTTCAATATCTAAATCCATTCCTTTGAACCACTGCTCTCCATGAGAAGGGATACATGTTGCTAAGGAAATTAGGTCTGATGATAGGTTTATCTCCATACCTACAATAGTGACCTTTCCCATGTTGTATCTTATTGCAAATAGGCTGGTCAATTGAAGATGATAACCCTCTTCCATGAGCCTTTCAAAAAATCTCAAACACTGAGCTCTCTCAAAGCATCTTCTGGCCAATGGTGAGGCATCAATTTCATGCATGGTGAAAGGTTCTAGCCTGAGGTGGCTCCCTCCCTTGAAGCTCTTTTTGTCACTTTCCATTTTCTTTGTCACTGGAATGATGAAAACCCTAGGGTATTAATGAAATGAGTGAATGTATGGAAATATGGAAAAAGCAGAGTGTAGGAAATTTTGAGTTTAGTGGATGAAATGAAGGGTCATGAAGCTGAGAGAAATTCTAGAAAAAAATGCGTAGGTCGTGTTGTGTGTTAAATTCAATTTGTGGGTGGAATGATGGAAAATGAGTGTGAGGAAGGCAGAAAATTGCATAAAACACAAGAAATTCTCAAGGTTTTCACTATGAAAAAGTTAAAATTTAGGGTTTACTAGTATTTGACATCTTTAAGGGTAGTGTAGATGATAGGAATGTCGGGATAAGGTGTATGAGATATGTGGGTTAGGGTTTAGATGCTAGGGTTGAGGGTTTAGTTAAGTGAGGTAGGTTAGGGTTTGTCAAGTTTAAAAAAAAATTATATACATTGACAAGTGACCACATGGATAAAACATTATGAGAATTAAAATGTTTCAAACCTTCAAAACTAGACTAAAAAATAGCATAAGAATCAAGGCTTACCTTATATGAGGGTTACACAAGGCAATGGAGACAAACTTGAAAATATTTGGAGGTTTCCCAAGCCAAAAACTAGAAATTGTTTCTCCTACAGAAGCGTAACAACGTGGGACAAAAGTGTAACAGCTGAGGTTCAAAAGCGTAACAATTGTGTTGTGCAACACTCTCCAAAAGCGTAGCACTTATGCCCATAAGTGTAACAACGCAGTCCAAAAGTGTAACAAATCATTTCATAAGTATAATAAGAGTTGTTTGAAGGATGGCAAAATGATTTTTTAATTGAATTTTAGCCTTGGATTTTGGATTTTAGACCACCATGGAGGGCAAGTGAAGTAGAGATATGCTCTCACACACATGAAAGGGTAACAATGAGTGGAAAATATTTTACCTTTTCCCTTTTATAAACTTAAGATGACATTTCACCTTTTGACATTTAAAATGACTTTTTGAACCTTTTTCATTTGGAAATAACCCTTTTAAGACAAGACAAGTTGTCTTTGAATTTGGAAATGACCTTTTTGTTATTGAATGAGATGATAACTCAAAATTGACTTCTTTGAACCTTTAACACTTAAAATTACTTTTTTGGTCCTTTTAATGAGACAACAAGACATAATTTTCTCTTTTCATGAGACAATGAGACATAATTGAGTTCCTTTGAAATTTTGTGAAACTTGAACCATATGAAACAAGAAAGGTGGTCTTTATTTCATCTCCTAAACATATTAGCTCCTTCTTTAGGGTTTTATGAGTGAAATGGAGGGTATTTGCCTTGTTTTAAGTGACAATTTGAAATTTTTTCAATGGCAGAGATGAGCCTAGATAATCACCTATATGAAGCGAAGTGACATAACCCTAGAAATTTTAAATGATAATGATTGATATGACCTTGATAATGATGGCGGTGATGAATGAGATAAAGGAGCAACATACTTGACCTAGACTTCTTCAGTGACAAAAATTATTATCTGAAAAATTGTTTGAAAAAAGTAAAAAAAATTGACCTATAACTTTAGGAAAACAACTGAAAGAGTTATTTTTTATCACTGACATATCTACGCTAATAGGAGGAATGGGGAGAAATTTGAACTTTAGTACAGATTACCATCCTCAAACAGATGGGTAGACAGAAAGGAAAAACAAGATATTGAAGGACATGTTTGCATGTATATGATGGACCGACCCACCAAGTGGGAATAATTTCTGCATTTGACAGAATTTGTTTACAATAACAGTTATCAAGCCTCCATTAAAATGAGTCCATTTGAAGCTTTGTATGGCAGAAAATGCCACACTCCACTTAGATGGAACCAACTAGTGGACAAACCAGTACTTGGACCTGACGCACTACATGAGATGGAGCGAACTGTGAAACAAATTCAACAAAACATTAAAGTAGCTCAAGACCGCCAAAATTTTTTTGCAGATAAGAAGAGAATTCATTCAAAATTCAAAGTTGGAGATCATGTATACTTGAGAATTAAACCTTGCAAAAGTACCTTGTATACTGACATTTGTGCTAAGTTAGCACCACGATACTCCGGGTCCTTTGAGGTTTGGAAATGGTGGGCACAGTAGCTTACAAATTGGCTCTACCTAGTCATATTAAAGTTCATAATTTTTTTCATGTTTCATTGTTGAAGAAATATGTACCTGACTCTTCTTACGTGGTTGAATGGACTTTGATACAGGTGGGAACAACAGGGGATTTTCTTCCAGAACCACTTCGTATAATGGAATGGGAAGAAACTATGCTTCGGAATAGAATGGTAGCTCAGGTGAAAGTGTAGTGGAAGCAATTTTAACCTAAGGAAGCTACCTGGGAGTGAGAAGAAAGTATTAAGGAAGCATACCCAGGGTTTTTCAATAAATAAGCAAAGAAATATGCAACACTGAGAACAGTGTTTTTAGTTTTAGGGGGGGACTATGTAATACCCGTATTTATAGCTTTTATATTTTTTGAATAAACCTAAGGTTCAGGAGGACATAGGGAATAATTAAGCATGAACATGTTTATTTTGAAATTATTAAATAATTGTGAATTTAATATTAATGTGTAAAGACAGAGTAATGGAGACCGAGAATTCTTATCCATGAGGATGGACTAGAATGTCAGACTTTCCCAAAACTCTCCAAAAATCCTTGGAGAAAAATTAAATAAATAAATTATATTATATGGGAGAAAAATATCTAATAAAACCTTCAGTAAACCGTAAAGTTACTAAGAAGAGGTAGGAATAAAACTGGGCTAAGGAAAATCTAGTTCTACAAGAAGCTTTTGTAGAAAAAACAAAAGAAAAGCCTAGGATATGGGAAACAACATCCCATAATAACGAGACACCGTTATGGAAATAGGCTAAGGGAAAGAAGGATTAAATAAGCCATCGCTAGTGTGGCAAAGGGGTTTCCTACATTGCGGAACATAGGTCTCTGCTCGGGGGATAGCTGTGGAAAAGCTCGTGGTTGGGAGGAAAATCAGTCTTTACACATTGGTATGTATTTTCTGTGATTTTGAATATATGTGCCTACTGTGAATTTATAATTAAGTTCAATTGTTATGGATTGGGAATGAATTTGAATTATAGACAAATTTATGATAACAATAATAAATATGTTGGACAGTTCTATGTCAGGTTCTATTAGTCACCGAAATCTTAGATTTGGTTTTATAATGTGAAGTAAATACTTAGTTATGTATTGTACAATATCCATCTTGTCATGTGTATTTAATGGAGTCTCATCTGTAATTAAATACAGTTAAGTCTCCAATCTGGTTACGCAGAGTCATAAAATTCTATTAGATAAACAATTAGAATTCATAAAACCGAGAAGGGGGTTCTATTCTGATGTTTATTAATAAGTATAATTGCAGAAGATATTTTGTAAAGTACTAATAGCAATAATGAATAAAGAGTACTGAGCTCTGTAGAAATTAAGACAGATCTTGATATTATAGCATGATCATATGTATTGGTACAAGACATCATTTATAGCTTACAGGGAATTAGACAAAGCTGATATAAATTACAGCCAGCAATGTAAAAATGAGGAAATTTACATTCTGTCGAATAAAACAAATATATTAAACAATTAGATAACTTAGATCTAAAGATGAACATGCCAAACATGTGTGTGTGTATATATATAAACCCTCAAAGTACATGAAATATAAAAGTTTGTAAGTTGTCAAAATTCATATACATAAAGTGCTAAAGGCCAGTCCTCTTAAAAGAGTTGAGGACATAAATGTTACATGACTTTACAACTTTGGGGATTAAAAATTGAAACCAAAAAGCAAATATGTTTAGACCAATATGGCCTTAATTACAAATTATACAAATGTTGAACTAAGTGCATGTACTAGAATATGGAACGGTACCGCAACCGACCTGAGAAGTAAAGAATCTATCTATTAGTTGAGTTTGAATGAAGACAGATGAGAAGCAGACATAAACGAGAGGACGTGAAAGCAAACCTAGAAAAAAACAGGAAATCTGAAGTTAGAGTCAGATTGATACCATAAGTAAACAAAATAAGAAAATAAGCCATATTGCTAAGAGTATGTCACCTGAGTATACTCTTCATGACTTTTTCCTTTCCTCGTACCGAGAGTGAGGAAATGTTGTAAGTAAGGGGATTTGAATACATATATGAAGACATTAAATAAGAGGTCAAAATAACCTCGAAAAATAACTTGAGTGAGGAGGCATATAGGCTTGCTAGAATGTGGGTCAATCCTCGAAGAAGAGTAGCAACTTGGGAAGTGGTTACCCATGTTAAATTCAGAAAATTAAATTGGATTTAAGTATAGCCTATCGAAATAAACATGCAAGTATTTACGAATTATCCTAAAATGGAAAGTACTGATAAAAATAACAAAGAATGGTATTTTGTCAAACCACTGCCCAAAAGAAGGCCTGCGTTAGCAGCCTACGTAAACTTGGATAGGTACACAACCTTTGTAGGAAATCAAATGAACAAGAAGAACATGCAAGAGGGCTAACGCAGGCCTTCTTTGAAAATAGAGCATATGTGAAAACAACCATACCAACATATGTAATGTTCAAACTTGGGATTATTAATCTAATTTAAATAACTGAATTCAATACACACATAAATAGAAGAATATCATAAATATCTACACGCTATGTAAATATGGGATAAGGGAAAACAGAGAATTAATTAGAATCATTTGAGTATGTATAGCATGAAAGAAAAATGAATCTAATAAACTAAAACGTTGTAATGAAATCAACCTCAAGAATATTATAGAATTGAGGTGACTGTAAAGCGTGCTAACCCTTGGATACCATACACACGACATAATTAAATACAAATGAAGTTTACTGCAAAAGGAAGAACCCATAAATTAAAATTAGAATGTCACTCTATAGGATATGATATATAATTTAAATGAATTTGCATACAATGAATAGGAAATTAAAGTAAATTTCATACAGTGAATAAAATAATTGTTTGAATTGACGCAAAAACAAGAATCTATCATTGTTTTATCCTCTAGAGTAATAACTTAAGTTTTAATGCGTTACACAATAGATACCCACTCCTAACGGATGCAGAGACAACATCTAGTGCGTGAAATATTAACTGACATGTTATGCAGAATCAAATTTAAACATAGAAGTTTTATAAATTAAATAAGTAATATCTGAAGGATGATAATAGAGACATTAAATCCTTCAATCAGTACGCATACCCAGATTATTCTAATTCACACAGACAAGCCTAGCATATATGTTTTAAATTAAACTACAGTGAGGTTGAAAGTATAAATACAGAGATGAGACCAGTGTAGTCTCTATACCAGACTTATAAATCGAAAAGCAATTAACAAGTCTGAATCCAATTATGATTGAAAAAACATTTCGTTACTGAAAAATATTAAATTAAAAGACATTGGTGCCTGGAATAAAACTATGTCAATTTCATATATACAACAGTGAACCGAAAATGAAACAATGCTACCAAGCAGAGAAAGTACCCCGCATGAGGGACTTCTTAATAAACAGGGAAATTAAGTATGAGAATTCCTATGGAGAAGAAGAGGTACCCTGCATGTAGAAAATTTCCATAAACTTCTTTCAAAAATCGAAAAGGACCAAACAAAGTTTAGAACAGGGGTTCTTAAACAACATAATAGCACAAGCCAATAAAACATAAAATTTGGGGGTTTCGAAGAAACAGAACTCAAATAACAAAAATAATTCCTTGCTAAATACACAGAGAACATTATATTTGAAATGTGGGCACAAAGACCTTCATTTTCTAAGAGAATGGAAGTTACATGAACTTACCTCAAATTTCAATCCAGGTTGAATCTCTGGAATGGTGAAGGGGAAGCCATTGCCACGCAAAACCTTGAGGAGTTCCGTAACTGCGAGAAGAGAATAGGAAATCCCACCTGCAACCATGAAAACAATACCGTATTAGCCTTGATAATATAATTCCACTAATGAATAACCAGTGACACATACAATCATGGCTTACCTTATCAACGACGAATAACTAGTTGACTGAAGCCCTTTGGTGCTAATCCTGCAGAATAAATTGAACAACGATTAGGCAAAACCCTTTGAATTTTTTAAGAATGTAGAGGCAAACAAAAAATAAAAAGGAAAATATTACCTGAGGATGTGTGGGCACAGAACCTGACTTTGTAGCAAGGGAAATTATAAAACCCTCGAAATTATTGGAGTAATTAACGCATAATAGCATAAACAATACCCTTATGGAATAACGTAAAGGAAACTCTCTGATCTCAACAATGGTGGTTACATTGACCACTGTCATGGTGGAAAAAGAAAGTTACAGGTCTGTCATGGAGGAGACCTCCAGAGCTCAAAGCAGCTGCAACGAAAGGGTGAAATGACGAAATGAAACCATAGGTTGGGTAGTCGAAAATTCTTAGGGTTTCTCCAGGCGTTGATCTCAACCACAAATCTCATGCATACAAGTGGCCCCTCGAATGGGTAAGAGGGGCATGTGAAGGCCACGTGAAATGGCCACTTGGAAGGCTAGAAGTGGTCCATATCACATTTGGGGTAGGTTGAATTAAAATGAAATTTAAAACCATAAATATATTTGTACTTACCTTAAATGTCATACTTGCCTTCAAAGTATGACAATACGAATAATCTCCAAAGTATGGTAATACAAATCATCTAAGGACATAATTTATATGTATTTCTAAGTGTTATATAAATATAAATGATTAATTGGGGAATATGGTAAGGGTAAAGTGAAATACTTAGGGAAAATGTAGGTAGGTTAGAATGTATATGTTATTAGAGGTAGGATTATATGGTGAGCCAATGGAGTTAATAAATTGTAATACCTAAGGTGAAGGTTAATGAAATTATAATGTTCACCATTGAGAAACGAATGAGGAGTTATAGAGGTAACATAATAGTAAGGAGTGAATCCTTAATTAGGACTATATTAGGGATTTGATTGTCTAAAATGGTAAGGTGAATGTGTAATACATGAGGTAAAGGGGGTACCTTATCAATTATGATTAATGAGAAAAATGTGAAATCTATTTTGATGATTAATTATTTAATGTTAATAACAGAGATGTCAGAGATATAATGTGTTGAGAAAACCATTGAAGGTTAAGCAGGGAATAAAACAGTGTAAAGAAAAAATAACAACAAAAAAAATGGGAGGTGTGTCATTCTCAAGGGTGACTTGCTGCCATTAGCAAATAGAGTACCATGTTTCCCCAATTTCCCCAACCATACTGGTTATTACCTATTTATTTTTTAACAAGCTTGAGGAGGATAACATATGCTTGATCTGTAAGTTCATCCTTTGGATGAATCCCTCTGAGTATATTTAACAAACCCCGAGAGGAAGTGGTTTGACCTTGTCATATTGGACAAGTCGATCATTGTTTGATGTTTTAATGAGTCCAATGAAGGTAAAACTCGACATATTTTTCATGTTTATAGGGTTTGAAAAAGAGGCGAAAAAAAAAAATCCAGATGTCCCTTTTCATAGATAGTGTCTTGAGTCCGAAAAGGTAGAAAATAATGCTCAAGATAACCTCTTAGCCATGTTCAACTAAAGTATTCATTTTTCGTAAATAGTCAATATAAGTCCGGAAAAGGGTTAAACTTATACTGAGTAGACATATTTTTATTTACTTTAACGAGTTCGAAAATACAAGTGCTCAACAATATTTTCATAATTTGGGAGTTTGCAAAGAGATGAAAGATGAATCCAAGTGGTTCCTTTTTTGTAAGTTTACAGAGCCCGAAAAAAAATATAAAAGTATACTCTTTGGTTAAAATAACTCGTTTAAAGCATGAAAAATCTATTTACAGTTGTCAACCTACTCAAAACATCACAAAAATTACTAATACATGTTTCATAGTAAAAATGAGACATGTCTAGGTCAAAACATTAAATATGAATAAAATAATTCAAGAAATGACCATAAGTACTCAAAATGACTATTCATTTTCACCATTTCACATTTACCTTCAACAGTGAGAATTCTGAGCACTTTTTTCCTCGATGTTCTATAGTTGATTTCAGCCAATCTGGTGGACAACATTTCTAGCACTGTCACTTCTAGCTAGGAGCTAAAACCTTTTTCTTGTTTTTCACAGTCCTGTTTTGTGATTTCATGCAATTGTTTTGAGGTTTTGAGGGCCCTGGGATTCCAAATACACGACCTACGACCAACGCACCCATAGAGAATTGAAATATTCGTTGCACCTAAGTAGACTAACACTGTTGGGAGGGGTGAAATGCTCTGCCATGCACTACTGGGGTGCATTGGGTGCAAAACTCTAAGTTGCTTATATGTTTTCCCTCAGAAATTTCCAAGCTTTTTGCATGAAAACTAGCCTAATGAGTATCTTTTTGATGTTTCATGTGTTCATTATAAAAAAATGGAATTCATTTGGAGAGAAAGAGAACATGAAGAACATGATTTAAATGTAGCAAATGATCCTGCTATCATCCAGGCATTGAAAAACTATGGATTACTAAAATTCTCTGGCTTCCTCGTATGAGGCAACAGATGGAATTGTTGACATATCTTGTTCGTTCATGAGATGTTCAGGCACAAGCATTCGGGTTTGGGGAAAATATTCTTGAGATAAAGGTAGAAGATATCTAATTTATGATAGGTGCCCTCGTCTCTCTCCTAGGTGGGAGAAGTGGTGGGGAAACAGTGAAAGATTATATCGCTACCTATTGTAGACCTCGAGCCCAACCAACTAGGGATGGAAATATAAATATAAAATATGTAACCGAGTCACCTTTGAGAAAAATCTTGTTCACTATCACGAGATTGGCATGTAGTTGAACACTTCATATATCAAGTATATTGTACATTCAGTATGGGGTGGAGTTTTTGGAGCCAATAGTGTTCAACTGGAGTGAGGGATTTTTGGTCAATATGAAGTAACAAATGACTAAAGTGAGAGAGGGGAAGTTAAAGAAATTCGGGTATGGTTTGATCTTCATCTCCTTTGCTCTAGAGCGGGTGCCACTACTTCAGCCATGGCAGATTACACTCGATCCTATCGATCTGAGGGCCCCATGGATGAGGAGGTGGATAGATCATATGTCCTGACATTCAGGTCCGTTGGTGATTAATTTCTGACCATCCTTCTTTGGATAGCTGTGCAGACAATTAGAGAACTTTTGTGGTCTAAAATGGGCCTCCTAAGAAAAATGTACAACCAAAATAAAATTTATAAGAACCAATAGGATTTAATATGATGATGTCAACCATGGGGTATGATTCACCATTTTTGGGGTAAAAAAGTAAAGAGATTAAAAAATCATAAAATAATAAAAATACTTTTTCAACTTGTATTTCCAACTTATCTCCCTAAGGTTTTACTTAAATTTCGAGCGGGAGTACTTATTGGATGAAAAAATTACTTCCTCATCCAAGGATTAACCATGTTGCATACTTTCGATGGAATCTACTACATGAAAAAACACAATTGCAATCACATTTTTCATGTATTTCTCATTTTTCGTGTAGCAGGGTACATCGAAAGTATGCAAAATGCGTACTCCTTGGACGAACAATCAAATTATGCTTCCAATGATTGTTCCCACTCGAAATTTGAGTATCCTAACAGTAAACTCATAGGGAGACAAGTTGAAAATACGAGTTGACAAAGTAGTTTTTTCTTTTTTTCCCTCTAAAATTTGATGATGTAATCTAACCTTATTTTATTATTTCCACTATTATTTTACAATTTCCTTAGGAGGCCCATTTTAGACCTCAAAATTCCCTTAATGAATTTCATTATGACCAATGATTATCCTTATGTAGGGATGGATTTTCGTGATGATCCTAAGTTCGTGCTTCCTGAGGGCGAGCAATGGGGTGCTTCAGGTAAAATATTTCAACCATTTGATTTTTTTGAAAGTTTTACATTTTTTTTGTGTTTTTTGATGTTTTTGAGACTAAACTATTGATGTTTTCATGCAGATATTGGACCAGTTTGACCTATCGGTGCTTCATATCTCCATCGTGCAGAGGGACAACCACATGAGGAGGTAGTGGTACTAGTACAGGTTGCTGCAGTAGGAAGGGATGCACTATGAGACCTTGAGGTAGTTGATATCCTGTCAGAGGTGGAGCCCCACATGGAGGGGTTGACACATGGGATTGATGAGACCATGGTCGACCAGATTCCTTTGTGACTTCAACGACAACACTATCAGGGTGCCTAGCTGTATTGGTTGATTACTGCGCAATATAGCTCGTGTAGTGTCATATTATCATGAACACCATTGATTTTTCTACTTAGATATTCACATGTAGTTTTTTATATGGGAGATGTAGCCATATGTGTCTCGGGGAATAAATTTTGTAAAACCAAACTTAATATATACATATTTTTAGTTTTTCATAGTTCATATTATGCTTTCAGTATGATGTGATGTGGATTGAAACTTATTTACATTTGTTTCAAATGTCTATCTAAAACGTAATTAGCTAGAGCATCTGCTAATGTGTTTAGGTTTCTAGAAATATGTTCATATGGTATGAAATTGAAATGTCTTTATAGAAGACGTACTCTAAAAACCTTGCAAAGGATGGCGGTATTTCTAACTGAATAGACATTAGCAAGTTGTAGTACTACAAGTTGTGAGTCAAGCCTAATGACTAAATGACGGATGCCATGTGAAATAGCATAAGATAATAGCTCAACCACTGCGCTATACTCAACGATGTTATTAGTATAGCGACTAATGAAAATCCTTTGCATACTCACTAGCTCACCATTTGGAGCAAAGATAGCCCATGCCACGGAAGATAAGTTCTAAGTACTATGACTAGCAACAACAACATAACCAATATATGGTTTGAGAGATGTCAACATCTGCAAACCAACTGTAAATAGGATCAACAGAAAACATGGGAAACTATGAAAAGACACACTTTAAACAAACTCAACTCACCTATAGACAATATGTACATAATGTACTACACATGAGATCAAGCATAAGATTTTTTGAGGTAAAACCCATTCCTAGTCTGCGGCAGTGGAACTCCATCGAAGCATACTAACTGATAGGCCCCTTTTGCAAGGACTCACTTGGCAATGTATGGACCCAACCACATAGGTTTGAACTTTCCTAGACCTAACTTATCAAACTATTAGTCTTATAAGAAAACCAGGTCTCCTTCTGAGAAGACACGAGGCTTGACAATTTTTTTGTATTGCACCTTGATGCATCTTTTATGAGCTTCATTGTCTAAAGAAGCATAGCATCGAGTTTCATCCAAATCAGTCAGATGTAAAAGATGCTCCTCCTCTACAGAAGTGGCAGGAAGAAGTTCAACAACTAGTTTTAACAACGAAATTTCACATTCGATGGGGAGGATTGCTTTTCAAGAGAGCCATCCACTTTGTATTTATTCTTGTAGACCCACTTGTAGCCAATTGGTTTGGTCCCTAATGGAGGATCAACCAGCTTTCAAGTGCCATTCTTTATCAAGGCATCATACTCCTTTTGAAACACTTCATTCCATTCACCATGAGAAGCGACTTCTTTGAAGGAAATTGGTTCATGATTTGTAGACAAATTCAATTCACAATTATAAGCAACATCCATATCAATAGGAAAATAATAATCATCTACATCACCTCCATTTTGACTAGTGGAACTTCTTGTTCCTATCTTTCCAACCTCATCGGGACAAACAACTTCTAGTGTCTTTGTCAACCATTTTTGGGGACCTTTCTGAGATGGCCCAGGTTGCTCATTTGACTGAGTTGATATTTAATCAAGATTCAATCTCCCAATTCTTCCAATCACATCATTCAAGGTGTCATCTATGGTTGGGTCTTCATGTGGGGGAGAGAGAGCTTCAAAATATGATTCCACAGATTGATTCAATATAGGAATCCCCCCTTCAAGATGTGGAATCTGATTATCAAATTCTTGAAATGACTTTGCATGTGTGAATCTATCTAAGCAATCAAGATGTCGCTCAACAACATTATCAGTCTTGGAAGATTCAAGGAATATGACATCTCTAGATACTACAAAATTTTTATTGACTTAATCATAGAGACGATATCCTTTGAAGGTATTGGAATACCCCAAGAAGATACATTTTCAACTTCTAGCACGAAGATTATTTCTTTGTAACTTAGGTATCAAAGTATAACAGGTGGAACCAAAGACCCTGAAATTATTTACCGAAGGAATGTGGCCATGCCACATTTCATAAGAAGTTTTATTTATGATTTTATTTAAAGGACGCTAATTCTTTATGTACACAACACATAGAATTACATAAACCCAAAACATCAATTTTACATTCTTGAAAAACATCATGGAGCAAACCATATTTAAAATTGTCTTGTTCATTCTTTCAGCTACATCGTTCTGTTGGGGATTATAGGGCACGATTGTTTGATGTTTGATCCCAGGTTGGCAAAGATAATTTTCAAATTTGTTTGAAGTGTATTATTTTCCATTATCAATGCGCAAAGAGCCAATATGAGTTTGTGCTTCATTTTCAATCCATGCATGAAAATTATTGAATGTTTGAAAAGCATCAGATTTTTTCTTCCATAAGAAAACCCAACACATTCTGGTGTAATCATCAATTAATGTCATCATATATTTATTTCCATTTGTAGAAGCAACATGCATGGGGCCACATAAATCTAGATGAATAAGCTCAAGTTATCTATATGCTTTGGAATGTGAATCATGAAAGGACTGTTTGCTATGCTTTCCTAGAATATAAGCATCACATTGCTTAAGTTTCTTAGGAATTGTAGGCAATCCAGTAACCATTTTTCTTCAACAATCGAAGGCTGTCATAGTTTATGTGTCCAAATATAGCATGCCATAAAATACTTGATGGGAATGTACCTTTATCATAATGAGAACTAAATGCAAATTTTTGTGCATGAGCAGAGGTACCTTGCAGCTTTAGGAGCCTTCGTTCTTCTATTCCTTTCATGAAAAGTGAGTGATCGAATGCTTTTCTAACCTCAACCTTGCCATCAAACATGTGAATGGAGTGTCCTTGCTGGCGGATGTGGACCAAGGAAACTATGATTCAAATAGAAGTGGTGTTATGCAACCAACTCACAAAATAGTAGAAATGACAGATCAACGACTTAAAAAATATCCTTTTCGAGGTGGAAACCTCCTTTACATTACACAAATGAAAAATTCTTGGATGATACAAATGAAAAGACCTCCTTTGTATATACATGAGTCCAATGGGTCACAATATAATCAGAGCCTACATAACAATAATAATGTAAAGATACAACAATAAGAATAGTGGCATTCTATAGGGCACAATGATAACAATATGGGGGCTACATGGGCACAGCAATAAAAATAATGGGGCTACACTAGTATTATAGGGATCTAGCATTCCCATCTCCTTCAAAAAAAGTGTTGTCTTCAATGCTTGAGTAGTTTTGGATGCTTCTATATAATATTTTCATGATCCCATGTGGAATCTTTAGCAGGTAAGTTCTTCCACTTAATGAGATACTCTGAAATTGATCGATTTCGTAGTTGTTGGGTTCTTTTTTTCATAAATTTTTTAGGCTCAAATATGATTTTTCCTTCTTCTTCAAGTTCTAGAAAAATCATTTGAACTGGAACCTTATCACCAATACCCTTATTTAATCATGAAACATGGAAAATTGGGTGCACTCGGGAAGATGCAGGAAGCTCCAATGTGTATGCCATAGTACCAATCTTTTGCAACACTTGTAAGGACTATAGTACTTAGGTGATAATTTATTATGCTTCTTAGCTTGCTTGAGGGACATTTGATCGTATGGTTGTAGCCATAAAAATACTCATATGCCTACATAAAAAATTATTTCACTGTGATATCGATTTTCCTATTGTTTCATTCAATTATGCACCAAAGTGAGGTTATCCTTTAAGAGTTGGAGAACTTGTTGTTGATGCTCGATGTGATATTCCACTACTTGAACCTTAGAATTTTCTCTTAAAGATGATTTGATGGGTGGTGGATGATATCCATAAAGTGCCATGAATGGGGTCATTTTTGCTACAGTATGGAAGTAAGTGTTATACCACCATTCAACTAGAAGTAACCACATGACCCATTGTGTTTGTTTATCAGATTCAAAGCAATGAAGATACCCTTCCAAACATTTGTTAATTTTTCCATTAGATTGAGGATGATAAGATAAGCTATGAGCTAATTGAGTACCAAGACAAGAAAATAATTTCGCCCAAAAATTTCCTGTGAAAATAGGATCTCTGTCACTTACTATAATCTTTATGTTTCCATGAAGCTTTTGAATTTTCTCATAAATGCAGTAGCAATTGTACTAGCTTTAAAGGGATGAGATAATATGAAAAAGTGTGCATACTTGGTAAGTCTATAAACTACCACCATGATGAAACTCTTTCCTTTAGACTTGGGTAAACACGTGATAAAATCCATCAGGACCTCCTCCCAATGCTGACTTGGAATCGATAAATGTTGTAACAGGCCTGGGGTCTTAATTGTCTTAACTTTATTTTGTTGGAAAACCAAAAATTCTGCACAAACTTCCGAATATCATATTTAAGGCCATCCCAAAAACATTCCTTCTTAACCCTATGGTAAGTTTTTAAAAATCTTGAGTGCCCTCCTAAGGGAGAGGTGTGCAATTCCGAAAGAATATTTTGTTTGAGTTGGGAAGTCTTACAAAGATATAATTGATATTTGTACCATAATGAATCATTTTTCCAGCTAAATGTATCATATGTATTGGGATCTTGTTGCAAATTATGAATGAGTTTCTATACCCCTTCATCATTCTCCCATTCATCCCTTGCTTTGGTTATACACTCAGGTTGGATAATAGAAATGGCACAAAGAATGCTTCCACAACCCCATCCTTTCTTGAGAGTGCATCTGCAACAACATTTCGCTTCTTTTTTTTGTAGATGATTTCAAAGTCATAACCCAACATATTTGTAGCCCATTTTTGTTACTCTTATGAAGATAATATTTGTTCCAAATATTATTTAAAACTATCATGATCAGTTTTTACCTTGATGTGTCTTCCCATTAAGTAAGGTCGCCATTGCTTTAGTGCATGTAGTAATTCCAATATTTCCTTCTCATAAATAGGTTTGTGTAAATACTTTCATTTGATTAGACAGCTTTCAAAATAAATGGGTCTTCCTTACTGCATTAAAACAACACCAATTCCATTTCCTAAGGCATCAAATTCCAAAATAAAGGTTTTTGTGAAGTCTAGTATAGCTAAGACCAATGCTTGCCACATTTCCTCTTTAAGATGTTCAAAGGCCTTAGTTGCTTATGGAGCCCAAGAAAATTCATCTTTCTTCAGTAATGTTTTTAGAGGTGCCACTATTCTCCCATAATTCTTAAAAAACTTGTGATAATACCGTGTCAACCCCAGAAATCCTCGAAGATGCTTTATGGTTATGGGGATTTTCCATTTCTTAATGGATTTAATTTTGTTAGGGTCTACCTTAACACCCTCATGAGATACAATATGACACAAATATTCCACCTCATGTACTCCAAAGAAACATTTGGAGGTTTTTGCATATAATTGTTTATCCTCCAATAGTTTGAGTACCCTATCAAAATGTTAAACACAATCCTTCTAAGACTTGTTGTATATTAGTATATCATCAAAAAATACTAACACAGTTTTTCTAAGGAAGGTTTTGAAAATAGAATTCATCAAACCTTGAAATGTGGAAGGTGTATTAATAAAAGGTATGACCAAAAATTCATCAATGACAGGAATGGGAAATTTATCTTTAATGGTGAGCTTGTTTAGCTCCCTATAATCCAAACACATGCACCATGATCCATCCTTCTTGTGAACCAATACCATTGGTGCAGAGAAAGAACGTTGACTAGGTTGAATTATACCAGCCTCTAGCATTTCTGCAAACATACATTCAGTTTCACTCTGTTGGGCATAAGGATATCTATAATGCTTGATGTTTGGAGGAACACTTCTTGGAATCAAATGAATAACATGATCATGATCAAAAATAGTTCGGAGGCCTTTGGGAGTCTCAAACACCTTGGAATGATTGTCCGAGGCTTTTTGGAGATATGGAGAAATAGATGATTTCGATGTTTAAACCTGATGGCAGTCTAGGTGCAGGCGTTAAGGAGAGTTGCTCAAATTTTGTTACTATGTTTTCTAATTCAGGAGGAATTTGTTCCTGATCCTTATTTCCACTCTTGGTCATCACACTTTATTAAATCTGCTTGATTTATTTAATAAAATGACTTACGGAAGCTAAAGTCCCCTTATCCTTCGAAAACATAATAATTCACTTTTAAACAATGTTTAAACCTTTTCGGAATGGGTTTCGGATTTCAAATACTTTAATAAAACTCTATTGAATAAACTGTCGGGTCCATACATTTTGTTATACTCCACGCAACTACCGACACGAACACCGTTCGATCTCCAACGCTTATGATCAGATGGCTATCGCGTAAAAATAACCCCGACACTTTATGGCTCTAAAGTAACGTGAAATCGGCGGTATTTCCACCGTGACGTGTCACCTTTCTATTTGATCGAGTTCAATTGAACAAAACCGCTCGCACTCCCAAAAGCGGTGAGACCACAGTGACTGGTTTTTCAACAACTGCTTAGTCTGCAAATTTTCATTTTCAATCGCGTTTGAACACGAATTTCCGTTGGTTTACCATTCTCCCTTCAGTTTCTCTGGAAACCTCCTTTCCCACTCTGTAACTCAACAAGTATAGATCATTTATCGACTATCCAATCTCAAGCAAAGAAACCAGAATCTCTTCAAATTCTTTTGAATCCTTTACACAGAAGTTAATACACTTAGATTCTACACAGAAAAACATAAATCCAATGGATTTTCGAAGAGATGAAACCCTCCGGGAATTTTCCAAGCATACAAAAGATAATTTAATTCTGCAGACTTTATTAACTCAGAGGAAAAATCCTCTTAATCAAATCTTCTATGGTCCAAATTCGATTTTCTCCTTCTCAAAGGTTACATTTTATAGTGTTTTACATAACAATCGACCTCTTCTTGAGGATCGAATTCTCCTAACTTAGATAAAATCCTAATTACATAATATCTTCCCTAAATCTATCAACTAAAGACTAAATATACTGAATCTAATCTAAAATAGTTCAATCTTCCTAGATACTAGTTCAACCCTATCTAGTAAAACTGTAAATTGACAGCTAAAGGTACCAACACCTTTGCTTGTAATTTTTTTTTTTTTTTGGATTTTTGGAATAATTAATGAAGCCTTTTGTCTCTAAGCCTCATGCTCCTGCATCAGACTCCCAAGGACAAAAAATATTCATGGGCTCCTGTCCATGAGCTCCTCCACAGAATTGCCCAATTTTTGTAGCATGGTTTCTGTCATCCAGGTAGCATCTTCAATTGGCTCATCCCTCCACTTGATCAAATATTGAAATATTCTTGTCCTCTAGTCTTCTTAAACATTTTCTTGTTTAAGATCCTCTCTGGCTGTAATGTCTTTGCTGTGGGTAACTGTTTTACCCAGTCAATCTTTTCTCTGTCTTCTATTCTGTCATCTGTGCCACTATCTTCATATCTGTACAAATCAGCAACATTGAATATTGGGGATATTCCAATATCAGATGGTAATTCAATTTCATAAGCATTTGCAGAAAAATTTCTCAATATCCTGCATGGTCCTATGTTTTTGAATTTTAACTTGTTATATTCCCTCTTTGGAAATCTTTCTTTCCTCAAGTGTGCTAAAACCAAATCACCAACTTCAAAATTAACTTCTCTTTTTCTCAAATCTTCTCTGTTTTTGTACTTGATGCTGCTATCTTGTAACTGTTGCTTTACCTGTTCATGTATTGCTTGAATTTTTGAAGCAAACTCCTCTCCTTCAACACTTCTCATTTCTACTTTTCCCAAGTTCCTCAATTCAGATACTCCTCTTGGGTGCATTCCATAAACTATATGGAATTTTCTTTGTCCTATACTTTTGTTAGGTGAATCATTATATGCATACTTTTCCTGTGGTAAAATATGATCCCATTGTTTAGGATATTCTCCTGCAAGACTTCTCATAAGATTACCCAAACTTCTGTTCACTATTTCAGTCTGCCGATCAGTCTGAGGGTGATAAGCTAAGCTGAAACTTAGTTTAGTACCAAGCTTCTTCCACAATGTCCTCCAAAAATTACCAACAAATCTGGTGTCTCTATCAGAGACAATAATTTTAGGTAACCCATGTAATCTGACAATCTCCTTGAAAAACAAATTGGCAACATGAGTTGCATCACTGGTTTTATAACATGGAATAAAATGTGCCATTTTTGAAAATATGTCAACAACAACATAAATTGCATCATTTCCTCTCTATGTCTTAGGCAATCCTAAAACAAATCCATACTTACCATATCCCAAGGTCTGTCTGGAATAGGTAATGGAATATACAAACCTGCATTTTGACTTTTCCCTTTTGCATATTGACAAATTTTACAATTCTTCACATACTTTTCCACTTCAGATCTCATCTTTGGCCAAAAATAACAATGAATTAGTTGCTCAAGTGTCTTATCAACACCAAAATGCACAGCAAGTCCACCACTATGTTTCTCCCTGATTAAATTTTCTCTCATAGAACAATTTGGTATGCACAACTAATTTCTTTTGAACAATAAACCCTCTTGCAAGAAATAATCTAACCACTAACTTCTATCTATCAAAACATGATTACAACATGCTTCAAATGCTTCTTTCAAATCCAAATCTGTCTTATAGAGTTCTTTAAGAAAATCAAAACCTAACACTTGAATCTGACTTTCTTGAACAAGAATGTTTTTTCTACTCAAGGCATCTGCTACCTTGTTTGTTTGACCACTTATATGCTTCAATACAAAGTTAAAACTTTGAAGATATTCAACCCATTTTGCATGTTTTTGATTCAATTTAGGTTGTTGCATAATATACTGTAAAACATGATTATCTGAATATAGCACAAATTCTTTAGACATTAAATAATGTCTCCACTTCTTCAATGATTGTACAATTGCATAAAATTCCTTGTCATAAGAAGAGTACTTCCTTCTTGTCTCATTCGGCTTCTCACTGAAATATGCTATAGGTCTGTCTTCTTGACTTAATACAGCTCCAATAGCTTCCCCACTGGCATCACATTTCACTTGAAATGGTTTATTAAAATCAGGGAAAACTAAGACAGGTTTCTCAGTTATATTTTTCTTTAAGAACTGAAAATTCCTTTCAGCTTCAGCAGTCCACTTAAATGGTTGTTTGTCATTTTTTATGGTTTCAATGATAGGTGCATTAATCTTACTAAAATTCCTTATGAATTTTCTATAAAAACTAGCAAGACCATGGAAACTTCTTACCTCAAAAACACTTTTAGATGAAGGCCACTCCACAATTGCCTTTATCTTCTCTGGATCCATTTTAATACTTCAGCAGAAACAACAAAACTTAGATATACCAATTCTTCTTTCATGAATGAAAATTTCCTTAAATTTACCAGTAACTTCTCTTGATGTAACTTCTTTAAGACATAATTAAGATGTTTCAAGTGTTCTTCCTTTGTTTTGCTGTAAATTAATATATTATCCAGATATACTATTGCAAATTTACTAATAAATTCCTTCAATACTTCATTCATAAGCCTCATAAATGTACCAGGTGCATTTGATAAACCAAAAGGCATTACCATCCATTCATACAATCCCTCATTTGTTTTAAATGTTGTTTTCCATTCATCTCCTTCCCTTATCCTAATTTGATGATACCCACTTTTCAAATCTAATTTTGAAAAATATCTTGCTCCACTCAAACAATCCATCAAATCTTCAATTCTAGGTAAAGGAAATCTATACATGATTGTTATCTTGTTAATTTCTCTTGAATCAGTGCACATTCTCCAACTTCCATCTTTCTTCAGACTTAATACTGTAGGTACTGCACAAGGACTCAAACTTTCTCTGATCAAACCTTTGTCAACCAATTCCTGCACTTTTTTTCTGATTTCTTCATTCTCTGTAGGAGTCATTCTATAAGCTACTTTGTTTGGAAAATTTGATCCTGGAATCAAATCTATCCGATGGTTGATTTTTCTTACAGGTGGTAATTCATCAGGCAAATCATTCACAATAATATCACAGTAGTTCTCCAACATTTCTTGAATTTCAATTGGAAAATCAGAAATTTTAGTAGAAGTAAATACTACCTTAGGTTTGCAAACTAAAGCAAAATTTACCTCATCATCTTCAATATGCTGCAAGTATTTTATTCCACTCAACAATAAAGCCTTTGGATCATACTTTTTACTTGATGCATCTTCTTCTTCCATAGGTAACAATGTTTGATTCATACCATCTTTGAAAAACTTGTAAGTGTTTCTCTTTCCATTATGTACTACTGCTCTGTCATATTGCCAAGGTCTACCCAACAATATGTAACACACATCCATAGGCATCACATCACACATGATTTTATCTTTGTAACTACCCATTTTCAATTCTATTTCACATTGTTCTTTTACTATTAGTTGATCTCCCTTCTGAAGCCATGACACCTTGTAGGGTGTTGGATGTTCCCCTGTCTTCAATTTCAACTTCTCTATCACCTATGTAGAGACCAAATTATCTGTACTGCCACTATCAATTACCAATTGACAGCGTTTCCCTTGAAATTTGCACACACTTCTGAACAAAGTCTTTCTCTGTGTTGATTCAACAACTTATTTTGTTTGTTTTAAAAAAACTTTGTTAACCACCAAAGATTCTCCTTTCTCTGGCACAATTTCTTTCTCTGTTATAGGCAACTTTGTTACTTCTTCTTCAGTCTGAGCAACAATTTCATTTCTCTGATTTGTCCCCACATTCTCTGGACATTCATAGGCTCTATGTCCTAATTTGTTACATCTGTGACATCTAACTTCTCTTCCTCTGTTTCTACCTCCTCTTCCTCTATAAGGACTCTTTCTGCCACTTGTATCACCTTCTGTGGGTGCATACTGAGGTGAGCTGCTACTAGCTCTATCTCTTGGTGCTGTAGATCTTCCTCTACCACCTTGACTTCCTCTTCCTCGGAAAGTACCTCTTCCTTTGGCATATTGCTTCCTTATGAGTTTTTCTTTAGATTTTAAGGCCATTTGGTAAGCCTCTTCTACTGTTTTAGGAGACAATATACTTATTTCATCTTGAATCTCCATTCTGTGACCATTTATGTACCTGGATATCTTCTCTGTTGTATCTTGAATTTGTCCTGCTCTTATGCTTACTTTGTAAAATTCTTCTGTGTACTCTTTTACTATCATTAATCGATGTTTAAGATTCTGCATTTGTTTAAATAATGAAAGCTGATAATCACTAGGAAAAAGCTTACCTCTCAGCTTTGCTATAGTTCTGTTCCAATTCTTGATTGGTTGCTTACCAACTCTCATTCTTTCTGTTTGTACTCCATCTCACCAAAGTGTTGCATGTCTTTTCAACCTTGTGACAGCAAACTTAACTCTCTTTTCTTCACCCATCTCTTCATAATCAAAGCATTTATTCATTTCATTGATCTAGTCTATCAACTCTTCTGGATTCAATCCTCCTGCAAAAACTGATACTTCAAGTCTAGGTTTGGATGTAGATCCTAAAACTGATTTAAAGAATCTCATCTCAGGAGTAAGCTCAACATTTCCTTCTTCTTCTTCTTCAACTTCAGGTTCACTAACATCTTCAGGATCTCTTTGTTGTCTTGCTTCCAATCTAGCTTGAATCTGTTGCATAGTCTCTAGTACTTCAGCATTTGCAACTGGTCTACCTCTTCTTCTACCAGCACCACCTCCTCTACCAATTCTGACAACCATGTTGGATTTATTTTTCTGACTTTTGGAAGCTTGTTCAATGTCTGGAAAATGCTCTGATACCACAAACGATGGCAGTCTGGGTGCAGGCGTTAAGGAGAGCTGCTCAAATATTGTTACTATGTTTTCTAATTCAAGAGGAATTTGTTCCTAATCCTTATTTCCACTCTCGGTCATCAAACTTTATTAAATCTGCTTGATTTATTTAATAAAATGACTTACGGAAGCTAAAGTCCCCTTATCCTTCGAAAACATAATAATTCACTTTTAAACAATGTTTAAACCTTTTTGGAATGGGTTTTGGATTTCAAATACTTTAATAAAACTCTATTGAATAAACCTCCGGGTCCATACCTTTTGTTATACTCCATGCAACTACCGATGCGAACATCGTTAGATCTCCAACGCTTATGATCGGACGGCTATCGTGTAAAAATAGCCCCGGCACTTTATGGCTCCAAAGTAACGCGAAATCGGCGGTATTGCCACTGTGATGTGTCACCTTTCTATTTGATCAAGTTCAATTGAACAAAACCACTCGCACTCCCAAAAGCGGTGCGACCATAGTGACTGGTTTTTCAAACCGCTTAGTCTGTAAATTTTCATTTTCAATCGCGTTTGAACACAGATTTCCGCTGGTTTACCATTCTCCCTTCAGTTTCTTTGGAAACCTCCTTTCCCATTCTGTAACTCAACAATTATAAATCAATTATCGACTATCCGATCTCAAGCAAAGAAACCAGAATCTCTTCAAATTCTTCCGAATCCTTTACACATAAGTTAATACACTTAAATTCTACATAGAAAAACATAAATCCAATGGATTTTCGAAGAGATGAAACCCTCCGGGAATTTTCCAAGCATACAACAGATACTTTAATTCTGTAGACATTATTAACTCAGAGGAAAAATCCTCTCAATCAAATCTTTATAGTGTTTCACATAACAATCGACCTCTTCTTGAGGATCGAATTCTCCTAACTTAGATAAAATCATAATTACATAATATCTTCCCTAAATCTATCAAATGAAGACTAAATATATTGAATCTAATCTAAAACAGTTCAATCTTCCTAGATACTAGTTCAACCCTATCTAGTAAAACTGTAAATTGACAGCTAAAGGTACTAACACCTTTGCTTGTAAACTTTTTTTTTTTTTTTTTGGAATAATTAATGAAGCCTTTTGTCTCTAAGCCTCATGTTTCTACATCAAAACCTCTAGTGGGTATAATTCTGTAATTATGCCTTGTTGTTCTTTATTTATAAGCTTTGTCATGCCATCAGAGTTGATTAATTTTCTTGGTTTACTTGTGATACCCCTTAGTTCAACTTCCTTTCCTTCCAAAAAAAAATTCAAGAAAAGTTCTTGAATATTAAAATTTTTTGTCCCCAAAGATTGTAACCATTGGACTCCTAGTACAACATCAACACCACCCATTGGAATGGAGATCCTTAGAAAATTCAATACATATTTCCCCATGGTTATCTTAATATTATGGCACTTTCCAGAGAAATTTGTAGTTCCTCCATTTGCAGCCATCACTTGACACTATGGAGCTATATATAGGAAACAATTCAATTCCTTGGTGTTCTTACAATGAATAAAATTATTGGTACTACCTGAATCAATCAACAATGTTACCTTTTTCTTCTTGATATATCCTTCTATATTGAGAGTTTGAGGAGTGGTAATTCTTGCTAATGCATTAAAATATATGATCAGATTCATTTATTCTTTCTCTATGGTTGGTTCCTAGATATGTATATCTTCCTCTTTTGATGTTTCTTGTTCCTTGTCTTCCTCCTCTTCACAATCTATGTAAAATAATTTCTTCCCAACGCACTTCTGACCTTCATTGTATTTTTTATCACAACTATAACAAAGACCTTTCTCTATTTTTTCCTCCAATTTTTGAAGTGTCAACCTTGTAGGTTATGGAAGGTTTGAAGCAGAAACCCTTCCATATTTATAGTTGTGAGTGGTAGACTTCCTTGTTGCCATAATTTTACTTTCAACTTTTCTTGCCACCCTCAATGCCTTCTCCAATGAATCGGGTGCCCAAAGGAGAACCTCATGTTGGATGTTATCCTTTAAAGTCATTATGAAGACATCAATCCTACGCTCTTTTGGAATATTAGTTACCCTGATATTCAATTTTTTAAAGTCCTCAATGTGCTCCGCCATTGAACCCTTTAATTTGATATTTATCAATTGGCTAAAGAAGGTGTTGCTCTTTGTATCCTCATAATGTGTTATCATTTTCTCTGTAAAAATTGACAAAGTGACGAGTGGTTTACGATAAAAAAACCATCGACACCATACAAACTGACTAGGTTCTAAATATAAATATGCACTGCATATATTTTGTGTGTGTTGCACATCATGGAGATCAAAATATTTCTGCATTTGTAGTATCCATGTTACCGGATCCTTGTCATCAAACTTCCTCATATTAATATTTGGAACATGGTAGGTCTTAAACCCAACATTAGAGTCTCTAAAATCATGATTAACATTCATTTTATTCTCATCATGAGTTTCATGGAATACTTTTTCACCATTAGAAAGCATTTATTGTAGCAACTTTGACAAACCTTCCTTCAAACCTTCCATGTTTGTTTTTAAACCATTCATGTTGTCTTTAAACCATCCATGACACCTCTTATTTCTTCTTTTAAACTAGCCATGTCCCATTTTAGTTCATCTTTGGTTTTTCTTTGTGAGAGCGAAATTTGTTGCACTTGGTCTCATAATTTTGATATATCATGTTGCCATTCTTCCTCTTCATGCGTCATAGTAGAGATTTTTTATGGATTAATGGGTGTAGAATTATTTTGTTTGGAAGGAATTTTAAAACCCAATACTGATATTTATGCTTCAATATACCCTTGGAATCACTTCAAACTGATTTTTCAAACAAAAGCTATGCAATTTAAAAAAAAAAAAATTACACACATTTTTCTTTCCTTTAGGAGCTCGATATTGAAATGATTGTAACTCTGCAATTTGGTACCTCCAAATTCTGAAATTTAGTAATGTGGTATCCCTTTGAATCTTCCTTCCAAATTCACAAGTCAAACCAATATTGGATTCTTTAATATAGAGTTATGTCAAATCTCCCACGATGACCTGATTATGGAATGGTTTAGTAGAGTGAAGTTGTACAGGATTCCACCTGTCATTGTTTCAACCTTCGACCTTGAAATTGCCACAAACAAAACTAAATTTCGTTCACTTTCAACCGTTTTTTTGCTGAATTAAAATCCGATGCCTACAACGAAAGTTATGATGATTTTCCCTAGGTCACTTGTTTGAGAATAAATTTTAGAGCTTGCAAAAACCCTAACTTCCCCGGATCATGTCTCCGAAACTATAGCAAACCAATATCTGAAATGTGTATAAACATTTCACCATGATTGTGGATCCACATGTTCGAAATTTCGGCTTCTAAAGCCATGTAGAAAAAACGTTATAGCAAAGATGCCAAGATGACGTGTTTGAAGAAGCAAAACCTTAGAATCTAAAGCTCTAATACCAAATGTTATACAACGAATCGTAAAACAGTGCACATGATAGATCATTGACTTAAAAAATATCCTCCTCGAGGGGTAAACCTCCTTTATATTACAAAAATGAACAATTATTGGATGATACAAATGTCAAGACCTTCTTTGTATATATAGGAGTCTAAGGGGTCACAATATAATTAGAGCCTACATAACAATAATAATGTAAAGGCGCAACAACAATAATAATGGGCTTATATGGGGAACAAAAATAACAATATGGGGCTACATAGGCACAACAACAACAATAAGGGGGCTATACTAACAATAACAATAAGGAGGATACACTAGTATTGTAGGGACCTAACATGCGGATATTTTTTAGGGGGTAGTTAACAGAAAATTAGATGGTGTTAACAACTTCGACAAGGGTGGTGCATGGGGTATACTTTCAAGATTCGAGTTACAGTTGGCCAAGAGGTAGATTGGCTAAATTTACATTGTAACTTGATAATTGAGGCCATTTGTGTGGAGAAACACATGGGATGGAAAGGCACAGTAGTTTGAGTGAAAATTCTCATGAGATGGCTAAGTGTTCATTGAAACTTCACTATTATCCAAGATTCACCAAACTCTATGTATAGGGGGAGTGGTTGATTTTATAGGAGTGCATGAGCAACTAGATTTTGACAATCAATGGATGTGTAGACTTAGTGACTCGAAAGATGAGGCAATTGAAGGGAGTGGAGACATGGGCTAACTGACAGCATGATGGGGTTGTGATTATTGATGTATTTGAGATAGGCTCAAAGTGATGAGAGAGTTTGTTGTGTATGTGATCGAGGAGCCATCATGCAGAGATATGGTGTCTTGGGATATTTTTGAATTGTCATGAGGAGCTTTAGAGGAAGATCCAAGCAACTTGGAGAGGCCAAGTGTAGTTCAAGCATACTATGAGTTATGCCACTTTGGAACATTCTTGATAGTGCAGAGAGAGAGCCTGAGATGGGACGTTCACATTGATATGATGGGGGAGTTGGGTGAACTAAGTCGCAGCTATGATAAGGCCTTAGTGTGGGGACACTTGGGAAGTAGTTTGGTTGAGTAGTGAAGACTAGCCATCATAGAATAGGATTGAGGAGTGGGATGGATTAGGAGGTTGATCATTCCAATCCAAGAAACAAGGAGAATTGGCTAGGGGAACCGTTGAGAAACAATTAGTGTGGGGTGGGTCATAGTTTAAGCCTACTTGGGGATGTTTACCCACCTTTGGTGTGAGACATTGGATGGGATAAGGCATTCTTGAGCTAGCTTATTAATGATGGATGACCCAGTGCTTGTAGTGACTGCAGTTGGTGTTGATGGACACCTTGGAACACATAAGTGCCTTGATGAGGAGGAGGGCATGGAGATATTTGTTGGACCATTTGGATTATGGATTAGGGCAGTACATTTAAAATATGATGGGGAAAGTTAAATATTTCCCACATCACAAAGCTGCACGAACAATTTGAATATGTGAGATGAACGATGTGTTCTGTATCTAGGAAAAAACGAGGAGTCGATATATTTGGCCATGGAGTGGCAGATAGATAAGATATACTTAGAGACACACCGATAGCTGTGTATGATGTGGTTGTGGCCACCAAAGAAACATGAGATGATTGCACAATGAACTTGTTGATATTGTGAGCATAACAATGGTGCGAGTTTTAGATCTCTTCATGGGACTTGGATATGGATTAGACATTGGAGTTGTTGGAATGACTTCATTTTGGATAGGTTTCATAAGTTAATGAGGTGTGTTTGCCTTAGTTCAATAAATTGTGCAGATGGAATGAGTTGTTGACCCATGTATGAGTACGTTCGTGATGGTTTGGAGACATGTCACTTAGACAATGTGGAGGGACTTCTTGATAGAGTTTTGGTAGTCACAACAGTGGCTGAGGTTGAGCATTATGATGAAAGTGTAGACAAAAAATAATGAGGATAACATAAGGAGGTGCATTCCCATGAGTTGGGTATGACGATTGGATTGACGAGTGCACGAAGATATGATAGATTCAATTGGTTGGGGTATGTGTAATATTCCCAAATGGGGAAGCAACAATATATGAACACAAAACTAGAAATAGCAGTGTGAATCAACACACCCACATTGGAGACTAATATGGAGTCATAACATTATGTATAAGAACAACAAATCAATACAAAATAGTGAGGCATAAACTATATGCAATGAGGAAACAAGCCTCCCATAAACAATCACTCCCAAATATGAGCTACTGTTACAATACAAAATGCCAGAGAGCAACTACAGCACAGTCATATTAAGCATAACTACAGCTAGAGATGGTATAATGATATAAAAATACTGATATAGGTTCCAATAGATTCTAGACATACAGATCTGAGCACTAGATTAGCTTTCCAAGACAACTCAAGAGGGTTTCCAGAAAATGCACACAAGGTGTCAATGTAAAATGTAGCCCTAGGGCTGAAGATATGTTGCAACAACAGTAATGAGAAGATATGGTTGAAGCTGATGTAGAAACCTACAACTCTTCTCCAATAGATCCCCTAGATGAAATAATGTCTCTTCCACTAAAAAATTCACCTCCCAAAACAACCACTACAACTACCCCTGCAACTCCTCCCTAAAATAACGTAGATCTGGACTGAAACTGCGTTGTAGGGGATAAATCACTAGTACATTTGGTCAAAATTCCGACACTTTTGATGTATTGTCAGAAATTTCCCCAATTTTTATCCATTTTTCAAATCTCGCCAACAATCGTCGCTATCCCGACATTTAGGGACATCGTCGCTTTTGCGACGTTTATAAACGTCATCAGAATATCGACGTTTTGGGACACAATGTCAAAAATGTGACATTTCTAAAATATGCGTCGAGATTGCGACGGTTTGGGGCAAATGTCGTTAATGCGACGTTTAGAGACGCTTTGAGGACAACCGTCGGTATGGCGACGATTTAAGGACAACTGTGAGTATTACAACAAGTGGAGGGTAACCGTCGGTGTTGCGACGTGTTCACCAAATGTCGGTATTGCGACGGTTTGAGGACAACCGTCGATATTGCACCGGTTGGAGGTTAATCGTCAATGTTGCGTCGTGTTCACCATGTTAGGGTCCTATAAATATAAGATTCATAATTTGGAATTGACTTATGATAGTCTTGCAAATATGTACATACTTTGCTTTCTACAAGTTGTTTTCCCATATTTTGAAAAAAATAAAAAAATCAAAAATAAAAAAGAGGGTAAAAGTCTTAAAAGAAAAATCAAAGGACTTAGAAAAAATGATATACCCCAAAAGGAAAAAGATGAATAAAACATGAAAGTGTGCAAGTCTAAATGCCACTATTTTTTACTTTTTGCAACTAATTATGGCAGTGTCAATAAATGCCATAATCCATGATGAGTTGAACTGCTTAATCTTGATTTGTCATGTTTCAATTTATTTGCTTTAGATAGAGAATAAAGAGTTGTCAGACAGTTTAATCCTGACAATTTAGTAGATAGGTATAGAGTAAAAAGGAACCCAACAATTTAATCTGGGTCCTTGGATGAAATAAGGTAGAATTAGATAGTTTTTACTGCTTTCAAAAGAATAAAATGTTCAAGGTTTCTAGCTCAAATGCACCTGCATAAATGAAAGAAAAAATGTTAGATTAAAGACTGGGTAGGTAGAAGACAGTGGGAAAATCATTGTAAATATTTGTCACTGGGCAACAAACACTAATTTCCCCTTCCCTATAGCTATTTGACATTCTAAACTTTCAGTCAAAGAGGCTCAGAGCATTTCTCTGACTTCTATTGGTACCGGACCCAAGGCTCAATGACTGGCTAGTTGAAAGTGTTAAATCTCTATGTTAAATCCCAAAATTTTCATCATCTACCATTCATACATTCATCCCCATGAAATTTCATAAGTAAAGAATCCATTTTTACTTAGTAATACATAAATCTCCATTTGATTAACTGCCTACACCTCATAAAACATAAAAACCCTCAAAAGGACATTATATTCTAAGTTAAAGTGATAAAATTATGATAATCAAGCTTTGCTTTAATTTTCACTTTCCTTAGTTATAACTATGTATTTTGAGTATTCATTTTCCCCTTTGTCATATTAATCTCTAACTTACTTATTAAATCCCTATATAAATGACTCTTTCCTATTTAATATAACTTCTTTTTACTAAATATACCCTTGAAAAACCCACTATTATAAACTTTAGCCAAAGTCTATTATCCCACATGTTTTAATAAGACGTCCATAATAAAACCCTTTTTGGCTAAACTAGCACTATATAAATATCCCGCCTCCCTATAGTTATTAAACCTATTTGGTTTAAATTAACTATATAATAAAACTAAAGATCTATGGAAAAACGTGTTTTATTTACAATCCAATGTATTTAAAATAACGCGAAAACATTACCCATTACCCCATATTTGCCTCCCTTGTAGCTTAACCATGGTCTTATATATAGCCTCCCATTATTCATGTATAAACCCGAGGTTAACCCCTTGATAACCCGCCCCACGCACTATTTACCATATATATAAACTCACTTTATATATATAACTTGCCCAACAAAACCCCTGTTGGACTATATAAACTCACTTTATATAAGTCTATTTGGCCATTACCTTCGCATATATATTAAACCTTTCCGTTATTTAACTTTGGTTATTATTTAAAACAAAGGTTTTATATCTATTGCCGCGCTATTACATAAAGCCGCCTGGACCCCACCCATTCTTCACCGCAACTCTTAAAAAAATCCTAACCGTTCTCATCATCCAATCAAATCCAACGGTGCGCGTTCACTTTCGCGCTCCAAAAGTGATCAACCAAACTCTTATGAAAATCACGCGATAAGGGTTGTTTTCCATAGATTACCTTCACTATTATTTGAATCCATCTCATACTTGACAGCAACAGAATTTGAAAAGATTAATCATGTCATACTTGAGAGCAATAGAATTTGAGAAAATTTAAAAGTCGTGGATTTTTGTGTGATGAGAATGCACTTCTTTTTTTTAATGAGCTTTGCAACAAACTAACATGCACATTTATATCCTCCATTGGTAGTGTATTATTGTACCTGAGATTTTAGAGAATGAATGTTTTAAGAAGGGTTACAAGCCACCCAAGTTCCAAGAAGAAAAGGACATAATTCGGATGACGTAGATGCTGTTTTTAATGACTCAGAAGTAAGATTTGTGTGTGAAATGTTGTTTTTCAAATTCTGAATATTCAAGGAACAATATAGGAACAATATTTTGACTAGGTTTTTAATTAGGATCATCTTGTCAAAGAGAAGAAAGAGACACAGCCTGTGTTAATGAATGCATTTGAATTTATCTCCATGTCACAAGGTCTCAACCTCAACAATTAGTTTGAAAAGCATATTGTTGTTATATAAGGCCACTGCAAGCTATTATGTGTTTAATTTACTATAAAAATTGTTCTATACCCGAGGATGGAGAAGATACCTGAGTATGTGTTTTTCTTTGTATTAGTTTTGCATAGCTCCAGGATATATTACAAAGTAAACAGTATAAAAACAACCAGTTTAGCGTAGATCCACATTAACTTGGGACTTGCATGCTTACATAGATTACTTCAACTTTAGATATGCCTGTGTTAAATTTTGATTTTTTTTAAGCTTTAGCAGGATCAAACAAAGCGAAGTGCAAGGAGTGCCAAGAAAAATGGATACCTCCGAGTACTCAATAGATCTGAGATAATATGGCTCAGAGCTATAATAATCTACATCTATCGTTTCTTAATAGATCTGGATTAATAAGGATCTAAAGCTATTAAGAAAATAGCGTTAGAAAATACCAGATGGACAGAGGTAATCTGTGTAAGGGACTTCTATTTGAGGAATCAAGTTTTCCCAAATCTGTGTAACCAAAGGAAATGGTAATCTTGTTGTCTTGGACCCGGTGGTTTTGAACAGCCTAAATAATCATAAACCACCGAGGCCCAAGCCAATTGTTAGATGCTACTCGACCAACAACAAATGCTTCTTGTGATAGTATAATGCGAAGGAAAAGTGACGCCCCTCCTGCTACATGAATATAATCACGGTATTGTTGCAATCCTACATCCTCTATTTCCTTCTTTTCTTTTGCAATCAATTGCCCTGTGTTAAAGGAAATATCTTCTACACTTTCTTTTCTAACCAGTACTCTTGCACTCTGTGTCCTGGTAAGTTCTAATCTGCTTATGTTAGTTTGTTGAGATCAAACTGAAGCAGGATAATTCACTGGATTAGCAGAAGTCATGGCTTCCCTGTGCTCATTAACAAGTTGCTTTTGTCCTAATGTTATTATTTGCTCATAGCTCCCGGCTTCCTTGATTTCTCCACTTTCCATGACCTGTGAAGATAGATGAGACATGCCAACATATTCAAAACTCTAGAAGGAAGAGTAACTTCTAAGAAACCACCAAATTTCATAAAGTGAATTTTCTGATTGAGTCCATAGAAGATAGAATATGTGTCTACCAGGATTTTATTGACGGTAGGAAGAAATTCCACTTGTTGGGTGACAAATACTATTATTTTCATTGTCAATGCTCTCTTCACACAATCCTGCAAGTAATTTAAGTTTATAAGAGCCATAAATTCAATCCCTATTTTCAATTGTTTCAAAACTGAATACTCCCTTTATGCATCAAAGAGCAAGAAATCACCTCAGACAAAACCAAAAAATCAAGTCACAAAACAAAATGATTTCTCACATTAAATAGAGTTGAAGCTGTATGAGCATCGACTTCACTGAAGGTGTCATCCAATAGATAAATGTTGGCATCATTATATACTGCGATGGTCAACTGAATCCTCTATTTTTGTCCTCCACTCATATTCAATCCTCTCTCCCCAATCTCTGTTACGTCTCCATGAACAAAAGTCTCTATATCCTGGTCTAATCTACAATCTTTTATTGCCTTCATGTACTGAATTTTTTCTACTGGTTTCCCATAGAATATGTTATCTCTGACAGTCCCACTCTCAATCCAAGCTGTTTGTGCCAAGTAGGAAACACTACCATATACTTGAACCTGCACACAGTGCAATCAAAAAATTTATGGAATATATCTAATATAAAATATATTTTCTACAAAACACATTATAGAAAGGAAAGAAACTGCATCTAAAATTGTGTTGAACTATTAAATGGTTACTGCTGCTCAAGAATAGTTTATATTGAACTTGTATCTCCTGAATTTTGGGATTTCTCCAAGAACTGTATATAGCCGAGCAGATTCCCCTGATCCCACTGAGCCACAAATTGCTACCTTTTCTCCCTATTTTAATTTGCAGATTTATTCCCTTCAATGTTGGTGTTGGTTTTAGCAGTGAAGAATCCAGATCCCAACTGAATATAACTCGATGAATTTCGATGGTATACTGGGATCCAGGGAGTGCTTTCCTCAAAAATAACATCTTGTCTCAGCTCATCATCTTGTAATAACTTGTTCAGACAATTAAGGGAGACTTTAACTTGAATTAATATAACTAAAACGTCAGGCAGCATTCTCACTGGCTCTTACATTACACGGAATATTGTAAGACTGTAAATATGGTCATGTCAGTTAACAGTGGATCACCTATGATAGCACACCCTGCAAAAATTATAGATGCAGTAAATGATGGGTGACATCCTCAGTCCTGTAGAGTACGGTGCCATATGTTCTATTAACCTGTGCAGAAAACAACCATTTGATCTTGACAACTCGAAAAAATTCTATCAACTTCTTCAATTTTTCTTCCCATGGTTGTAGTTTGATTATTTTCACACTACTGAGTCGTTCATCCTATGCAGTCATGAACTCAGCTTCGCACTTCTGGACGAATTTAGAATCTTTGATAATCCAAGCACATCTAAGATTCTTTTTTATAATCAAAGCACATCTTCTAGGATCCCTTACGGCTTAATAGAGGACTTGTCAACCATTTGAAGAACAATGGAGGTTTGCCTTGACATCCTTTGAAGATTTAAATTCTTCATGATGTCTTTCATCATGACATTGATGGCTCCTACCAAATAAATACAAGTGTACTCTGGGATGAGTGTCTTCTCTATACAAGAGGTCACGGAGCAATTCTCCCAGATAGAACTGGATCTGCATCTGCCTATCAGATTACTGGTTGCTAGATGTGAGCTGCAGGGAAGTGAAGCTAAGTGAGGAGAGGGTAAGCTGCAGCATTCATGTTGTTGGCTGGCGTCCTTGGTCAATAAAAACAACATGAATCAGTAATTCGGGAGGTATACTGTATGCATTGCGGACTTGATTTAACTAATTATCAAACGCATCATACACAATATTCATATATACCCCGGCTTTGAGATGGTGCAGTTGCTTTGGTTTATTTTCAATTAGATAAAAATTAAGATTACCATGTACGTAGAAAAGCTCCGTTCTATCAAATATCAATTAATAACAACGCCATATATAATTTTCAGTGTTATGGCTACCCCTTACAATGATAAATCTTCCTTCTCATTGCACAAACCGCTACTGCTTGCTTCGCTCTTCCGGCTTTTCTTGTTTGGCTTTTCACCTTTAATCGAAGCTCGTCCCCCTCTTACTTCCACAACAGACACTGTAATTTGGGACATCCACAGACATCGAGCTCCTCCAACCACGTACCTTGTTCAACACCTTCCACTTCTTCTAGCTCCAAGCACATACGAACATTTAGCACTCCAAACCTTGTCAACTGCCATAACCCTTTTATACTCTTTAGCTTCACGCATCCATATCCGTAAAACTCCTCCATAGATACCAATGCTTCCATATTTGACAAGTCTTCCAACTCATAGTGCTTACAAACATACACTGCTCCAACCCCCTTATGTTCTTCACCTTCACACATCCAACTACGTGAAACTCCTCCATAAATTCCAATGTTTCCATCCTCGGTAGCTCTTCTAACTCGGAGCACCAAGCAACATTGAGCACTCAAGCTTTGTACACTGTTCCAACCCTCTTATACTGTCCAGTTTCACACATCCATCTGCATAAAACTCCTCCATGGATAACAATGTTTCCATCCTGTGCAGATCTTCTAACTCGGAGGACCTAACAACACTGACCACCGGAACTTCGTACACTGCTCCAATCTCCTTATGCCCTTCAGCTTCACACTAAACTCCTCCACAGAGGTCAATGTTTCCATACTTGTCAGCTCTTCTAACTCCAGCACCCACCAACATTAAGCTCCCGAAGCTTTGTACACTGCGCCAACCCCTTATGTTGTTCAGCTTCACACATCCATCTGTATAAAACTCCACCATGGATAACAATGTTTCCATCCTGGGCAGCTCTTCTAACTCAGAGCAGAGCACCTAACAACACTGACCACCAGAGCTTCGTACACTGTTCCAATCCCCTTATGCGCTTCACACAGTCATTTGTGTAAAACTTCTCCAAAAGGTCAATGTTTCCATCCTTGGCAACTCTTCTAACTCCCAGCACCCACCAACATTGAGCTGCCGAATCTTTGTACACTGCTCCAACCCCCTTATGCTCTTCACCTCGCACACTTATATGTGTGAAACTCCTCCAAAGAGGTCAACGATTCCATACTCAGGTCTTCTAAGTCGGGGCCCCGCCAACATTGAGCACCCTAAGCTTTGTACACTGCTCCAACTCCCTTATGTTGTTTAGCTTCACACATTTTAATGCGTAAAACTCTTCCAAAGAGGTCAACGTTTCCATCCAGCTCTTCTAAGTCGAGCACCACACTTCTCCAACCCCCTTATGCGCTTCAGCTTCACACTGCCGTTTGCGTACAACCCTTCCATAGATTTTCCATCCTCGGCAGCTCTTCTAACTCGGAGCACCTAGCAAGCTTTGCAGACTGCTCCAACCCACTTATGCGCTTCAGCTTCAGACAGTCGTCTGCGTAAAACTCTCCATAGATGAAAATGTTTCCATCCTCGGCAGCTCTTTTAACTAGAGCACGTAGAAACATTGAGCACCCGAAACTTTGCAAATTGCTCCAACAGCCTATTGCGCTTCAGCTTCACACAGTCATGTAAGTAAAACTCTTCCAAAGAGGTCAATGTTGTCATACTCTTCGAGCTCACAGCACTGACTGAAATCTAGCGGCCGAAGCTTCCGTGTATGCTCTTCAGTTTCACACAACTCTGTATAATCAAAACCTTTGAAAACCCGCCTTCCATTGAATTCCATATGATTATGGCTGTATCTCTGTTTTGCCCAAACATGCAATGTCTAGGAATATCTGTTGTTCCTCACTGTCAAGGTTATCATAACTATTTTTCAGCGTTCCCTTTACCTCATTGGGTAGTCTCCCCAGTTCATCTTCCCAGTCAAACATCTCTTTTCCATAAAGATGTGCCCCATATACCTTTAAGGATAAGGCAATTCATTACAAGATATCCAGTACAAGATTCTAATAACTTAGACATGCATATCCTTGGCTCGGATAATTTTGGCTGAAGGCATGGAAACAGCAGAGCTTTCGCAAGTATTTTGTGTTAAGCTTAGTGAACATATAAATTGATGGTATTGCCACTCTTGCTCTTATGAGAACATCATTATTTCTAGATGTAATCAATATTAAGTTAAAGGAAAGGAAATGATGAGTTTCAATGGGCAAAATTGCTCTGCATTGATCCTCATGATATAGTAAATGTAAAACTATTAAAACTTTAGAAGATTCCAGATGCTTTGTGGGCATTTTTTTTACCTGCATATTTCCCTTCGTCCACGGAAACTCAGCAGACTTGACACGGTAAAACACACGGATTGTAACATGATTACGAGTTCATCTAAGCACCAACATGATTCGGCATATTGAGGGGAGAAGATCGCCATTTGCCGAGGTGGTTTGAGTGTAACATGATTACGAGTTCATCTAGACACCAACATGATTCAACATATCGAGCGGAGAAGATCGCCACTTGCTCAAAGGCGGTTTTTATATCTTGTTGTATTTGCTTAGGGAAATTGTATCCGGGTTGCATTTCAGGTTGATCCAGAAATGCCCTCAAACCTTTGTCGTGAAGACGAAGGTAGAGAGACCTCGCGAAGGTTCTCTTGACATCATCACCACTATAGTTGATGAAAACGTAGTACGACTGAGAAGCGGTGGAGGCGGACGCACACATTGTGGGGGTGGAGGCGCATGGATCGGTGGAGCTGGACGCACCCACTGCGGCGCTGGAGGCGGAGGCAGCGGTCGACGAGGACGCGGTGTTGGAGGCGGATGCACCCATTACGGCGGTGGAGAAGCATGGATCGGTGGAGCTGGAAGCACCCACTGCGGCGCTGGAGACGGATGCGCACAGTGCAGCAGTGGCGGAGGCAACGGTGGAGGCCGACGCACCCATTGCGGCGCCGGAGGCGGACGGATCGGTGGAGCTGGATGCACGCACTGCAGCGCTCCAGGCGGATGCACCCAGTGCAGCAGTGGAGGCGCACGGATCGGTGCAGCAAGGTGCACCACGCGTGGAGGAGGATGTGGCGGTGGCGGTGGCAATAGTAGAGGAGGATGCAGAGCGGTGGAGGCAGCGGTGCAAGGGATGAAGATGAATTGGAATTTAGGGTTTTTAAAAGCGCTTGTTTTAACGTTGGAAGTGTATCTCTGCACCCTCACCCTGTGTATCTCTGTCGCTTCGCTGGGTCCCGTGGGCCCGGCTTCGTTGTGTCTTCCATCCGTTCTCCACTTCAAAGATTCGTGATAACGTTTCCCAATATTATAATATGCTGGAATTTGGTTGAAATAGGCCACTCTTTTTGGCCACCTCCACCTGCATCATGCAAAACATACCTCCTTCTTTTTCCCAACCTCCTTCCTTTTGATATCCGCGGCATGCTCTTGTAAGAGATGGTGGGCACCCTACATGATGCTATGCTCAACATGTCGAAATAGAAATAATATATATATGATGCTATGTTCATTATGTTGAAATAGAAATAGTATACATATATGGAGGTGATGTTTTGGTATATAAAATATGGAAAATTTAGCATGATTTTGATAGGATATGGAGGAATTTTTTGGAAATTTGGTTTGCAGAAATTAAGTTTTAAAATTTTGGTTGTCTCAATAGTTTTTTTAATGGCGCTAAATCTATTTCCACTATTAAAAATACAATTCAAACACTTCTACGGTCAAATTTCTTGTTTAAAAGAACTATGGATTCCGACGAAAAAACAATGCCTATGTGAATAATCATTCATCCATTTCATGTTTTCAAATTGAAAGTGGGATAATGAAATTTTGAAATCCCATCCAGAGAAGCATTTGCATCTTGCTCTTCAAAAATTCAGAGATCGAAAGACAATCCGTTATTGTTGCTTTTGTATTTGGTTCAACACATCGTTTTGGTCGCAAATTCTATGAGGAAATAAACTAAGGCAATTAGGAAATGGTTGCTCACCACTGCCCAAAAATGGTAAACATGCCTAGGGAAGGTTTCCTTGACATTAACACCTTGATGATTGAATATGTCGTACAACAATGGAGGAGGATGTAGACATTGCTAATTAGTAAATAGAAATGGGAAGTATGGTCGTGAAGATGATAATGAATTGGACTTTCAGGGAAATTATATATATATATATATATATATATATATATATATATGTTTGTGATTCATGACCACGCTTTTTATTATTATAATAAACTAGAAATTGGGTTCCTCGTATCTCCGTCTACATTCCATATATTTTAATATATACAAATTTAATCCATGAAGTGTAGATCTATTGGTTTGTGTGGGGTTTAATTCCAACTAGGTCTCAAGTTCAAACATCACGGGGAGGGGTTGGGTATGGAAGTTACCTTTGGAAGAATTAATATCTCAAGGTGTGTTGGAAAAAAATTCTACCCTCTATATAGGAGGGCCAACAAAAGAAAACAAATAACCAAAGAAAGGCAACTACATAAATATATACCAGAAAACAACTACACGAACAACAAACTAACTAGCAAACTACACAGCAAATACATCACATAAATTGTTGCACATAAGAACACTGAACTAGAATATGGATTCCTCCATTAACACAAGTATAATTTACATAATATGCAGGCCTCCCTGCGATGGCCGTAAAGAGGTTGCACAATCTCCAACACTCTTCTCGACCCCTAACCCCTAAGTAGGACTTTACAAGACACAAACTCTAATGCATCTTACCTCCTCTTTAAAACCCCTAACCATAAATAATTTTATAATCATGGGAGGGGAATATTTTAATGAAAATATATTTCATTGATTTTCCATCCATTGGAAATTCACATTTCATGGCATTTAAATTTCATATCATTTCATTTACATTTACATGTACATTTTACATTCTTCCCGTTAACTCAAATTCACCCTTATGTACCCTAAATCACACTTGGGCACCAACAAGGGGTGTCTAGTCTCAAACGAGCCATTCACAATCCTAGTGATAACATTCCATTGGTGGGTACATAGTTCCTCTATCCTGGCATAATCATGGTGATATTATCTCATTGGTGAGAAGACAAATTTTCCATCCAAGCCCCCACCTAGATTCAACCTAATTACCCAAAAAAATATGTACAAATTTGGGTTTTTGGTTTTCCCATCCCCCTTAATGTTTTTTCTTCACTCGTTTATCTCTAACGTCGTTAACACATTCTTCATTATCCATACTTAAACAAATCGGTTTTAGGACCATATGCATAATTTCAGTGTTCGTGCCCATAGGAAAAATGTTGTATGGAGTGGTGTTGTCAAATCCTCACGTTTGGGTGCAACAAATATTTATCAGTCTATTGAGCAATAAATATGCGGTGGCAGTATATGCCCACCATAGAATTGAAGCAGCAATATATGCCCACCATAAAATTGTTGCATGTACACTATCTAACAGTGAGCATATATTGCCTCGCATTTTAATTACTCTATAGACTCATAAATAAGCATTGCCACGTTTTGGGTGCCGACACATGCAATGAGTTGGGCGAGTCTAGTCGCAAAGAGACAAGCATCACATGATTTCCGACGATTGTGTAACATATCATGTTTCTTAACCAAGCGAGTTGAGACGGTTGAGACGAGCATGCCCATGCCCAAGTTGTTTCGGCTACGATGCGCACACCCATGCCCGAGTTGCACTGGTTAAGACATGCACACCCAAGTGTAACAAGTTGAGAGGGGACAAGTCGATTCAAGTGTTGAGTGCTTGCCGGAATTTGAGGTTTCCTATACGATGGAACGATTCAGACCGGTCATGCCAACTAAACCCGCACATCGCCACTTTGGAGATTTCACCATGTGTTGGGTCAGCTTCATGAGAGAAGGGGTCAACGCAAGTATTTGGAGAGTCAGTTGGAGGAATGTGAAGGGTCGTCCAACCAAAGAGATGTGTCAGTTGGGTGAGACACATCCATTCACATGGCCCTCGAGATACATCTATATTGGAGAGTCGTGGAGGGAAGGAAGTAAGCTTGAAGAGAAGTAAGAGAAGAAGGAATGCAAAGTGTGGAAATTTGAATAATGTCACTGGTCTGAGTCACAAAGGAGAGCAAAACTAAATTTGAAGTTCACTCTACTCTCACGGGTAGAGAAGAGAATCGAACCAAACCGATCGAAGTTGGATATGAGGTTTTGCACCCGAGTTGGAGGAGGATATCAACCAAGGGTTTGGATTTGTAATTGCAGCAACAAGCCAAGAGGTTGAGGCCAAAATATTAACAACCATACGTCATACATTAAAGTCTCTTTCGCAACTGTAGGGTGGATCAGGCTCTCAGATATTTTGCAACATTGTAATGAATTTGTGAAGCTTACATAATAATAATTATGGGTGGACTAATGGTTCCCTTTTCCAGATCATGGTGTACATCCCTATAAGCATTATTGTAATTGTATGACTCTAAAATAATAATAGCATGATGATAGTGATGTGATGATTGGACTCTTGCATGTGAGATGGATGTTAATTGAATATTGGGCAATATACTGTTGTTATGATTGCATGTTGGATTTTTCACACATAATATGTCTAACATGTGAATAGAAGTATAAGTGTTAGAGGCATAGTTTGGGAGCCAAATACTCAAAGTTGTTTATTGCCATTATGAGGAACCATGTAGGTGTTGCACACTCAAAGGGTCTTGACATACCTTAACTTGAGGATCTCAGGTTGGAGGTATGACAAGTGGTATTAGAGAAATTATGTGTGGAGAGTCCAACACCTTCCCATGAAGGCGGTTTCAGAGTTGATTTACCATAGCAACAGATTGTTGAAGTGAAGTAGTAGTAACTAAAGTAGAGTGACAGTGGTTTGGTGCTCTTCACCACATTGTCCCTTACGTGACAAGTGGCATCATAGATTGATCCATAGAGGGAGTCGAGTACCTTCATGAGTGAAGGATCCTTATTTTGAGAAGAAATGGAGATCAAGAGGGATGTTTCTTATGGTGAGAGTAGATTTGATTCAGCAGGTTCTTGAAAAAGTTGAGTTTGATGGACGAAGATTGGATTATTTGGATATGCAAGTTGGTGATGTATGTCAGTGGTCCATGAGCAGACATATACGATTATGATATTGAAGTGTTGATGGAAAAAAATGACTGCATCAACATTTGGGAATCCACTCGGTGAGAGCCCCAATTTAGACTCTTATCTGTTTGGGATGGTGGTCCCAACTGGTATTTTGGATCCAATTACCCGTAAAATGGATTTTGAATGGAGATGGGAAAAAAGGATGACAAGAGAATATGATAATGATTGGCTAACATTAAGACTAATATAAAACTAATATAATTACTTTACTTTACTTTACCCATGTGTTTCAAAACATATGTGATAGAATGATAACCCTATTTAATTAAAATAAAGATTCTCATAAACCAATGTTTTATAATATCAATAAAGCTATTAATTTGATTAAATAGTTAATCTAATTAATATTAAGTTCAACAAATATGAAATAACGCTTCCGTTGTTCAATGTATTCGTAATAAATTGATTTCACACATCAATAGTGAGTGTGCTTAAATCAGTAAACATAGATACATGAACAATACCTAAACAAGTAAAAATAATTCCCTTAATAATAGAAAGCAAATAGAACATATGGAAGTACTCCATCTATGAATGATCTGTTCATGTTGGGATTAGAATGGTTCAGATCTAATATAATCAAAACATAAGTACAAAAGTGCAACAAAAGATCTCCTTTTCTCCAAAAATCAAAACCCCTTGTATCATTTAGAGAGAGTGATTTATAACCTCCTTTACAATATGAGAGTAAAACAAATTATCCTACAAATAGTCAACTAAAGCATAACAACTATCAGAAAAAGGTAAAGAGTTACAATAATCTCAATCAATTGAAGTCGAGCCAATAGTCTATTTCCATTGTCTTTGAATCTCTAGAAGCGATGAAAACTCTGGAGAAGATAGAGGCTTAATGTGTACTTGACAACCAAAAAGAGATTCCTTCAAATGTTGCATCATTTGAATAGATGCATTGGTAAGTGCTTTAAGGACTAGCTAATATCTATGATGCTTAATCAATAATTTCCCATTAATTTCAAGATTGACCTTGGTTAATTAGTCAATTCTATTAAAAAACTAAGTCCTTTCTTCAAACCAATCATTTCACAGTTTCTCCACATCTGGTAGTGAATCTTCTAGATGGATGGTATCAAATTTGATTCAAGTAAAGAGTTTGTAATGGACTCTACGATAGCATTATAAAAATAATGTGTATTGACCAGCTTCTTTACAAAACGAATTTTGGCTTTCCAACTTTTGAAAATAATAGACTTCTGCATTTCATCAACTTTAGGAAAATCATACTGCTTTCCCTCATCGTTGTTCTGTCATTTCAATAGCATGTTTAAGTTTCGTTTGGCATCATCATAGTAGGTCTCCATATCAACTAATTCATCAGTTAATGCATCTCCCAATTTTAATTCTACTTGTATTAAACTCAGCTTATCATAGAAAAGGTATTGTTGTTTTTGGAGTTGAGAATTAAGCTCATAAGCTTCTTGTTTGAATTTCGCTAAATCGAGAGTTCCAACCTACATTTGTTCCATCTTCTGTTGTAAATATCTAAGTTTTCCATCCTTTAGCTTTATCTCTTATAATTTTGGATATGGAGTGCATTGAACTGTCTTTGCAATGTAGTCAATCTGATATCCTTTTGATTTAATTCTGCCTATAACTGTGCTTTGTGCTTTCCATTGTTCTTTTTCTTTTACAAATTCTTGTTCCATGGTAGCTATTTTTTCATTTTTTTCCTTTAGTAATTCTTGTAACTCTATTTCTTTGTCTATAGTTGTAGAGACATAGGCACATGCAAACTTAGTCAACTTACCAACTTCATCACTAGGGGTAGTCGATGATCCTTTCCAAAGAACTTCAAGAGAAGTAGCAAGAGGAGAATTTCTTGAGACCAATGAGATGCTTCTAACTTTCTCTTCTTATTGCCCCTTTTCATTATATCTTTATGCATTGGGATATAGAAAACATCCATGGTAGGAATCCCCTCAATATTGAGGGAGATTTCAGAGGTAATATTTGCAGGGATAATTTCCACATTACACTAGTACATTTGGGGGAAATTCCAACACTTGGTTCCGACACTTTTGACCAAATGTCGGAAATTTCCCCAAATTTTTTCAATCCTGCCCAAAACCGTCGCTATACCGACATTTAGAGAAAAGTGTCGCAATACTGACACCTAGACAAAGTGTCGCAATTGCGACGTTTGGAGGAATACGTCGCAATTGTGACACTATGCCCCAAAGCGTTGCTATTGTGACGGTTGCCTCCAAACGTCGCAAGTGCGACACAATGTCTAAGTGTCGCAATTGCGACGTTTGGAGGCATCCGTCGCAATAGCGACGCTTTGGCCGCCATTGGTATAACGACACTTATATGCGCGCTACATAAAAATGATTTTATTAAAAACTACATTAACGTATCCGTCGCAATAGCGACGCTTTGGCTGTCGTCGGTATAATGACACTTATATGCGCACTACATAAAAATGATTTTATTAAAAACTACATTAACGTCTGATATCACACACGCATTCACCCTCAGCTCTCACAGAACAACATTGTCTTTGCAATGCAGTCAATCTGATATCCTTTTGATTTAATTCTGCCTGTAACTATGTTTTGTGCTTTCCATTGTTCTTTTTCTTTTACAAATTCTTGTTCCATGGTAGCTATTTTTTCATTTTTTTCCTTTAGTAATTCTTGTAACTCTATTTCTTTGTCTATAGTTGTAGAGACATAGGCACATGCAAACTTCGTCAACTTACCAGCTTCATCACCAGGGGTAGTCGATGATCCTTTCCAAAGAACTTCAAGAGAAGTAGCAAGAGGAGAATTTCTTGAGACCAATGAGATGCTTCTAACTTTCTCTTCTTACTGCCCCTTTTCATTATAGCTTTATGCATTGGGATATAGAAAACATCCATAGTAGGAATCTCCTCAATATTGAGGGAGATTTCAGAGGTAATATTTGCAGGGATAATTTCCACATTACACTAGTACATTTGGGGGAAATTTCGACACTTGGTTCCAATGCTTTTGACCAAATGTCAGAAATTTCCCCAAATTTTTTCAATCCCGCCCGAAACTGTCGCTATACCGACATTTAGAGAAAAGTGTCGCAATACCGACACTTAGACAAAGTGTTGCAAGTGCGACGTTTGGAGGAAGACGTCGCAATTGCGACACTATGCCCCAAAGCGTTGCTATTGCGACGGCTGCCTCCAAACGTCGCAAGTGCGACACAACATTGTGTCGCACTTGCGACGTTTGGAGGCATCCGTCGCAATAGCGACGCTTTGGCCATCATTGGTATAACGACACTTATATGCGCGCTACATAAAAATGATTTTATTAAAAACTACATTAACGTATCCGTCGCAATAGCGACGCTTTGGCTGTTGTCGGTATAACGACACTTATATGTGCGCTACATAAAAATGATTTTATTAAAAACTACATTAACGTCTGATATCACACGCGCATTCGCCCTCAGCTCTTGCAGAACAACATTCGCCCTCAGCTCTTGCAGAACATCATTCGCCGTCAGCATTCGCTCTCAGCTCTTACAGAATAGCATTCGCCCTCAGCATTCGCCCTCAACATTCACCCCCAGCTCTTGCAGAACAACATTCGCCCTTAGCATTCGCCCTCAGCTCTTGCAGAACAGCATTCGCCCTCAACTCTTGCAAAACAGCATTTGCCCTCAGCTCTTGCAGAACAACATTCGCCCTCAGCATTCGCCCTCAACTCTTGCAGAACAACATTCGCCCCCATCTCTTGCAGAACAACATTCACCCTCAGCTCTTGCAGAATAGCATTCGCCCTCAGCTCTTGCAGAACAACATTCACCCTCAGCTCTTGCAAAATGGTAAGTTCTTACTGCAGGCCCTTCCTCCTATAGTAGGGTTGACTCTATTTGGGTTTTTTTAGGTGATTCCATTGGATTGTGTTGGGCTATAGGGTTCTCTCTAGATGTCTTCCAATGTTCTTTCAGATGAGTTTCAAAGAGGATGTGTAAGATGTGTTTGTGCTTGCATGAATTTGACTCCACCGGTTTCATGAAGTTTAAGCTATGGATTTTAGTTCGACAAACTCATCCATCTCAACACCCAGTAACAAATTGCCCTTGGTCTGATCTATATTGAAGGTGAAGTGCAAAGTGGTAGAGAATGGGAGATCGAAAGTCATCAACTTTATCACAAGGGTAGTACTCCAGATCGAAAGTGATGAGCTTTAGTTCTCCGGATTTGGGGATTTTCTGATGACATACCAAAGGTCACATCCATACAACCATATCAAGGTCAATGTTGAGATCATTCTCATATAGATATAGGTCACTGATATATAGGGTTAATATCATCATCACTATCCACGGAAACTGAATGGTTACAAAATCTGTGATTGTGGTTAGCTCATTCATAATTATTACCCATTTACAATAGAGCACAGAAACACTAAATATGGCCTGAGCAGACCCTTTACAACATGCAATGGAATTGCAGCTGCTTCATCAATAACCAATAACCACGAGAAAAAAAATACGAAAATTTGGATATAGAAGCACAATGAACATGAATATCATTGACAACTACATATAACCAATATATTTTTACATGGCTTGAAAACAAAATAAGCAAATACTAGCTATCACTCTATTTTGCATTTTAAAGTTTTAGTGACACTTGAAAAAAGAACTATCCATGATGACTTGCTAATCATGAGATATTCTCCAGTTAAACAAATGTAAATTCAGATTTGTTTACCTCTATTATCTTCATCACCCAATACAAGATTTAAATTTTTCCCAAAGAAACGCTTATTAATTTGGCAGCCATTATTTCTCCCTGCTTTAAAAACCCTACATTTAAATGAAAGCAAGCATTGCATTTCAACTACAAAAATCTATTAGTGTTCAAATGTACATGTGTACATCACTTGTGTAGGGTATTCCTTTTCCACTTTCACATTATCCAAGAATGTGTGCAGTATAGTTCATATTTTTTGTGATTTAGATTATCTTGAAAAAGGAAAGGTATATTATTTCCCATGGAAAAAGAAGGTTTTCCCTTTTTACTACTTGAAATGGTACAACAAAGTTCCATTTCTACCTGAAACTCCTATGAAACAGGAACCAAATAAAGGCCATGTCCTCAATGGACATCATTTGGCTTTGAAAATGGCCATTGCACCGTTTTGTTTCTTATATTACATCACGATAGTTTCTTAGGTCATTTCTTGTTTCTTGAGATGAAAAACAACCAAAGAAATCGTGAAGATCCTTTCAAGAAATAAATGACCATTTCTCAATCATATCTCAACTATTTTTTATTTTATTCGGTGGTTGCTTACTTTGAGAGAAATTTGACACTTTTATAAGGAATATAACATAAAAACACAAAATGGGAAGGAATTGATGAGGTAGATGTCCTTTAGTTGTTGTCAATTAAGAATTGATAATACACGATGCATGTTCTGTACTACAAACTAGATTCCTTCCTGGAGTTAGGACACAAAGTATTGAATCAAAGTTATAGTTTCTAACTTCTTGTATTGGTTCATCAATCTTGAAATTTAGACATTGCATGTCTTCATTGCTTCATGTTTGAATAATTTGCATCATATCGTACAATAGGAAATTAGGAATTATGATTATTATTACTTTATGGATATGTTAAGTTACTTTTAAGTTTGCATGGTTTAGTGTGAAATTATTCTTGTGTGCCCCTAGGCCTAGGTGAAGGAATGCCAAGGATTGAGAACCCTAGTTTTTAAATGGTATTGTTTCTTATACCCAAAAACCCCTCAACATCACTTCTTATTAGTTCTTAACAATAGTGTTGTAAACAATTTGAGAATTGATATAGCAAAATCTCGCACTTCTCAAGATAAGGTCCTAAAGCTAAAGTGTGATACCATGTGTAATTCAATAGCCCCATTGTCACCTCACCAACCTCTTTTCACTTCGGGCTAGCTCTCCTCCAACTCAAGGGGGGTTCTCCCTAGTAGATGTTAGGGATCTAATGGCCCAGCCAAACCAAGTCAAGAGCCCCCTAACTCTCTATGTTTACTACTATCAATCAAAATATTGAACAATAGGGTCAGACATGCATCCTGAAGATAAAATTGCTAGGGTATTTTTGGGTAATTTCAAAGGGAAAGTCCCCAAACACATATAATCAAGGAATTATAATGTGATTTCAAACATTAAATATCAACAAAATATTTTAAAGGATATTGAAAGGAAAAAGGTGATGGAAGATAGAAAGTGCCTTACTTAAATGCTCTAAGGATTTTTCAATAGTTGCTCCAAAAGCTTCACTTTAAGGCCCTTCAAGATCGTCTCCAACAATGCTATACCATCAGCTTCAACAATGTTGCTCCAAAATTGTCCTCAAGGTCTTCACAACAAGTTTACGAGAAGTTGCTCCAACAATATATTCAATAAGGTCTTCATTGTCAACTCGTCTTTTGTTTGGGTGCCTTAATGTGCAATGACATGTTTCCAGGACTGAATTCAATGCAAGGCATATTTGAAACTCTAACTATGTCTTTCGGTGTCTTATTAGAAATTATTTTAGTTTTCTTTTTGTGTTTTCAAGTTAGATATTTTTTTCAAGTTTTTACATTTATAATTTTATTGCAATGTGGCAGAATGATTAGGGCAATACAGGAACAACCCTGAGACGGGATGATCGCGGAAAGAGGCCAACGGAAGAACATGTAAAGTGCTAGCATTGCTCTAAATTCAGATATTTTAGTTATTTACATAATTGAAATAATATTAATTTTGTTCAAATATGCAGACACCTAGCCATGGTACGCTTGATGATTCCCTCTATGAGGAAGAGCTTTCTTCATCCCTATCTCTAGCGCTCTTGTTGCGAAAAAAGGCACGAGATGCAAGGTCGGAATTTAATACTTTGATAGACGTGCCTCAAACACCTAAAACAGAAGAGAGGATAAAACAACTTATGACCCAGCTAGAAACATATCAGGTAATAATAAAAAGTCAAAAGGATATTTTTTTTGTTCTACATGAGATGAATTGTGATAGTTTGATTTTTAATTTTTACATTGACTAAACTAACAAAAAGTTCTTTTGTATGTAGCATTATCTGGCACTTGCTGAACCCGGTGTTGGTGGTAGTGGGACACAAGGGCAAGAGATTTCCCAACAACCCTCTCATACACCTTCTACTCCTTTAGGTGCCAGCCAAGAAACACACCCTGCCCAAGCAGACACCCAGCCAATCGCTGAACGTGTTGGTAGTGATGAGGCTGATATGGCCAACTACATTATTGCGTTTCCTAGAGCTACACGTGTCAGCTCCACAGGGACCATTAATGGCACGTTGTTGGTGAACGATGAAGGTGTCCCTATAAAGCATGTACAACTCTCAGGTAAATTTTAATATTTTAACTATTTCATGTACTTTATCTAAAACATATTTATCATGATTTTTATTTTTAAATTAATGATAATATCTTTTTTTTTTTTGGTTTTATTCTGTGTAGGAAACAATGAGTTCTACATGATTCTGGAGAGCCATGCGTTGGTAATTTTTGGCCCAACCATACGTATAGGGTGGAATTCCCAGAATTCCAACTTGAAAAAAGAACTTCTAGATTATCTAGAAGCCCTTTTTGGGGTCGGCACATTTGACAGAAAAGCGGTGGCTCAGGTAGCCGGAAAATATTTGAAATATACCGGGGACACCTATAGGACGCAATTGCAATTTAACCCTAGATATGAGCGTCCTCTCGCAGTTTCAGAGAGTGAGTGGAGAGCACTCATCCATGACGGAAAAGAGAAAAGGGCAAAGAAAGAAGGAAAAATGCCAAATGGACCCGCAAGGTAAATTACAACTTTAATTCAATAGCTTTAATTTTCTCTATGTCTAAAATAAAAGTGTGCTACGTCATATCTGACTTCAATCTTTTGATGCTAGGTTTCCTGACACCTCGAAGGCAACCAAAGCTAGGATTGAAAAAAGGGGCCATCACAAGCTAGGCCAGGGCGGCTACTTGAAATTAGCCACAAGAATTGTAATTAAGTAGCTAAACATCTTATAATTAATTGTATCGTCTTCCAACATTTTTGTAATCCTATCAAATATGATTAAAAATACACAATCATATGTAATGTGGGGTGATGACTTCAGAACAAAAACTATAGAGGAAGATAAAAATATCGTTTTCCATTTCGGCTATCAAGCCGTAGTTGAACGTCGCAGAAGCTTGGGGCAGGTCCCAAGATCCAGAATGCCTGATAAGGTAAAACATTAACCTTTAAATATGTTTGTTTTCGTCCATAAATTTAATGTCTAACAACTTTGTTTAAATCAGGGGAGCAACACTACCGACGAGGCAAATAACTCAATTTTAGAGCCATATGTAGATGATCCTCACGTGAAACCTGATCATTGTAGTGGGGACCAGGCCGAAAATGCTACTATCAGTGAGGGCCGTGATGGTAATTAATTTCCACTTATAATTTTTTCTAATTATACCTTGATGGTTGTCCTTATAACATTTTTTGTTTAAATGAGAGAGAATGTTTCCCTTGAGGATCTTACCACCAGAGAGGAGGACAGGGCAACAGTCCCAACGGTGACAACTGGTGCACCAGGTAAATAATCTCATTGCAATTTTTTTTATTAATATTACCGAACTAGTTCAATGATATTTAAAAACTGACAATTAAAATTTAATATTATCTATTTTGTAGGCGATGCCCCGTCACTGGATGAGACCAGACATCGTGACTACGCAACTAGGTCAGCAGTGCGGGTCGAAAGGCACGAAACAAGAGCAAAGCACGATGATATTGATGATGTAATTAGGAGCTTTAGAAATAGGAAGAAGAAAAAGAAAATTTGATAATGTAAAATATTGTATTATTATAAGACAAACATTACCATACTTGGAACGTTTTTTGCGTTATATAAAAAACTCATTTATCATACTATTTTTATGTCAAGCATTAATTTCAATGTTTCCTTGCGTACTTTTGTTGAATTGTTTTTTTATTAGTTATTGAATATTTTTTTTTATGCTCATGAAAGTAAAAAATGAAATATAGATTGGGTATTGGGGAATTGAGAGTGATGTGAGGGGGGGGGAGGGCCATAAGAGCTTCCACCTTCACGTGGTTGGCCCTGTTTAGTAGAGAATAATTTATTGGAGCGATTTAATCTTGGAGCAAACCTCCCTCGATCCAGCGTAGCAACAAAAAAGTCACTGTTGACTTAGTTTCTACTCTTTCAGATCGTGGGAGGCTTGTTCCAAGTTCATGCGACTCTAATAAATTGTTCTTGAAACGAAGAGGAGCTTATTCAGGTATGTTTTGACATTTTCAACATATGTTCTAACATTATCATAAGAATTCATCTTAGAGTAAAAAATACTACATCGATTACTTGTATTTATTGTATAGATAATGATGGATTTTGAATGACTTGGCAGTGCAGGTACAAATCCTCTTGCATCATGAGCAATACAACTTGTCAACCAGGGTCATGTCCAGGATATTTTTTCTTGTGCGCTTGACCAAGTTCGTAATGTCACATTTTGTAAGTTCCTTTATAGTTCACAATTCAATATTAAGCTTGTTCATGATTATTATCTAGGTTTTTTGTATGTGTTTTTTCATCTATTTGATTGTAAGCAACTCTGCATGTTTCTTGTTGTTCACTATGATTTCTCCCATTACCACTCCCAGGATGAATCCGACTTTATTGTTACATAGGTTACTTTATTGTTACTATGATTTCTCCATTTACGATTTCATAGGTTACATCATGTAAAGTTGTCAATCTCGGGTTGGTGATGAGCTTTAGTTCTCCAGATTTGGGGCTTTTCTGATATTTTCTCCCTCATGTCATTCCTGCATCACCTCGTTGTTTGAGCATGCCAATTATCTACCACTTGTACCAATTGGCACATGTCAATCTCTGAGTGGTGCCACATTTCACCTATTTTCGGCCCACTTGACCACCTGAAAAACTCAAATCCACACACCATGTGTCTTTATCATGGAGTGCCACATGTCCTAGATATTTAGGCCGATAAGCCTTCTGTTATTAAAGAGATCAATTTTTTTTCGTCAACACTTCTTATCTAGGCACAACACTTGTTACTTGTTTAATCTGATGGTCACATTCTCTCGGGTTACCTTCTAGGTTTGACATACCACTGGTTTCTGGTATATTTCCATGGAATCGATCTGAAAATACCAGCAAAAATCCACACACCTGCAACCGTCGACAGACCTGCCATTTTAGTAGCTGCATTTCTGCAACTGCCAATACACCTGCTGTTTTAGTCGCTGCATTTCGGCAGCTGCCAATACACTTGCTGTTTCATTCTCATGGACTCTGTGTATGCATATTTTTCATATAATTTTATCACGAAGTTGGCTGCAGTGCTTTGACATGCCTTTCAATATTTTTGCAGGTTAAAAGACATTTCAGGCCAGAGCTATTGAATATACTTGATGAGATAGTTGTGTTTGATCCTCTTTCTCGTGATGAGCTTAGAAAATTTGCTAGACTACATATGAAAGATGTAGCGATTCGTCTTGCAGAGAGAGGTGTTGCTTTAGGGGTTACAGATGCTACTCTGAATCTTATTCTTTAGGAAGCCTATGATCTTGTAAGTAATCACTTTGTTTTACTTTCTTTCTTATTCAAAGTCTATCTTGCCAGGGGATGTGCCCGTTATGGTTTGTTATGAGACCGTTGTTAATTTCATCACCGTCCCTCATAATATGTGTGATTGTGTTTATAAATAATAAACAATTATTACACCAAACAATAAACAATTAACTGTACTATGAGTAATATGATATCTTGAAATAATTCTCATTATAATTTCATAACCTTTGCTCTCACTTGGTGGTGTCTATATCACTAAGTGTGTCTTCTTTAAAATTATAGTTACAACAGACAATGAACAATCAACTGCTTTGTGAGTGTTATCTTGTAATAATTCTTATTATAATTTCCTAACCTTTACTCTCACTAGGTGTCTATATCATTAGGTGTATCTATTTTAAAATTATAGTTTCAATGGTAGATAAATTGTTATCTTAAATTTATAGCTTTGATGGTGATACCTTGTGATTGATAATGCAGTTTGAAGCAGCTTTGGCTTTGACTAATATAGTCTCAGGAACCTCTGAGAATACAAAGGTTGTGATTGATTACGGGGCACTGCCTATATTTGTGGAACTTCTTACCTCTGGGAATGATAATGTTCGAGAACAGGTAGCACGCTTATTTTAGAGGCATAAAATTATTCTTCCCAACTATCTTTATATGCCTGTAATTTTGGAATTTGATTTAAAAAACTAGTACCCAACTTTGAGTTCAACTAGTGTTCGTGTAAGGCTGTTTGGGCTTTGGGAAATATTGTTGGAGACTCTGCAAAATTTAGGGATCTTGCCCTCAGTCATGGAGCTCTGAGGTAGGTGCTTGCCCAGTTGAATGATACTGCTAGAATTTCAATGATAAGAAATGCTACATGGGCTCTGTCAAATTTTTTCCATGGTAAAACCCAACCACTATTTGAACAGGTAAGCAGAATACATTTTCTGCCTCTTCTTCTTAGTTCATAGATACTGTGGATTTTTTTATAGATCTTGGTGCTTGGTAGATTTGGACTTAATATGGACCTAGGCGCTTGTTCATTACAATGACTCTGTCATCAGGTTTTAGAAAATGCTAAGAAATTTGGGTTTCACAAGGGGATTACCCTTGCTTGCAATTATCGATTATCAATCACATTCAAAAAAAGTCTTTTGTAGCATTGCTGAGCTCTTTGTAGGTGAATTTTCGAGGCAATTTCACAATATCTGAACTAAATTTGTCTGTCCTTTTCAATACTCTGCACTTGTAACAGAACCAGACAAACAATCTAGTGGCCAATGCAACAACAACAACACCTCCTGTTGCAATGCCTGCAATTCACCCTCTCTACATGCATGAATGAATATGGCACCCTCTTTTGTGAACAGGAACTAGAGCTGAAGGTATTGGTTTCCATTAGGATCGTGGAATTCAACATCCAAAATAGTATCAAATTCCACTGCAATAGTATTCCCCGGCGAGGGCAACAGTTCATTGAGACCTGTTGGACTCATCACCCCCAAATAGCCTCCAGGGCTACCCAGAGTGTGATCATCTGGAGCAATAATAAATGCTGATCCATCCCCAATTGAAACAAGAACATGATCCACATTGGTTATAGAAAACGAGAAACACATTTTGAAAGAAGAAGAAACTTTTGTATTAGGGTCCAGAAATCTAACTGGTCTATTGTACAATGCCATACCTGCACTTCAAATTAGTACTCCCAACTCCATGCTAAGGCTCAATGCGCCATTCTTCAGATGAGCATCTTAACCTGAAGTTTGATTCCAAAAAACCCAAGTCCCCTATTCTATGCACAAGACCTTTGTTACAATGAGTAGAGTTTTGAGCAAAATACTTCACAATAGGAAGCAAAAGAAACATCGCAAAATTTCTCGCTTTAGATTGATAATTTTCTGTCCAAAAATTCAACTGCGGACAGTAAAAACATAATATCAAACACAACAAATCCACAATAGAATTTGAACATGAGGATTTATAACCAGAGAAAACCCTCTCCAGGTTAAAAGAATTCCAGAATGGCTTTAAGATTCTAATTTCCACTAATGAGCGCTTACAACACCATAGCAATTACTATCACAATGAAATCTGCTGGAAGCAAAGCCCTTGTACAGTTTCTACATTTCCACAGTGGAAGCAAGAATCTTGCTATCTCTCATGATCTGGTTCTGTGATCAGATCCTTTGCTATGGCTGTCTTGTTCTGCTGAACGTGAATCTGTATTAGCTTTGGCTCTGGTTCTCATTTAGGATCGTGGCTGTCTGATCTTGCTGTGGCTTTGACTATACAAACTTGTTCAATAGGAAAATGTTGACTCTGCTATATATAGGAGCTTCAATGGGTGCTCTCAAATTTCTCTACTACAGTAGTTGCACTCTCAATGGACTTATACAACAATTGGCACCATCAATCTGCTTTGTTACAATGATGGCTCACATCAACAAACTGTGCTACAACCATTGGCACCATGAATCTTCTCTCTACTTCGTCAAATGGTTGGCACCATCAACTGACTTTGCGCTCCTCGGGGTGATGACAATGGCAAACAATTTTTTGGGCAGCTTTTTTTTGTCTCTGATTCAAGGAAGAACTATGTTGGCCTTGTTTTTTTAGTCCTTGGAACTTAGTTCTCTCATATTTTCCATCCTATCCCCAGCTTGCTACCGAGAAAGACATAACTTCACGATATCAAAATTGACTATTTTTGGCCATTTATCTTAGTAATGGTACAACTTTAATTTGGTGCATTCGTACATTATCTGAAGAGCACTCTCAAGCTGTTATTCAGTATTTTAGCATAACTACTACATTTAACTGCCATGCTCTAATATTTATATCAACCATAAGAATTCTTAAGGTAGTTCCACATTTGTGAAGCAGAAGGAATGCTTCTGACAACTTCTTATCATAGTGGTACAATTTTGTTCACAGTTTATCTTTTATAAACCTCCAATTTTCCAAACGTAGTAGAGACTACAGTTTGCATCTCAAATTTTGGACAAATCTGTTTAGTATTCTACAGAAAATGCATTAAGAATACAGTGTTGTGTTTACTAAGCACAAATAATTGTTGTACTGAGTCATCTAAACATCTTGACATCCTCGTTTTATATTCCTTTTCTGTTTTTGCAAAGTTTCCTCTGCTACGGAAAATGTAATTATATTAATTTTTTTCCATCGATATACGGATTGGATCTAATTAGATGTAAACCCTTGCTACAGTGGTTATTCGAATGGGTTAGAATGTGCATTGTTATTTGTTTCTTTTGAAATACATGCATTACCACTACGCGAGATCTTTGCATTAATTTTGAAATGTTGAGATCTTTGCATTGATGTTGCCTCTGCTTGGTGGTGTCTCTGAGATTGAGCTGATCCAAAGGCAATGGATGTGCATTAGTGATCGATTGCTCTTTGCTAGTACTATAATCCAAATCCTCTAGCATGCAAACAGGTGCCGCATCAATTATATCTAGGATTGATCGTTTTTTTCTCACCTTCACTTTAGGCTTGGAAAACTTTGTTCCAGATATTTTAGCATTTGACTCACCTGATAGACAGTAACCTATGTGGGAATTTAAGGCTATATTGGATGTAGATGAGAAAGATCTACAAACAGGACAAACCTTTGGTATCATGGCCTCTGGAAGAGATCCCGGATTCCCAAATTCTTCGTTCTTCCCAGGATTTGCCTTGCTCTTCTCCAAATTTTGGATCTGCCTTGTAGACTCCTGCCTCTTCTACACTACTTGAATTGGAGCACCTCCATTATGATATAAAATCATCTGCTACTATTAAATGACACAGGTCGTAGATGCTTTGATAGACTTGCCTTTTGGGCACTTCACCGTGAACCAAGTTTTAAAATGTCACAACCCACTTGATATTTATCCCTAGCAAAAGTGTCACATGTGAAGATCAGGCTTTTTATGAAGCGAATAACTTGGTAAAGAGACTTTTTTATTACTTATGTATTCGGCCCAACAATATAGATTTTGATGCACTATCATTTTTAACCATGTGCTGAAAAACATACACAAACTTATGTTTTTAGTGAAATTTGAGTTCACAAGAATCAATGCCAGTCAAAATTTAGACCTTGCTCCCAGCTTACTGGTAAAAGGCGGTACTCATATTTCATGCAAGTAATGGAATGCATTTTTCGTTGTTTTATCTCATCTTATTCGAACTTCCAAGTCTAGCATTAATGATTGTCTTATGCTTCAGAAAAACGGTATTATGCTTTAGAGAAGTGTATCTACTTCTTATTATACTTCTTAACTTCCAAGTCTAGCATCAATGATTATTTTATGCTTCACTCATAATCTAGTTTTCATTATACTCCTTGAAACATTTTTTATTAGTTGAATGAGACAAACTTAAAAGGAGTAAGCTAATATATTAGCAAAAGGATTTCTGTCACAAATCTAATATTCTTATAGGAATTCAATGGAAATTTCAGGCATCGCCTGAGTAATCTTCAGTGTCTGCAAATTTTGACATCCAGAGAGAATTTTTTTATAAAATTAGGCAACTCCTACTTGAAAACATGTTGATGTTGATGCGTAGCAATCTCCTTCATTTATAGCCATGTGTTGGAATATTTGAAAATTCCAGAATAAGAATAGAGAGAGTAATACTCTCCTCTTCTAACACACAGAAAATATTGAAATTTCTTCACTGGAAACAGAGTTCAACACTTTGAAAAAATTATATTCCTTAAAAAAAAACTATTACAAATTCTTCCTCGCTGAGAGGGATTACAAAATGTGACTGCTGCAAAACGTAGTGCACTCAAAATTCTTCTCTGTCTCTAAAACTACGCACTGTTGTGCTCTTCAAAACACTTACACTGCTATTGTGTGTAATAATAAACTTTACAACTACATTCTGAAACAGGCTCACAGCCCTTTTCTTTTATATGCAATGCATATATTAAAAACATAACAAAACTATGCAAATAACAAATCTATTAAAATGCTCCTGGGGTCCACAATTTATAAATGTTTTAATATATATATGAAATATATATATATATAACATATATACGTCGCATTTAAAACAAAATATTACCAAAACCAGTGTGGGACCTTAACAAACAATAAAAATATTCCGCCGTGCGTTATATAAAATAAAACATATAACAAAACCTTTGTCAAAACTTCAACGAACCCTTTAGCCGTGGAGCCCGCCGGACTTCAAACGTCGATAAACCATAACTCAAACCAAATTCACGTTCCAAAATAGGCTGCTGACATCGGCCAATTTTGTGACGCGAAGACCAAATGAATTCCGCCCTAATTTTTTTCGGGTCCGAATTTGGGCTGGTGTACGGAGAGAGAGTTGTGACGCGAATTTCTTATCAAATTCGCCCTAATATTTTTCGGGTCTGGATTTCCACTGTGCGAGTGGCCAAACAAAGATCCGCTCCAATTAATTTCTGCCACGTGTCCTCCTTTGGCTTGTCATATCAATCGCATTAAGTTTTAACGTCGTTGTTCAATCAATCGCATTAATTTTTAACGTCGCTCAAGATCGGACCTCCACTCCTGTTAGCGATTCTGCATGCTCCAATATAATCCGGCCTTTGGCTCTCATCAATGAGATTTATGATGGGCATTCTTCGATGCCATTGCATTCGGGTCGATAAAATGGCGTTTCGCTATGGTTTCTCAGACGAGCCGCAACCTTTGAATTGCAGATGCTCTCCGGTTGCTGGGTTACACTGCCTGCTCACTGTGACGGGAAGGAGAAGCCAGCTGAGCTGCAGCTTATACCTTGCTGCAAATCTGCATTTCTCTCGGTCTGGTCTGTGTCTGTCTTCCTCGGTTTCTTGGAATCCTGCTTCTCCGTCTCGTCTTGTGCCCACTGCTGAGACTGCACCCATGCCTCGCGTGCGTCAAAGGATGTGTTGCCGCAGGGGTAGCACCAGAGGCCAACCCTTGCGTGCTCCCTCCAGCCCCTCAACTGATTCGTCTTCCCAATCAAGTGATTATTACGCAGGCTGCTATACAAACACTAGAAGTGAGCGAGTTCGGGTTCTGGGATCTGGCCACCGTATGGTTCCCCTGCTCCTCATTTCCCCACCGCTTCACCTTCTCCCATGACACGCGCTACGCTTTTTTCTTTTAATTTCTCTCTGAACCGCCCACGAATCACAGCTTCAATCACCGTAGTTTTCCGTGAAGAGGCCCAAGTGGAGGAACAATGCACCCGTCCGGCGGGTCTGAGCTCAGAAAAAGCCCAGCTTTCGGGCCTTCAGGAGGGGAGCGGTGGCGTGAATGTGCAGGAACTGGATGCTCAGGTTCGTAGGGCTCGTGATGTGGAGATAGCGCCTCGAGATCCTGGACCTTTCGTGTCTGAAGCTGCTCCCGCCGAAGGATGGTGCCGAATTGTTGAAGAACCACCGGATGAGTAGTTGTTTCTCTTTGATTTGGTTTTCTTGCTTCGCGGCCCACTTAATTGGACATGTTTTTGTTTATATTACTGTGTTGGACCTCTATTTTATATTTTAATTCTATAAATAATGGTTCCCCTGTGTGGGCAATACGTTCAAGATTGGTTTCCCCGTATGAGGGCAGTCTTCTTTTTTGATTTTTTGACAAATTTGCCATAAGTCTAGGAAATGTTTTTGACTTCGGTCATGCTGTAATTTTATTCCCACTGTTAATAGATTAACCTTACTTAGAAAAAAAAAAAGTTACCCTGTTTCTATTTTAAACCTGTTTTTTGAAATACAGAGCCATGTTTATATGATTGTTTATAGTCAAAGCGCTGCGGGGTGGTTTATTATATTAATATTTCATGGTCGAATTATGTTCATAACAATTGGAATGCCCACAATTCATAACAAATATTGGAGACTTACTGTCCTGTTTTAAAGTTTCATTTTTATGTTTGCCGAAGGATGGTGCCGAATTGTCGAAGAACCACCGGATGAGTAGCTGCTTCTCTTTGGTTTGGTTTTATTGCTTTGCGGCCCACTTCATTGGGCATGTTTTTGTTTATATTACTGTGCTGGACCTCTGTTTTATTTTTTAATTCTGTAAACACTGTAATCGTCAAAGATATCAAATGATGGTTTCCCTGCATGGGCAATGCAACGACCTGAAAAACGTTCAAGATTGGTTTCCCCGTATGAGGGCAGTCTTCTTTTTTGATTTTTTGATGAAAAATTTTCCATAAGTCTGGGCAATGTTTTTGACTTCGGTCATGCTGTAATTTTATTCCCACTGTTAATAGATTAACTTTACTTAGAAAAAAAAAATGTTGCCCTGTTTCTATTTTAAACCTGTTTTTTGAAATACAGAGCCATGTTTATATGATTGTTTATAGTCGAAGCACTGCGGGGTGGTTTATTATATTAATATTTCACGGTCGAATTATGTTCATAACAATTGGGAAAAAAAATGTTGCCCTATTTCTATTTTAAACATGTCTTTTGAAATATAGAGCCATGTTTATATGATTGTTTATAGTCGAAGCGCTACGGGGTGGTTTATTATATTAATATTTCACAGTCAAATTATGTTCATAACAATTGGAATTTTTTTTTTTGCCCTATTTATATTTTAAACCTGTTTTTTGAAATACAGAGCCATGTTTATATGATTGTTTATAGTCGAAGCGCTACGGGGTGGTTTATTATATTAATATTTCACGGTCGAATTATGTTCATAACAATTGGAAAAAAAAATGTTGCCATTTTTCTATTTTGAACCTGTTTTTTGAAATACAGAGCCATGTTTATATGATTGTTTATAGTCGAAGCGCTGCGGGGTGGTTTATTATATTAATATTTCACAGTCGAATTATGTTCATAACAATTGGAACGCCCACAATTCATAACAAATATTGGATATTTGTTGTCCTGTTTTAAAGTTTCGTTTTTTTTTTTTTTAAATTGAACTCGTCATCGGTATACCAACGCTTTGTAAGCGTCCGTCTTCCGACGTCTTGAACGATTTCCATTTTCGTCGGTCTTGTGACGTCCGTCGATATGCGACAGTTCTTCCTAGGGTCGGTATTGTGACACTTTTGGAATGCGTCGGTATTGCGACGCTTTTGCAATGCGTTGGTCTTGCGACACTTTTGTACGGCGTCGGAATTGCGACAGCTTAAAAACGTCGGAATAGCGACAGTATAAAAACGTTGGAATAGCGACGTTAAAAATGTCAGACCACATTTCGTTGGAATTGCGACAGTTTACAAACGTCGGAAGAGCGACGTTAAAAACGTCAGACCACATTTCATCAGAATTGCGACAGTTTACAAACATCAAAAGAGCGACGGTTTGGGAAATGTCGGAAGAGCGACGCTTGTTTGGAAGCGACGGAAAAAGTGTCGGTAGTGCGACACTTTTTCAAGGCGTCGAAATTGCGACGTAATGGAAAACCACGTTTTTCCCGTCCTCAAATTGTCTCTCTTGCGACGACTATGTGTCAGAATAGCGACGAAGTGGCCGTCGGAAATTGGGCCAAATTTTCCAGTGTTAGGATGACTAGTCAATGATATCTACTTTAGCGTTGATTTCTCTGGGAGAGTCTTTTGCACAGTGTTAGAAATATTTTGAAAATATTGTTGTTGGGAATAAATCTCCTTCCCCTTTTTTGCGATTTCTTGTTCTCCTTTTGTTGGGTTGTCAATGATTTTCCTAAATTCTTCCCACACCTTTTGCAATTTTGGGTCTTTTGTGTGAAATTTTGCTTCATAACTTATAGGACTAGTTGTCCCTACTTGTTTTTGTTGAGTGGAAGCCATGGTGTCTTTTAGAGATGCACCTTTCTAAAGGAAGTTGCAATAGATTCATAGGAAAAAGATAAAACCTTGAATTTCTGAAAATGAAGAACTTCTCCCATTATTTCACTGATAGTTTTGCATCAACATTGTTTAAGATTGTGTTATATGAGGAGGATTCAACGAACAAATTATCAAATGTATGTTCCTCATGATGAAATCTTCTAATACCAAAGGTCATTTCAATTCTATGTGTTATTCCATCATGGTCATATGCTCTAGCAAGGATGGTAACCAATTTTTAAGCTTCTATGTGTTTTAATTCTTTTTCTGCATGTCCATAATTTCTTAGGGAATAAATTCGGAAAGGGAGAGGAAACTAAGGCCATACTCTTTTGTTACAGTCCTTTAGTGCTTTAGTTATCCCGATGGCTACTATTTGGCAAGCCACGTCCCTGCATAACAATTTATCTGGGATATAGTGGGGTAGGACATGAGGCACACCATGGCTTCCCAAAACTTTGATATAAGTAAACAATTCCTTACTGAACTAGTTCCCAATTCTCTTGAGGCTATTCATGGCTTCCAGAGTCATTCTTGGAGACTTGACATAAAAAATTGTTTCATAAATAGGAATAATGTAATGACAAGGTGACATATTTTGTAAAAATGGTTGAGATAATTGGATTCCCAAAGAATACTATGATAAATTTGTTTTGGGAGAGGATCAGAAGGATTCCATTTCCTTCCCATGGCTAGGAAATCCAAATAAAAGCATAGGAAATCCATAATGTAGGCAAACATATAAAATGGGGGAATGATGTTTTCAAAAACACTCCGAGAACTGAGAAAAGCTAGAATGTGTTTGGCTATATTATCATACAATAAAGTGGACCAATTAAAAATGTAACCCTCATATGCCCCATTAATATAAGAAACCTAAGTATTGGGAAATTCATATACATTGGGGTAAGCATATAATCTACACATCATAGCAGCAATTTGACTTGAAGGAGTATCAAGTGAAGCTATGAAATACTTACGATCCTCCTCTTGTTTGTGTTTATTTGGGTATTGCCTCCATTCTCTTGTGGAATAAGAAACTAATTCATGCTTCTTGGTGAAGTCTTGCACATATTGTTTATTGAAAATGCACTGGGGTTCAAGTAAATGGTACATAACTTGAAGGTATTTTGACCTGAATGAGCCAATCACACTGCCCTCTTTGGTATAAAACCTTCGTTATATAATATTTACATTCTCGACTACCCACCTAACCATATCAGTGTAGGGCATTAATCTGGGCCTTGCTGCAATTCTATGCAAGAAATAATTTTTGTGTCTTGAAGGGTTTCCTTTGATGTAGTTGTTTGGTCGTCATTTTTCACAACCTTCACTATAACCCGAGGCTTTTCATCCTCAAATAATTTGTAAATATTCTCCCATGAAATGTTTAATAAATCTCTTGTATAGACAGTGTTTGAGAAAAGAGTTGCATCCATAAGTTTTCCATTTATAACTTCCTTATATGGGCTGAAAGGTTGCTACAGAGGAGCTTTCTTTTTATATTTTGACACGTCCTCCTTCATTTATCGGAGTGATAAGTATCAGAGCTCAACTGCAAGAATTTGAAAATAACAGAGAAAATTAGCTCGTAGGTGAGAAAAGCGAGAAACCATAGAAATTAATTCTAAACTAGCAGTCTTTTAAATTAAATCATCTAACTTTCATCTTAAATGTTTAAGTGCAAAAATTTAATGGAAGTGTTTGATTGATTGGAAAATAGATATGCAAAAGGCCATGTGAAAAACGCCACGTCAAAGCCATGGACTTAAGTTCCTAGAGGAAACTTGAAATGAAATTTTATAAATTAGTAGGGCTTCCAGGCTTGCAGGTAGTAGAGGAGTGAGAGAAACTGTAGTAGCCCGAAAGGGAGACCTGGTATAATTGGAATAAAGTTACGATTATAAGAGGAGCAAGTTCACGGGGTATTGAATCAAGAATTGGGGCATTACTTATATGATAGTGTGGTTGAAAATATATTATATTAGTGTAAGCCAATCCTTTTATGTGCACGAATAATGAATCATGTGATGACGTGGAACCCAAAGCTTGTGTGCCTAGAAACTTTAAAAATTAAATTTAAGAAGCTACGGGCTTCCGGGTACTAGGGATGCCTTGTTGCTAAGTCTTAATATAAAAGAGTGTTTTTTCAAAGAACTTGGTAATAGTGGTTAAGACTGTGATGGTTCTTCAATAATGTGTTGAGATTGCAACAAGATGATGAGATTAGTGGAAAGGAGTCGCCTTCACTAAGTGGGCCCGCAGGCTATTTTTGGCGCAAAGTCTATTTTTAGACATGTGGATCATGATTCTATGAGTTGCAGGATGCTATTTGTGGAGGGTTGGTCAAGTTGGAAAAATAGATGGACTTCTATTTTTAGACATATTGGGCGGAATCTATTTTTAGATTGCCGGTCTAAAAATAGGGATGTCAAATATTATTAGCTCTTAATAATATTTAGACTCTAAACATTATCTTATTCTCTTGGAGCACTTCAGTTTGATGCCTAGAAGTGGCACATGTAGCTGACAGAAGGAATTATGCAATTCCTAGGGTTTAGTGGAGCTATTGCATGAAGACTTCAGTTAGAACTCATGTGACAGAGTTTGGTGGAGTTGATTGAGGAAGTTAGTGGAGTTGTATTCAGTTTAACTAATCTAAACATAGTTGAGCTATTTGTATTCAGTTTAACTAATTGATACAATTAGTGAGAGTGGTGTGAATTAATTATTAATTAATTCACTAATTATAAACTCATTAATCAACTAAAGAATGCATCAGTTAACTTCAGTGCATGGACGGTTTCAGTGGAGACCAGTGCAGAAATAGGTGAAAGAGCAGGTTAACTATCAGTTGTGACTATACTGTTGCTATTTGCAACACACAGATAGGTGGAGTAAGCCCATGAGGATTGCGCAGTTCAGGCCAGGTGGTTATCTATTTAATGAAGCCATCCCATAGCTTTGAAAACGCAATAGAGGTTGGCTATCAAGTGGCAAAATATTGGAGCATGTGTTTTGCTAGATCTAGCTTGATAGTGTGTAGCAATTGAGGGTGTGCATGAGAGCTTGTGAGGAGCTTTTGTATTATGCATGAAGCTAAAATAGTGTGTGATCAGGAGAATCTCGGTGAATAATATCTCAGTTATTCAAATTTCTACATGGTATCAGAGCAATATTGATCATTGGAGCAATTGCAAAACATTGAAGCGGTTGAGTTTTGTGCTGGTGGAATTCGAATTTGCATCAGTGTTTTCTTGGTGTTGAAGTTGAGATGTCTTTCAAAGGATTGCGATTGTAGTATGCCCTTGAGGGCAGCTCAAATTATATTGCATGGAAGGACAAGATGGAGGCGGTGCTAGATAAAAATGGGTTGAAGGAGTTCATAGATGCTGAAGTCCCAAAGCCTACTTCGAGCGATGTTGTCGTAATTGAGGCTTGGCAAAAGAAGACAGAAAAGTGTCGAAGGATTCTGTTGGAGGGCGTGAAGGATCACATAGTGTCCAACCTGCATGGTAAGGCTTCTCCATTCCTGATGTGGAAAGCCTTGACAGATTTATTCCAAAGCAAGAGCAACCAGAGGAAGTTGGCGCTCAAGGATAAACTCATAAACATAAAGATGGAGAAAGGCGACAGTATGCCCAAGTACCTCACGAAGTTCATCCAATGCAGGGATGAGCTGGGAAGTGTGGGGGTTACTGTTGATGATGAGGACTTGGTGAGCTTGGCTCTCCTTGGGCTTCCGAAGAGTTGGCATTCCTATCAGGACTCTGTCAATGGTCGGGAGAAATTGCCAGGATGGGAGCGACTTTGGTCGGATCTTGTGAAAAAGGAGATAAGGCGAAGTACCAGGGACATATCTTCATCAAATAACTCTGATGAAGAGAATTGCGCTTTGGTTTCCAAAGAAAAGAAGGGGAAGAGCAAGAAAGCTTCTCATTCCGATGCGAAAGGCAAGAAGCAGGACATGTCCAAGGTGAAGTGCTTTCACTGTCACCAACACGGACATTACGCCACTAATTGTCCACAGAAGAAGAAAAATAAGCAGGTTGCTGGGACTACAGCTAGAGAGGCCTTAGCCTCATATTTTGAGCTAGATTTTTCGCTGATCGCATGCTTGGTTTCAAGTGTGACAGGTTCAGTGTGGTTTCTGGACAGTGGTGCGTCTTTTCACATGACAAGAGATCGAGATTTGTTTTCTGATATGGATGAGAAAGATCTTGGAGTGCACATCGAGATGGGCGATGATGGTAGATACAGTGCGACCGGTATCGGTACCATTTCCTTTGAGAGGGAGTCTAGTAAACCCTTCGTATTGAAGGAAGTGATGCATGTTCCAGGATTGAAGAAGAATCTTATCTTTGTGGCGATGTTAGAAGACAAGGGATAGGATGTTGTCTTTAGCGAGGGAAAGGCTTTCCTGCGCAGTAAGGCAACTGGTGAGACCCGGAGGATAGGGGTTTGAGTTCAGAACCTTTATCAATTGCAGGTATATGGCTATGCAGCAATGGCAGGCAAGGCAGAAGGAGTGGTGAGTCGGGACGATGGCAAGTTGTGGCACCGGAGATTGGGCCACCTTCACCATGGAGCTTTGAAGATACTGTAACAGATTTCTACTGGGCTTCCTAAAGGCACTCTTGCACAGTCAGATCAGTGCAAGGGGTGTACCTTGGGAAAATTTGTGAAAGCCACCTTTCACGAGAAGGATAGTCGCGCCATGATGATCCTTAAGAGAATTCACACAGACGTGTGTGGACCTTTCTCAGTAGCTTCGACAGCAAAGCAGAGGTATTATGTGATATTTGTTGATGATTTTTCTCGTAAGTGCTGGATCTTCTTCATGCAGAAGAAGAGCGAGACATACTCAAAGTTCTGTGAGTTCAAGGCATTGGTTGAGAAAGAATCGGGGAAGCAGGTGAAGGCTCTAAGGAGCGACAATGGTGGTGAATTCATCTCTGGCGAATTCAAGGACTTTTGCAGTGTAGAAGGAATTCAAAGAGAGCTCATAACACCTCATAACCCACAGCAGAACGGGGTTGCTGAGCGAAAGAACAAAATGATCGTGGGTGCTGCATGGGCGATGTTGCATGATCAGGGCCTACCCATTCACTTGTGGGCGGAGGCATGCAATACTGCAATATATGTGTAGAACCGTTGTCCTCACAGGATACTTGGCATGAGTACACCTAAGGAGGCATTTTCTGGTAAGAGGCCTGATATTTCCCATTTGAGGATTTTTGGTTCACTTGTTTACATTCATGTGACGAAGGATGCCAGGAAGAAGTTGGAGCCGACCGCAGAGGTTATGATATTTGTGGGGTACACTGATACTCCCCACAACTATCATGTGTATTTTCCAGACAGTCGCAAGACTGTTGTGCGATGGGATATCAAATTTCAGGAGGAGAAATCCATGAAGTGTTTGCTTGAGAGGGAGCCACACTTGTATGCAGATGAGGAGCTATTAGTTCCTAAGGATGAGTCTCAGGATGTGGATCAGCCACAAGAGGAGGTTCATGGAGTGGAAGAGACCACTCAGGCAGTGCCAACCATCAGAGGGCGGGCACTTTCTCTGGAAAGGCCGACGGCCGCTCCGTGCGAGAGAAGGTTGTAGGACCACCTACAGCACAGCGCAGGCAGAGACAGTCACCGGATCGGTACACTGGATACATGGCTCTTGTGAGCAAATGTGTCGTGACGGAGCCATCCTCTTTCGAGGAAGCTGTGGAGGAGCCCGCATGGGTAGATGCCATGATCGAAGAGTATGATTCGATCGTCAGAAACAGTGCATGGGAGATTGTCCCAAGATGGGAGGAGAAATCAGTGGTAGGCTCGAGATGGGTCTACAAAGTGAAGCAGGCGGCTAACGGGAGTGTGGAAAAGTACAAGGAAAGATTTGTTGCCCGAGGCTTTTCTCAGATAGAGGGGATCGATTATGAGGAGACTTTTGCACCTGTCACAAGGTACTCTTCCATACGGGCGATCCTTGCTCTCTCAGCGCAGATGGGATGGCACATCCATCAGATGGATGCGAAGGCGGGTCCTCGTGGGGTGTGGGGAGGAGGGAGGTGTCAAGAAGCACTGAGGTTCCGAGATCTTTGTCAGACGGTCGCTGTATTGAAACTCAAGGCGTTATGTGGGTTAAACAAGCATGCCCAGCAGGCACACACGGATAGACAATTATTTCACCGGACTTGGATTCTCCAAGAGTGAGGCGGATCCGAACCTATACCATATTGTGGTGGAGGGTAAGTTGTTGATCATTGTACTTTATGTAGATGATTTGATTTTGACAAGTGATGAACTGTTGATACTCTCATGCAAGGAGGATCTTGCAAAAGAGTTTGAGATGAAGGAATTGGGCCTCCTTCATTATTTCCTGGGATTGAAAATTTGGCAGCGCAGTGGTGGACTATTTGTTTCTCAGTGTAAGTATGCCCGGGAGATACTGGAGAAGTTCAACATGCATGGCTGCAAGCCTGTTGATACTCCTCTTCCTGGTGGCTGGAGGAAGGAGGATGCTACTTCGGCGGAGGTAGTGGATGCCACTGTTTATCGACAGTTGGTGGGGTCACTTATGTATCTGGTCAATACATGACCCGATATATGCTATGCAGTTCCAGCTTTCACAAGCTATGGTTAAGCCTACCAAGCTCTTTTGGAAGGCGAGAAAGCATGTATTGCGTTATCTCAGAGGCACATTGGGATATGGATCATGGTACAGACAGGAGGATGAGTTGAGGCGGCAGTGCTTCAGGCATCGGTATCATCATATCATAGATTGTGTGCAGCGGAGGATCATGTTACTTTCATACATTCCTACGGAGGATCAGGATGCTGATATCTTGACGAAGGCGCTCACCAGGAGCAAATTCGAATACCACAGGGGCAGGATAGGGGTTACAAATAATCCATATCTTGTTGAGAGGGATTGTTGAGATTGCAACAAGATGATGAGCTTAGTGGAAAGGAGTCGCCTTCACTAAGTGGGCCCGCAGGCTATTTTTGGCGCAAAGTATATTTTTAGACATGTGGATCATGATTCTATGAGTTGCAGGATGCTATTTGTGGAGGGTTGGTCAAGTTGGAAAAATAGATGGACTTCTATTTTTAGACATACTGGGCAGAATCTATTTTTAGATTTCCAGTCTAAAAATAGATATGTCAAATATTATTAGCTCTTAATAATATTTAGACTCTAGACATTATCTTATTCTCTTGGAGCACTTCAGTTTGATGCCTAGAAGTGGCACATGCAGCTGACAGAGTTTGGTGGAGTTGATTGAGGAAGTTAGTGGAGTTGTATTCAGTTTAAATAATATAAACATAGTTGAGCTATTTGTATTCAGTTTAACTAATTGATACAATTAGTGAGAGTGGTGTGAATTAATTATTAATTAATTCACTAATTATATACTCATTAATCAACTAAAGAATACATCAGTTAAATTCAGTGCATGGACAGTTTCAGTGGAGACCAGTGCAGAAATAGGTGAAAGAGCAGGTTAACTATCAGTTGTGACTATACAGTTGCTATTTGCAACACACGGATAGGTGGAGAAGCCCATGAGGATTGCGCAGTACAAGCCAGGTGGTTTATCCATTTAATGAAGCCATCCCATAGCATTGAAAACACAATAGAGGCTGGCTATCAAGTGGCAAAAGATTGGAGCATGTGTTTTGCTAGATCTAGCTTGATAGTGTGTAGCAATTGAGGGTGTGCATGAGAGCTTGTGAGGAGATTTTGTACTATGATTGTTACGTGATCTCCATGACATATAATATACAGATAGTTGGGGTTTTCAGCTTTAAGCTTTCCCATTAAATACTGTGTTCATATGTGTGATTGTTTGTGGTTTTAATGTATGCATGCAATTGATATTATTTCTGCATGTGATGATCAATGGTAGAAGAGATTTTGTATTATGCATGAAGCTAAAATAGTGTGTGATCAGGAGAATATCGGTGAATAATATCTCAGTTATTCAAATTTCTACATAATGGAAATATTTTATTATTTTAATGTTTATTGAGGTAGAAAGGGATTTATTTAAGTATTTTTGGAAAAATGGTCCCCATTATTATTATGACAAAAAACTAATGCGGGTTGTTGTTTGTTACAACATGAATAAAGAAGTTCAGAAGGGTTTGTCCAATACTTTAGTGAAGGTGAAGGAAAAGGAACCAAAGTTGTATGATGGTACCAAAAGTACCAAGGTGATCGGCAATTTTTGTTGGGATGTACAACAATATCTTGGATAACTAGGGGCATGCATAGAAGAGGACAAGATTAGGGTTGCTACTACATATTTGACAAGGAATGTGAAGTTGAGGTGGAGGACTAGGGAAGAGGAGATCATTGTTGGTCACATCCAGGATGATATCAGTACATGAGTAGAGATGAAGGAATCTTTGTACACATAGTTGGGACCAAAGGATCGAACTTGGAATGCAAGGAATAAGTTAAGGACTTTGAGGCAGTATTTTAGTATACAAGCTTACACTCCTAAGTATTCTAGTCTCATGCTGGAGATAAAGGATATTTCTGATAGAGGCAAGTTGCTTAACTTCATGATGGGATTGAAACCTTAAGCATAAACATAGGTAAGAAGGAAAAATGTTTAGACACTTGCAATGCCTATTACTGTGAAATATAATCTTTTGGATTTCTATGTGAATAGGAAGACAAAAGAGAAAGAGGAGGGTGATGATAAGGGAAGGAAGAAGATAGACAACAGGAAAGAGAAGAGAGGATGGATTGAAGAAATATATTTTAGGGAAGGAGAAGAATTCTCTTTCATGTTGGATGTGTGTAGAATATCATATGGAGAAGAATTTTCCAGTGAAGCAGAAGTTGATTGGGATGAAATAGGTTGAAAATTCATCTATGGCAGTGATGCAGGTTTTGGGTGTAGCTTATTCAAAATAAGCCACTCCAAAACATGATAAAAGGAGAAACCAATTGAATTATGTGAGAGTAGATGGTGTTGGGATTCAATAGGTTTTTGTGGTGGAAAGTGGTGCCACCCACATTTTCATGAGGGACGATGTAGAAAGAAAATTGGGTTTGCATATTGTTCCAATCGATATGTCCTTCAAAGAAGTGAAATCTGAGGATAGGAGAGTTCTCAGATCAACCAAGGATGTTCCACTTCATATTGGATGTTGAAGTGGGAAGCTTGACTTCACCATCATTCAGTTGGATGACTATGAGGATGTAATAGGACAAGAGTTCCTTATTGGAGAGAGAGTTGTTCCTTTTCCACACTTAAAGATAGTATTCATTCTTTCAGGAGTAGAACATGTGATTATTCCTATTGTATGGTCCATTTCAGATGGAGGCGCTAGGATAACAATTATCCTTGTGGAAGAGAGACAACCTGATGATGAGATTCTTAGGAGGTTGGATCATGCGGATTTTATCCTTCTACAATAGACTAGGACGATTACTAACTTGGAAAATAGGGCTTTGAGTCTCACTTGGAGAAATTAGATGGTTGATGTTGAGACATCATCACAGGGGCTTCACTGGGGAAGAAATAACATACCAAGTGAGTTCATATTGTAAGATATATAGGGGGTAGAGGGTTTTTATATTGGCAGGTATAAAAAATGGAGACCTAAGTTAATGAAAAAATATAAAGGGGTATAAAAAATGTTAATGAAAAAATGGATACCTACAATATATAGTGAAAGTAGGGGTTTTTAAATTGGGAAGGTGTATTGGGTTCGTATTGGTAGGGGGTTAAATAATGTGATTTTTAGAGGTATTTTCCAATATGTAGTCAAATAAAGGGTATTGTTTAATAAACCACGAATGCACGTGATATGTCATAGGTTCATTAAGTGAATCCCCCGTGGATATCATCATGTTAGTGGGATGATTTTATTGACATTTATGATGAGGAGGGAGAACTGATTGAGGATCATCATGATGATGATGGAGCCAAGAGGATTTCATCTATAGTATAAGATGAGGTTTAGGATTATGATACTTAGTATAGATGATCCAACAGAGAGCTTGAGGAGTCTAAGGAGACAATGGAGTCAAATGGATGGTTTGAGGATCTAGAGTTGAATAAATTGATTGAGGAGATTGAGGCTAGGATAGGTTCATATCCCCCATTATGGATATATAATGTAGATAGTTTTGGAGGTGTCATTCCAAGTCCTGGAGTAGGAGGACCGTTTCCAAGATTGGATAGATCATATTTGAGAGAACAGGGTACATCTTCAGGAGGTGGAGTTGGGCCTGAAGTGTGGAGAGGTAGTACTCAAGACTACCCCAACTCATCTTCTCTATGATCTCTTGGAGATGGGCTCATCGTTCCTTGCTCGGGGTGGCAGATCCAGATATATGTGGAATGCCTAGAAAAGGTAATTCCCAATGAACATATTTTATATGAGGATTTTTATCTGTGGAGATGTTCAAGACAACCTTGGGATGTGACGTGTTTGGCGCTTATTTGGGTTGTGTGGGAGTTGGTGCTTATTTGGGTTATGTGAGTTCTTGTGGAGTTGACACTAAAATCAGTTTAACTACCTGATTAGTTGATGACACGTGAGGATTCAACACATGGAACTCTTATGGAAGCATTCACTAGCTCATAGGATTGATGCAGTGTCAGGAGATGAGCATTCTTCACATGATTCATGCATTTTTATGAGAGGTTGTTCGATGGCATGGGTTATCAATTTGATGGACTATGTTATTAAGGATCAACACCTTGGTGATGGATAAATTTCGAATGGGGATTCATTTTCAAGGATGGAAACATTGTTGGAGTGTCGTAGGATGTCAGAGCCTCATGTTTGAGCACCCACATGCAGAAAAAGATGGGTGATTCGAGTTGCAATATGAGACACACATCACATGATTTGCGATGAATGTGTTACATTTTAGGGTTTCTTAACTGAGCGATTTGAGATGATCAAGATGAGTGCACCCATGCTCGATTTGTGTTAGTTAAGAAAAGTGTGTCTATGCTCGAGTTGTGTCAGTCAAGACGTATGCGCCCAAGTGTGACGAGTTGGCTCAAGTGTTGAGTGCTCACTCTATTTTGAGGTTTCCAGTACGATGGAATGAGTTAACACAATCATTTCAATTGAGCCCCACATCACCACATTGGATATTTCACCATGTGTTGGGTCGACTTGATGAGAGAATGGGTCAATGCAAGTATTTAGAGAGTCGACTGGAGGAATTTGAAGGGTCAGAAAACATAAGAGATGTGTCGGTTGGGTGATACACATCCCTTCACGTACCCCTTGAGACACACATATATTGGATATTTGCGGAACAAAGTTAAAAGGGAAGGATGCAAGCTTGAAGAGAAGAGAAGGAGTAGTGAAAAGTGCAAAAATATGAACCATGCCATAGGTCCAAGCCACAAAGGAGAGAAGAACCAAATTTTAGGTTCGATCTCTCCTCACAGGTAGAGAAGAGAACTGAACCAAACCGACTAAAGTTCGAGAGGAAGTTTTGCACACAAGTTGGATGAGGATAGTAGCTGAGGGTTTGGATTTGTGATTGCAGCAATAGGTCGAGATTTTGAGGCCTCATTTTGATAACCATACACCATACATCGAAGTCTCTTTCACAATTGAAGGTGTGAACCAAAGGGACGATTGGGTAGGGTGTTTTGCATGTAAATTTGAGGGTTTCAATTGGGAGCAAACTGAGAAATTTTTTGTTTTATATTTTGGGGGAGTAGGCAGAGGGCCTAGATTTTGGATATTTTGCAGCATTGTAATGTATTTGTGAAGCTTACATACTAATAATTATGGGTGGACCAAGGGTCCCATTTTCCATATCCTGGTGTACATATTTATGAGCATTATTGTAATTATATGAATGTGACATAATATAGTAGCAATGTGATAATGATGTGATGATTGGACTCTTGCACATGAGATGGACAAAAATTGAAGATTGGGCATTATACTTGTGTTATGATTGTATGTTAGATTCCACACACATAATATATCTAACACATGAATAGATTTATAGGGATAAGTGCTAGAGGCATAATCCAGGAGTCGATAACACATAAGTTGGTCACTGCGATTATAAGGAACCTCAACGATGCCACACATTCATAAGGCCTCAACACACATTAACTCGAGGAGCGCTCTAAGGACATAATGGGTGTGTTATCATGTGGATTACTCATGGATAATTATTTTCTTTATCCATTCAGAAAAGACCTATCATTGAACCCTAATCTCTTATCTAAAATAATACTAAATGATAAAATGAAAATTGATTTATCACAACACTTTTATAATATGTTATAAAAATTTATGATTTAAAAATTATTAAATTGAAAATATAAATCTTTGAATTGTGAGACACATATACAAATTTAAAAGATTACATGGATTTAAGGCGATGATGATGATGATGATTAACGTCCACTAAGACCAATGTGGCCTATCAAACCTCGATATAAGAAAAAAAAAAGAATATATATATATATATATATATATATATATATATATATATATATATATTATTGATAAATTATTTTTTCTTATATAAAAGTGATGGGTGAATGTACACTCACAAATAATAACCAATACTAATTATCATCACTTATTATTTAACAAAAAAATTAAAACAAATTATTTTCAAAATAAATTATAAATTCTCTTTTACTAAGTTTCTATTGATGAACAATGGGTTTCAACAAAATAGTGCACTAAGAAAAATAAAAAATGAAAAAATAATTTTTAGCATCTTTTTTAAAATTTATGAATATGATTTGAAATTTATGAATATGTTTTTTTTTTTGCTAAGTTGTGTGAGTCTTAAGATGACTGCATGCTTAACTTTTGGCATGAGAAACCATGACCCAGGGGCATTGAAGCCGTCAAAATATGTGGGGCATGTCTTCAGCCTGGGCCACACCAACCCTTAACATGGTTAGATTTTTGCCCATAGAGTTTTGAACCGATGACCTTCACATCATGGAATGCCTTAACAATATAACATGTCATCATCTATTCTACACCTTGTGAAATAATATTTATGAATATTTTAAAAATATATTTATATAAATAAAATATTTTATATATTATTAAAATATAACATTTGTTTTTTAATTTATTTTATATTTATAACATTTATAAATACTTTATAAATATATTTATGCAATAATTTATATAATAGTGTTTACATTTTAAAAATATAATTTAAAAGGGATAAGGGTTTTAGTCATGTTAGTGTTTTCTCAAATTGATAAAGAGATAATATCCATGATTATAAACCATGTGACACCACACCACTCCATACATATATCCATCCTATTTTAAAAGTATAAATATGATATTGGAATAAAAAATTAAAATTTTTATTTATCCACCTAATATTATTGATTTATGGGTTTATGGTTGTGAGATTTGGGGTTGGACGCATATCCTACTAAACTTGGAATAAAATTAAATAAATCTGAAAATAATTGATTGCTTACAACTTTAAATTAAAAGAAATGCCCCTTATTCCATTCTCCTCATGGAAGATAGTATCATACCTATTGAATGTTAAGCCCTAAAGTTAAAATATAAAATATTGACCAAGATAAACTTCTCATTATTGACTCTCAAACTAGTCAATACTCCAATAATTATGAAGTGTTGTAACAAATCCATACATGGAATTTTTTACTAAAATTTTAAGGATTATTGAATGCCAAACTTTGTAGTTGACCTACTAGCCTACTCAGGAACTATAGGGAGCCTTCCTAATGTGCATTAAGGTTATATCAATGATATGTTTTAGCACTTATTTATATTTTTATTTTATGACATTGACATGGTTATTAATGTTATTTCATGCCTATATATCTTGACTACATACTACTAGAAAGACATTTTGGAAGATTTCTCAAACATATTTAGTATTCTCATTTTTTCATGACGATGATGATGATATGATTTAGTTGAGTGTATATGGTTATATGACTTGGATGAATTATTTTAGGTAGTTTATGGAAGTATTATAATGTTGTTTTATTGTGGTTTTGATAAGCAATATAATGACATAATTGATGCTCCTATCATACCTAGAATTAAGTGGTCATACCTACAAAGATAATACAATTTGCAAGTAAGAAAAGTTAGTTGCAAACAAAGCAAAACAAGCATGTGTAGACAAGCTTAGAGGCCTACTCCCATTATGATTGACATTGCGAGTAAATACTGTATTATTTGATAAGGTAAAGGAAAGAATCCTCAATCTCCTAACCCATATGGATAATGAAAACAAGTTATAAGCCCAAATTGTAGCTTGGCAATAGAATGGTTGTTGAATTACATCCCATGTAAAATGTGTTTGAGGTCTCATATGTAAAGGACAATGTTTTGATTGTTTTCTAATGGGAAGGGATATGGTAATTTGGTTGTGTATTCACCATTCATCATAAATTTTATATGCCACTATATTTCAACTCACTAAATATTTACTATTAAGGTGTTTTCATACAAGCTTGGTTGTATCCAACCATAACTAAGTGCTTCCTTATAAATTTCCCACAACACATTAATTTTGGAGATCTAATCTTAGTAATTGAATACAAATAAATGGTTGATAATGTGATTAAGAAAACCCTATAGATTTTGTCTAAATCACTCTATGTGGATTTTCATTCTAATGCATTGAAGAAATGGATTCTTGGAGAGTTTCATGGATAGAGGGTGATCTAGAGTCAACATCTACTATTGTTAGCATATCACCATGACATTTGGAACTTGTAGTTCAGATCTTGCATCTCATATTGGTTTTTTTCTTGAGTTGGGGAACACCTGGTTTCATTCTTCTTACTTAAAGCTTTTGATGCATGTTTGAAGGGAGGCCTTATCTACGTTTTTCACCTTGATCATCTCCATTGTCCTATGCAAACATGAAAGTGGTGACTAAAGTCCAATTTCGATCATATAAATGTGGCCTTGGGAGGTCAGTTTCATGGCTAAAGGAAAGGTTTTAGAGCACAAATGACAAGCTCAGTAAGAAAGAAATCAGTGGATCCGACCACATTCAACAAAGAGGTAGTCTCTATCACTTGAAAATAACTCACATTTTCCTTGCACTTAAATCTATACTTGCATAATATTGTTAGTGTTTGTTGAGTACTTGACTTTACCTTTATTTTGATCGATTAAAACTCAATTTTCTCCCTTGGCTTAAGCTCTTTTATGGTCACTATTTTACCCTTCTATTAACACATTGTAGAAATGGTATAGATGTGATGAAGATCCATATAGTGTCCCATCTTGCTTGGTTTATGTGTTCATTTTGGAAAATTTTAATTGTTCAAAGATTTCCCTTTAACCATTCTTAGGACTCTATTTTGAGTTAGAACTTTGTGAATATTTACACCTTCAAATTTTGATATTAAAACCCTCATTTTTATATGTATTTTCCATGTTTACGAAACCTATAATTCACTTTCATGGTGGCATCCCATTGGAAAAATTATATGTGTTGCTACTTAGACACTAGATGAGACACATTCATGAATTTTGGGATGGGGTTTCATAGATTTATAGATGGTTTTCATTATGGTATTTGTAAGAAACTTATCATGGCAGAAATCAACCATTATTCTTGAGTTAGGGACCATGATAGGATGGTGAATGAACTTATGGTGTGCTCATGAGTTGAGGAATTTTGGTTTTCACATATAACTATAATTACCAGTCATGTGGCTTATTCCATTATATTTTGGTTTGCATCCTATTGTTAGCCACCTATAATATTTGATTATACCAAAAGGTGGCTAAGACTGTTTGAGCCTTCAAGGAACAAATTTCATTACTAAAAATTGTTGGCTCTTGAAGACTCTTAAAGGGCTCCTGCCTTTGTCTAGATCCTATACTTTTGTTTTCATCCCAAAAAGCTCTGAAATCCTGCTAGTTTCCAAAGCCAAAATATTGCTGCAAGGACCCTTTTCCCCTTCCCCCTCTTCCCAAAGCTAACCTTCATTTTCTCCCCTTTTTCTCCATAAAAACTCCCTTGTTTTCATAAATCCTCTTATGCCATTTATGAAAATCACTTTTCCATAGTTAAAAACCCATTTTTTAACTATACCGAAACCCTTTGAAAACATTGAAAAATCAATAAAAATTCATATTTTATATACAAGCTTTAGCCCCCTTGGGCTAAGTTTTTAAACAATTTCCCCCACATACCCACACCCTAGAACCAAGAGCTAAACCTCTCACAGTGTTTATCGCATCGCACAAACCTAAGAGCGTGAGCCTTTGTGCCGTATTCCCGAACTTGCGATGCGATCAGCCTTGATATTATAAAAAAAAAACCCGATCCGCTTTTTCCTTTGTAAACTCAAAAACCCACTTTTCCAATGTTTTGGTATAAAAACCAAAGTCACGTATTAATATCAATGGGTTGATTGAAAAGAGTGATCGCAGATCGCAAATTGCAGAAAATGTAAATGGTAGATTGAAAAGCCCATGTCCGAACTTGCGATATGCGATGGACCCTGTTATATATCTCGTCCAAAACATTAAAACCTTATGTTATATTTAAAACTTTGGGTTTTTTGGTTTTCTGAAAGTTCTATGTCGGTCCGGAATTCGAACAATCTCCACCGTCGATCTGTTCTGTAGATCGACAGTGCGGAGTGCATCTTTCCGTGGTCCCTACCGCCCGAAAGCCGGTTGCACAAAACCAACGGTATTCATCGCACTGCCCTTGGGCGAAAAGCTGTTTTCCCCTAATCACCTCCGATTCCATACAGCGGCCGCCACGCGTCCCGTGTACTATTTGCAAAACCACCTCCATTCGCCGTCCATCGCGCATTAACAATCGGACCGGGATGCCCAGCGATACCGCTATCTACCATTCGATCTAGGGCAGGCCACCCAACGGATATCGCTCGCCGAAGATGCCCGACAATTAACGAAGGTGCCCACGCAATAACCGGGCTACGACGCGTCATCCAAGAAATCTCCGCCATGGATCTAATCTGCAGATCGACGGTCCACATTTTATCGCTCATTTTCTCTTCGTTTGACTTTCAACTTCCGTTCCCGGTCGTCGATCTCTGCACGATCGACGGTTCAGATTCAACCTTCTTTCGCCCGTTCCACGATCTCTCCGATCAATCCTGACCATTGGATGATGCCATCCAACGGCCTCGCTTCCTCCACACACCTTCCGATGCAGTTGACCTAATACACAGGATTTTATAACATTTTGTTTGCATTTTGCAGGGTTTAATGATCTTTTCGCTATGTTCGAAGAAAATTCGAAAGAGAGGGTGACGACCCTTTGGCTTTCGATTTATTAGAGGAAATCAATTTCAAGGTGTAAATTTCACGTCTCGTCAATGATCCAAGGGGCATTGATGACATATCGTCCCTGCGTAACCCTGCACTCCAGCGGAACACCATGAATCGGGCACAATTAAAGAGTATCAGTGTTGAAGACCCCAATATATCAGAACAGAGGAACAAAGATAGTTTTTACGGGGATTACGGCTAAGACTGTTATCAAAAGCCTAATCCCCGGTTTAAAACACAGTTAAAGAAGAAAGCATAAAGGATTATAAGATAGGAAACCTCCACCGCCACATATAAGGTTATCCAATTTCTCCCAGCTACCACAAAGCCACCTGTTGCCTCAAACCATTCAAACAGAGGCCCAAGTTATTGAAGAAGATCAGATTTTGCCTCAGTACAGCTAGGGAGTTACTTCTGCATGGAAATCAATGCAGGAATATCTGCAGAGTTACTCCAAACATTACGCAGAGCCTCAAAGTCAATAAAAGCTCCCACCGAGCTTTGATATTTATTGTAAAAACAGTTAATACAGTAGTCCACCTGTAAACTTCTCCATCGAGCCCCTCAAAAGGCCGAGAAGTCTTGAATCTATATTAATTGACCTAAGAGATATTTTGTTAGTTCTCACCTCCTCATTCTTCTATAAATACTTCAGTAGAAGATGAGAAACTGTTGGTTGTTGTTGATCACAAGCTGTAATATTGAAACTCTCTGAAATCAATACATAGTCCTTTGAAGTTGAAGAACAAATTGAAGTCTCGGAGATATTGATGATGTTGTTGCATGTTTGTTCCTGAGAAGGCTCTATCATTGGATTCATGAGCTTGGCTGTTGGTGAAGTATTCTGAATTGTTTCATGTTTTTCCCCTGTTTTCATTATGTTCCATAATTTCTTACTACAGTAGGATAGAAAGTATTAGGCTAAGAAATGGCTCCTGGAAGCACCTTAGACCTGTTCATCCTTCACTGTTTTATGTTTTCTTCTGATGAAGTATTTTAGAGGCTTTAATCTTTCTCTTTAGTCTTCATGCTTGTTTATTTCCTTAATAGTTTGAACAATTGGTTTCAGCATGATTTATGGTTCTCCCTACTTGTCTGTTGCCACTTAAAAACTGTTATTGAAGTCTCCCTTTGAAGTTCTTTGCTTATAGTGAATCAGAGAGGTCTGTTCTGATCTTTCCCTTTGTCCTCAGTTAAACAGTTGGCTTAAAGGTCGTTATAATTATGATCATATATGTTTTTAGGTGTTCCCTCTTCTATGACTGTGATTATCAATAAATCTTATATGTTTTCTAAAGTCCTTTAGAATAAAATCTTTGAGGAAATAGGGTGTTCCCCGAATCTTATATTTTACTTTGAAAGTTGTTTTGAAATCATTGTTTGCTTAAAGGTGTGATTTGTAGAATTTATGGTTAGCCCTGTCTATCAAAGAACTCTTTATTGTTTCAAATTATGCTCTCAAATTCCCTTTGTTGAGAATTAAAACTCTCTTTCCAAATCATTAATGTTCATTCCATTCCAAAAACAAAAGGATCTTGTGGCCAAGTTAGATTTTCCCTTTGATATCCCATATCCTTCGATAAGTGTGTTATGACCTCTTTTTGACTCCATTGCCCAATGAAACAGATATTTTATTGTCCTATATATCTTTCCTAGAACTTTTATGTTCTGCTGTATCAATTCAATCCAACCAAACAAACAAATACCTGCACTTAATAACTAGTCTAAAACCAATACTCTAAGCACACAAGATAAACCTTTGCAAACAAACTTTGAGAGATCCCTCTCTGAGAGCAGGAGGACTAGATCCTGTAACTCTAAAGATTGGTTCTCATGTTGCCTTGTCTTTTGATTTTCCAAACTATCAAAACACGAGACACCAACATAATGGCGATCACGGTGGGACTCTGAGTAAAATCCGCAAAACAAAGCACTCATTGTCTAAGTATAACATAAGTAACCTTTTTCAAGCACTACCAAGCAATGATAATCATGATAGGGTCTTTTGAATCAGTGACAAACTAAGTAACCCTTAGGATTCTTATAAAGCCTTATCAAACCTTGAACGATTCAGTTACCAAGCCATAAGAGTAAACTCTGTAAGTTTTGACACCCTAGCTAAGTGTTAAATCAGACTTAGAACACTCTCTTAACCTATAAGACCAAAATAACTCAGAAAAACCCAAAAAAATTCAGTTTGGCTTCATAATAAACTTGGTGGTGGACCATAAAACCTTTACCTCCAAAAGAGCTAAAAATTTCCACCTGGCGACTCCACGATCCTAAAAAATAGACCTTAAGACTCCATAGGGAAGACCCCAAGTCTTAACAACATCATACAAATTCAGCTAGAAGGCTTTAAGATTAAAATTTTCCCTCTTCTGAAAAGATCAGTTAGCCTCTTAAAGATTGTCATATTTGGTTAAAACTTTTCTTTTTCAACTAGGTTTGAAAAACATAGCATAGTGGCTCCTAGAAAGATTCATATTAGAGCCTACCCTGACCCAAACCCACTGGAAGAAGTTGACAACCCTGAAAGTATACTTAGGAAATCTTCCAAGATAAAATTTTCAACTGTTTTCAGATCACCCTTGAGATCTAATTCAGTCCCTGAAAATCTCACAGCCCTACACCAATCACAAGTGGACTTAAGGAATCATTTTAGAACTAGGTCACTTGATGATATAATTCAGATAGATTCCGAGTCCTCATTTTCATCCTCGGAACAAAGTGAACAACCTGGAAGTAGAGAAACCACACCACCTGATTTACATTTCCTTCTCAATTTAGGTGTCTCTCATCCAAGGTCAGCTCAACAATCTATCCCCGGTACATCCACATCTGTCCACCCAACATCCACTGTCCAAACCACCCCTCTTCAACCCACTTTACCTTTTGTAAATCCACCCCCACCACCTATCATGGCAGCATGGTATTCTCCTCTAGTCCTTCCTGTACCATTAGTTAATATTCCACATGACTATCAGTCCAAAATTCCATTGTATGATGCCAACAATGCTACAACCACATCACAACATGTAGATAAAATGAATGACTACTTTGACAGAAATGAAATCGATGATGATTTTGTCAAGCTTAGGTTATTTGCTCAGAGTTTAGGGGGGGAAGTACGAAAATGGTTCAAAGGTCTAGCCCCCCATAGTATTAATGATCTCCAAGGTTTTCATCAAACATTCCTAAACAAATGGGAAGTAAAGAAGAATCCTCTCCAAGTCCTTTCTGATTACAAAAATCTCCATAGAAACCCTGGGGAAAGTATGCAAGCTTACTGCACTAGGTTCAATAGTGTGTATAATGCACTTTCCCCAGAACTAAAACCTACACAGGGATCAACTTTAAATAAATTTCCTGAAGGATTTGACTCTGACATGACCTATCAGTTGAGAGAAAGAAATTTTGCAACTCTGGAAGATATGCAACAGGGTGCTCTTTCTGTGGAAGTCAACCTGATGGAGAAGAGAGCAAGAATGAAAACCGAGAAGAGAGTGTCTTTTAGAGAAGAGTCCACTCCTTCTACTTCAAGCTCAAAAATGGAGAGGATGTTGGAAGAAATGATGAAAGAGATGAGTATAATTAAGAAAGCACAAGCAAATCAAAACCAAGCTGCTCCTCGAAATAGAAATCAGAATTATAGAAGAGAAAACAATCAAGACAAACAGAACAAAAATGACCAACAGATTATACCTCCCTTCCAAAAAAACTATATAGATCAATATGAGGAAGATATGGAGTTGGAAAGGTTGGAAGAATCCCATGTAAACTTGATTGGATCAGATAGTGGGGATGATGTTTTCCTCACTGAGGAAGAACAAGATTTTTTCTCTTTTGATCAAAATACAAACACCTATGAAGATTCTGATGACTATAGATTAGGTTTTGAAAATGCAATCATGGAGATACATAAACAATATGATCTTAGGAGCAAGGGAAACATAGATAAATCGAAAGATAAGAATACTAGCACTGCTGTCAAGAAAAACGCATAAAATCAACCAAAAAAGACAACAGAAAAATCCAAAATTTCGACTAAAAAACCAGATTCAAACAAAGACAAAGGTGTCCAGCCAAATGTTGAACAGAGTACCCCCAACACTTCAGCTAGTGGTCCTAATAAAATTATCCCAACTACCATTCCAAACAAGGTTCAACAAATCAAAGTTGTTGAAAAGAATGCAATTGAAAAAGCAGATGTAAATACAAATAAGTCAATTATTCCTTTTAGCCTTGAGGGAGAGATTGCCAAAATAAAATTCACCATCCCCCTAGTTGAACTAGTAACCCAAGAAGTGTACAAAAACAAAGTTTTGAAAGCTTTGAACTTAGGAAGTGATACAGACACTTTAAACTTGACAGATGACAAACCTGAGCTGTTGTTTGGTCCAGAAGTTGAAGGAAAATATCAAGAAGGGGTTGTCCCTCCCTTCTATGTTAGCTTGAACATACATGAGAAAATTTTACACAATGCCATGTTAGATTCGGGAGCTTCACACAATCTGATTTTCAAGGTGGTAATGGAGAGCTTAGGCTTAGAGATTACTAAACCATACAAAGATTTGTATTCTTTTGACTCAAGCCGAGTCAAATGTTTGGGTTTAATCAAAGATTTATATGTTACTTTAGCTCAGATCCTTGCTAAGAGTCTGGTTATGGATATAGTTGTAGCTGAAATTCCCCCTAAGTATGGCATGCTCTTATCAAGATCATGGAGAGCCAAACATCAGGGAAGCCTTCAAATGGACATGTCTTATGCCACCATTCCCATTTTTAACCAAAACATAAGACTATACAGGGAATCTCACATGAAGTACATGGTGAGCAACATGGACAGACCAAACAATTCTCCAATATATTATATTCAATCAAGTTTAGATTCCTTTATCTTATATAATGAAGATGACATTACTCAACAAGATAAAGAAAACATAGATCCAATCTTTCCTTCGATCAAATTCAAAACACTGACAATCAACAACAACAAGAAAATGAAAATAAGGATGGCATACTTTGGAAAATAAGTTTTGATGGATCTTGTAATAAAACAAGCGCAGGAGAAGGTGTGTGGATTCAAAATACAAAACAAAATTTTTCATACAAATTGGATTTCCCATGCACTAACAATATTGCTGAGTATGAAGCACTTCTCCTAAGCTTACAACTGCTTAAACAGTTAGAAGCCCAGAGGATATCAATCTTAGGAGATTCTGAACTTATCATAAAACAAATCAAAGGATAATACTTAGCTAAAAATCCAAGACTCAGGAAATATCGAAATGCTGCCCTTGATCTATTAAAAACCTTTGAAAAATATGAACTTATTTTCATTCCAAGAGAATTAAATCATTTAGAAAATGAACTCGCTTTCAAAGCCAGCAATTATCAAACACCTGAAATAAATCAACAACTCAGGGTGAAAGTAAAACACAGACCTGTTGTGCCTGATAATGAAGATCACTGGCAAGTGTTTGATTCTGACAAACACATAGATGATTTTTTAAAGTCAGAAAATGATTTCACCATACCAATATCAGAATCTATCCATAATCAGAAATGCCCATATATTGAAGAAATCCCAGAAGCTGAAATGACATATACTGCTAATATAAATCATTATGAAAATCCTTTTGAAGCAGAGGTAATTGACAACACAGACCAAGAAGAATTGGAAGTCTTACAATGCAAAAATGATAAAATTCCAAGGGGTCTAATGCCTTTAGAACACCTTTTTGATTTTAATGATGTAGCCAAAGAACCAAAAATGGAGCCTGTAGAAACAAATGTAGAAGAACACAATATAGGCTCTCTAACGGAACCCAAGATGATTAAATTGTCTAGCACTCTTCCAAATCACATAAAATTTCGATACATTGATCTGTTTAAAGAGTTTAAACATGTTTTTTCCTGGGCATACACAGATCTAAAGTCTTACGATACTAGCATTATTCAGCACAAGATTCCCTTGAAGGAAAATCAAAATCCCTTCAAACAAAAACTGAGGAGGATAAACCCACTTTTGTTACCTTTAGGTAGAGCTGAAATTGAAAAGATGCATGATGCTGGCATTATAGTACCTGTTAGGTTTTCAGAATGGGTATCAAACTTAGTTTCTGTTAGGAAAAAGACAAGGGAGATCAGGCTCTTTGTTGACTTCAGAAATTTAAATAGAGCCTCCTTAAAAGACAACTACCAATGGACCATATACTTTAGACGGTAGTTGGATCAAAAAGGATTTCCCTCTTAGATGGGTTCTCAGGTTACAACCAGGTGTTAGTGCTCCCAAGTGATCAAATCAAAACTGCTTTTACCACACCTTGGGGCACCTTTATGTATGTCAAAATTCCTTTTGGATTAATGAATGCAGGGGCCACCTTCCAAAGGGCCATGGAAATAGCCTTTTCTGAAGACATTGGCTATTTCATAATCATTTACCTTGATGACATAACTGTTTTCTCAAAAACTGATGAAGAACATTTGATTCACCTGAGAAAAGTTTTTGAGAAGTGTAGGAAATTTGGCTTGTCATTGAATCCCAAGAAAACAATCTTTGGTCTCCAAGAAGGTAAACTTCTTGGCCACATAATTTCAGAAGAGGGAATCAAAATAGACCCTACAAGGATAGATGGCATTTTGCAGATCAACCATCCAAGGAGCCTCAAAGAATTGAAATCTTTCATCGGAAAGATTAATTTTCTAAGGAGGTTTATTCCTAATCTTGCTGAGTTATTAAAAAACATTACAAACATGCTTAAGAAATATGTAGGTGTAAAATGGACTTTACCAACTAAAAAATCATTCAAATTGGTCAAACAAGCTCTTACTCAAGCACCAATCCTGATTAGTCCAGATTTTACCAAAGATTTCTATATCTTTTCCTTTGCATTTGAACATACAATAGCTACAGTTTTACTTCAAAAGAATGATTTGGGGCAAGAACAACCAATATCTTTCTTTAGTAGGGCCTTGAGAGATGCTCCTCTCAAATATAACATCATGGAGAAGCAAGCCTTAGCATTAGTGAAAGCATTAAAAGACTTTAGGGTCTATATTTTACACTCTCACATAATTGCTTTTGTTCCGCATACTATTGTCAAGGATATTCTAAGTCAAGACCCCGATGGTAAAAGGGGAAAATGGATTGCAACTATTCTTGAATATGACTTATAAATTAAGCCCACCAAACTAATTAAGGGGCAAGGATTAGCAAAACTTATGGCTAAGTCTAATTTTCAAGCACTGGACATGAATATGGTAGATGTGTTGGAAGAAATAGAAGAATCTGATGCTCCTTTCATTGAAGAAACATTTCTAAATTCTCCTTGTTATGCTGACATTATTTATGTGCTTTTATATCTAACTGCCCCTCCTTCTTTATCTAAAACTAAAGCTAGATTCTTGAAACAAAAGGCTTTGAGTTTTTGCATATTAGATGGATTATTATATTGGAAAAACGCTGTTGGAATTTTGCTTAAATGTTTACTTGAAGATGATGCAGGAAAGATCATGCATGAATTGCATGACGGAGAATGTGGAGGGCCCCTCTACTGGAAGGCCACCGTGAAAAAAATTCTTAGATTTGGTTATTATTGGCCTACCCTTTTCCCAGACACTCAAAATTTGGTCATGTCTTTCCATAAGTGTCATATCTTTGATGGAAAAAAGAAACTTCTTCCCTTACCCTTACATCCTATCAGAGTTGAGGCACCTTTTCAACAATGGGGTTTAGACTTCATTGGGGAAATTCACCCATCCTCCTCAGCTCAACATAAATGGATCCTCACAGCCACTGACTTCTTTACCAAATGGATAGAAGCTATACCTTCCAGAAATGCCAATGACTCTGTCATTATCAAGTTCCTTGAAACAAATATCCTATCCAGATTTGGTTGTCCCAGAAAAATCATAACAAACAATGCTGCTGCTTTTAAATCTAAGAAGATGGTGGATTTCTGCTATAAATACCACATAACCTTGGGCCATTCCACTGCTTACTATCCCCAAGGAAATGGATTAGTTGAATCTTCCAACAAGAGCCTCATCAATATCATTAAAAAGCTGTTGGAACAAAATCAGAAATCATGGCACATTAAGCTGGTTCATGCCTTATGGGCTGATAGGCTAACTAAAAAGAAATCAATAAACATGTCCCCCTATCAGCTAGTCTATGGCATGGATGCAGTCTTTCCCACCTCATTAGGAGTGCCAGTCATGAAGCTCCTTCAAGAAGTGTAGATTGAAGAGAATGATATGCAGAGAAGAATCAACCAAACAATCCATTTACAGCAGACCAGAGAGGAATTCTATGAAAGAACACAGTTAGTCCAAGAAAATATGAAGAAGATATTTGATAAGAGGACCAAGGCAAACAATTTCCAAGTTGGAAATGTTGTTCTTAAGTGGGATTTGAGAAAAGAAGAGAGGGGAAAACATGGAAAATTTGAGAACTTGTGGAAAGGGCCCTATATTATTCATGCTAAGAGGGGTCACAATGCATTTTTCTTGAAAGAACTGAATGGAGAAGACATATATGGAGGTCCTGTCAATGGCAGGATGCTCAAGCATTACTTCTGCCAAGAATCTTAAGTTTCAAATAATTTTATTTTTTCATTATAAATATCATAGTCGAACCATTGCATCCAAAGTTAGAAAAAACAAAAATACAAAAACAAAGAAAAAGAGAAAAGAGGGAAGATTTTGAAAACAAGAAAGGTATAGCCCCATACCAAAAAAGAAAAAAAGATATGAAAGTGTGCAAGCTTAAATGCCACTCCTACAAGAACACACTTCTAGTTAGTCAAACAGCCTAATCTTGACTAAATAGCTTTAAATTTTCTGCTGATAGGATAGTGAATTCGATTGGCCAAAATGTTTAATCTTGGCTTATCATTAGACAAATTAGGATAGAAATGAAAGGTTCAAACATGTTCAAAACCTAAACCTCAGTTTCCAAATAGAGATGACTCAAATATGTTTTATTTTCTGAGTCAAAAAGATGTAAAGACAACTCAACAGGAGTCAAATCAGAGTTGTAGAAAAGAGGAAGGAAATGTTTTCAACTTTCAGATCTTAAGCCTTCCATTTTGATTTAATTTTTCTGCAAAAATAAATGTCTATGTGCAAATTTTCTTTATGCCATAGACCAGCATCAAGTTAGACTGTTCAATCCTGACTTGAGTGCTTTTAAATTTCTGTTGTAGAATTTAGAGAATGAAAATCTGTTGGACATCTTAATCCCAACAGATAGTAGATTAGGTAGAGAAGCATCTGAACTCAACTATTAAATCTGAGTTCAGGGAGAAATAAGGAGTAGAATTAGATTATATATACTGCTTTCAAAAGAATAAAATGTTGTAAAAGAGTTGGCCAATCCAAGTGCACTCTAATGAAGAAAAAATGTTAGATCAATAGGATTGGGTAGTTAGAAAGTTGTATTGATGAGGATCCATTGCTTTTATGACTGCTAACACATTTTCAAAGAAGATCATCCATAGAAAGAGAGGAAATCAAAGGATCGGGCACATGTCAGCTTACCAGAGAATGCAAGTCTGAAGTTCTTGATGCCTTCAAGAAGCCACCATCCCCAAGTGGAGCCACTGTTAGCCACCTATAATATTTGATTATACCAAAAGGTGGCTAAGACTGTTTGAGCCTTCAAGGAACAAATTTCATTACTAAAAATTGTTGGCTCTTTAAGACTCTTAAAGGCCTCCTGCCTCTGTCCAGATCCTATACTTTTGTTTTCATCCCAAAAAGCTCTGAAATCCTGCTGGTTTCCAAAGCCAAAATATTGCTGCAAGGACCCTTTTCCCCTTCCCCCTCTTCCCAAAGCTAACCTTCATTTTCTCCCCTTTTTCTCCATAAAAACTCCCTTGTTTTCATAAATCCTCTTCTGCCATTTATGAGAATCACTTTTCCATAGTTAAAAACCCTATTTTTTAACTATAACGAAACCCTTTGAAAACATTGAAAAATCAATAAAAATTCATATTTTATATACAAGCTTTAGCCCCCTTGGGCTAAGTTTTTAAACCATTTCCCCCACATACCCGCACCCTAGAACCAAGAGCTAAACCTCTCACAGCGCTTATCACATCGCACAAACCTAAGAGCGCAAGCCTTTGTGCCGTATTCCCGAACTTGTGATGCGATCAACCTTGATATTATAAAAAAAAAACCCCAATACGCTTTTTCCTTTGTAAACTCAAAAACCCACTTTTCCAATGTTTTGGTCTAAAAACCAAAGTCACGTATTAATATCAATGGGTTGATTGAAAAGAGCAATCACAGATCGAAAATTGCAGAAAATGTAAATGGTAGATTGAAAAGCCCATGTCCGAACTTGCGATATGCGATGGACCCTGTTATATATCCCGTCCAAAACATTAAAACCTTATGTTATATTTAAAACTTTGGGTTTTTTGGTTTTCTGAAAGTTCTCTGCCGGTCCGGAATTCGAACAATCTCCATCGTCGATCTGTTCTGTATATCGACGGTGCGGTGTGCATCTTTCTGTGGTCCCTACCGCCCGAAAGCCAGTTTCCCAAAACCAGCAGTATCCATCGCACCGCCCTTGGGAGAAAAGCTGTTTTCCCCTGATCACCTCTGATTCCATACAGCGGCCGCCACACGTCCTGTGTACTATTTTCAAAACCACCTCCATCCGCCGTCCATCACGCATTAACAATCAGACCGGGATGCCCAGCGATACCGCTGTCTACCGTCCAATCTGGGGCAGGCCATCCAACGGCTATCGCTCGTCGAAGATGCCCGACAATTAACGAAGGTTCCCACGTGATAACCAGGCTATGACGTGTCGTCCAAGCAATCTCCGCCGTTGATCTGATCTGCAGATCGACGGTCCACATTTTATCGCTCATTTTCTCTCCGTTTGACTTTCAACTTTCATTCCCGGCCGTCGATCTCTGCGCGATCGACAGGTCAGATTCAACCTTCTTTCGCCCGTTCCACGATCTCTCCGATCAATCCTGACCATTGGATGATGCCATCCAACGGCCCTGCTTCCTCCACACACCTTCCGATGCAGTTGACCTAATACACATGATTTTATAACATTTTGTTTGCATTTTGCAGAGTTTAATGATCTTTTCGCTATGTTCGAAGAAAATTCGAAAGAGAGGGTGACGACCCTCTTGCTTTCGATTTATCAGAGGAAATCAATTACAAGGTGTAAATTTCACGTCTCGTCAATGATCTGAGGGGCATTGATGACATATCGTCCCTGCATAATTTCTGCACTCCAGCGGAACACCATGAATCAGGCACAATTAAAGAGTATCAGTGTTGAAGACCCCAATATATCATAACAGAGGAACAAATACAGTTTTTACGGGGATTACGACTAAGACTATTATCAAAAGCCTAATCCCCGATTTAAAACACAGTTAAAGAAGAAAGCATAAAGGATTATTAGACAGGAAACCTCCACTGCCACATATAAGGTTAGCCAATTTCTCCCAGCTACCACAGAGCCACCTGTTGCCTCAAACCATTCAAACAAAGGCTGAAGTTATTGAAGAAGATCAGATTTTGCCTCAGCGCAGCCAGGGAGTTACTTCTGCAAGGAAATCAATGCAGGAATATCTGCAGAGTTACTCCAAACATTACACATAGCCTCAAAGTCAATAAAAGCTCCCACTGAGCTTTGATATTTATTGTAAAAACATTTAATACAATAGTCCACCTGTAAACTTCTCCATCGAGCCCCTCAAAAGGACGAGAAGTCTTGAATCTGTATTAATTGACCTAAGAGATCTTTTGTTAGGTCTCACCTCCTCATTCTTCTATAAATACTTCAGTAGAAGATGAGAAACTGTTGGTTGTTGTTGATCACAAGCTGTAATATTGAAACTCTCTGAAATCAATACATAGTCCTTTGAAGTTGAAGAACAAATTGAAGTCTCAGAGATCTTGATGATGTTGTTGCATGTTTGTTCCTGAGAAGGCTCTATCACTGGATTCATGAGCTTGGCTATTGGTGAAGTATTCTGAACTATTTCATGTTTTTCCCCTGTTTTCATTATGTTCCATAATTTCTTACTAGAGTAGGATAGAAAGTATTAGGCTAAGAAATGGCTCCTAGAAGCACCTTAGACCTGTTCATCCTTCACTGTTTTATGTTTTCTTCTGCTGAAGTATTTTAGAGGCTTTAATCTTTCTCTTTAGTCTTCATGCTTGTTTATTTCCTTAATAGTTTGAACAGTTGGTTTCAGCATGATTTATGGTTCTCCCTGCTTGTCTGTTGCCACTTAAAAACTATTATTGAAGTCTCCCTTGGAAGTTCTTTGCTTATAGTGAATCAGAGAGGTCTGTTCTGATCTTGCCCTTTTTTCTCACTTAAACAGTTGGCTTAAAGGTCGTTATAATTATGATCATAGATATTTTTAGGTGTTCCCTCTTCTATGACTATGATTATCAGTAAATCTTATCTGTTTTCTAAAGTCCTTTAGAATAAAATATTTGAGGAAATAGGGTGTTCCCCGAATCTTAGATTTTACTTTGAAAGTTGTTTTGAAATCATTGTTTGCTTAAAGGTGTGATTTGTAGAATTTATGGTTAGCCCTGTCTATCAAAGAACTCTTTATTGTTTCAAATTATGCTCTCAAATTCCCTTTGTTGAGAATTAAAACTCTCTTTCCAAATCATTAATGTTCATTCCATTCCAAAAACAAAAGGATTTTGTGGCCAAGTTAGATTTTCCCTTTGATATCCCATATCCTTCGATAAGTGTGTTATGACCTCTTTTTGACTCCATTGCCCAATGAAACAGATATTTTATTGTCCTATATATCTTTCCTAGACCTTTTATGTTCTACTGTATCAATTCAATCCAACCAAACAAACAAATACCTGCACTTAATAACTAGTCTAAAACCAATACTCTAAGCACACAAGATAAACCTTTGCAAACAAACTTTGAGAGATCCCTCTATGAGAGTAGGAGGACTAGATCCTGTAACTCTAAAGATTGGTTCTGATGTTTCCTTGTCTTTTGATTTGCCAAACTATCAAAACACGGGACACCAACACCTATATCTGGAAAATCAATGAAAATATTAATGACTTGTAAAAACTATTAAAATAAGAAGTATGATTCTACGGTGAAAGATACTTCCCTCATACAAAAATTTGGTTGTGATTTTTTGCTTAGTAATGCATTGGAATTTTTTCCAAAGAAAAATAAATTGGGAAATTGTTTATTGGGTTTGCCTATATTTTCCATGTAATCAGATGATTGAATTAAGTATTAAAATGTTGCAAAAACTAACTTGGGTAAATGTGAACAAACATAATTATATGAAGAGTATGTTGTGATGATTCTTGAGAATGGTCACATATTATATTAACCTTGCAACCAAATTTAATTCTTATAAGGCCCTTTTGGTTGGTAACAATTGTGTCTCAAATAATTCCCTCATATAATGGTATATTCAAGCTCTTGAATTGTGTTTACAAATGTTAAATACAAAGTGAATTATTTCATATGGGTCATAAGGAATCCATTTTTGTCTAGGGCACTTATATATTGGTATAGTGGTAGTACCAACAATATCATAGACACAATTTTAGCATTGCCCATATTGGAAAGGTATTATCATGGTTAAATTCCATTATGGAAGGTTAGTTATTTGGTTTTAGAGGGTTTCCACTATTTATTTATTTTACTTTTTATTATTTTCACCAGCATGCCTACCCTTATAAACTTTATTTTGTTGTTTCACCTTCACCCTTTGATTTATGTAACTAACAGAAATGCAACTTAGGAGGGTTCACATTTCTTTATTGTGAGTAGATGTTGTGGATTGTACGATATTATGTGAATTTTGAGTCTAAAAATGGATGTACAAAAAGTAGTTTAGGTTCATGTCACTTACAAGCTTAAGCAACCAATCGATTAATGTGTTAGTAAGGTGACTACCAAAAATCATTGAAACCCAACTAAAGGGTTCTAAATTGTTAGAAAAGTGTTCATCAAAATTTGGCCTTAAAAAAATAAAAATAAAACTTACAGGTCAATTGAGAAGTGGAATATAAATAAGAATGTCTAAAAGAAAGGGCGATCTCGGAAATAGCTTCTCAACATTAATTTCACAATCCACCATAATATCTACCAAATTAGACATTTAAGGATCCATAATATTCAAATTTGATCAGGATCAAAAAATGGATATGATGTGTGAGAGTTGGCATACCACAGTGGAAACATATACAGTAATGACATCTATTCTCTTATGTTAATGTGTGTATATCTGGAAACCATCCACATAAACCATATAGTCAAAATACGTTAGAGAGAGATAGAGGAAGGGCATAATATAATCGTATTTTATCATAAAAGGTAATGTTGAATGTGAAAAAAGAAAAAGTTGAGGCTGTTGAGTAAAGAAATTTGTAGTGAACTTCGGTTTGACTCAAAGAATTCAGTAGTAGCACTTCCTTCCAAAGATTTAACAAACAACCTCATACAGTATCATTTTCATGGGCACCAATTTTATCACATGAATTACAAAAGACAATCAAATGTTCATTGGTATATATGATCTCGGAACTTGGGACCATTTTTGTGACTTATATGGAGTGTCATGCCTTGCAAAAAGTTTCATTGCATCCCTTGTTATGAGGAGAACATTTCCTCTGTTGACTATTCCTGGAACAGACCATCAAAAACAGATGATTTTGGGTCGGCGCTGGCAGGCAGTTATGGCCTCACGCCGATAAGGGAAATTAGCACTAGGCCCCATGCCCATTGGCGCTCTGTCTTAGTGGACTGCCCATGCTGAAATATTTTTGGAAATTTTTATAAATATAGAAGCGAATTTTCCATTGCTAACTACCTCGTGAGCGAGTTAACTTGGGTTTTTCGACTGAATAACGTCAAGCACCTTCCTTTGGCTTCTTGTTTCCTCCTTTTGGGGCAACCTCCCAAAGGATAAGGCCTCCCTTCCACCATATGAGGGATCACAACCTCCTCCTCTCCTTATATAAATACATCTCCCTCACATAGAAGTAGCTAACTGAAAGGGTTGAATAGCTGAACATTTTGGAGAATAGCTAGAACAATCTAATATAGCTGGTGTGAGATAGAGCAGAGAGAGAGAGACCCTTGTCGAGAGAGAGTCTAGGCTGATTCCCTCGTCATGTCCAATCCCTCGACGAATGTTGGAGACGTGTTTTGAATGGACCCACTGAAGGAGGTTGCGATGTCAAGGCTCATTTGGTTGTAATCTCTTTCTTTCTCTTACTTAATACATGACTAATGTTTTGGTTCCTGTCTTGTGTTGATGTGATTGATCTTACCCAATACGTTTAATTCTCCTTGAACATTTAGCTAGTTATAAATGAAAATATTGTTTCGTATGCTGTTTTCATTCTTTGATCCTTGTGGAGGTACCCAAGTACCATTGCTAAAGGATCGCGATGTGTCAGGACGAAGATCAGGAGACCTCCACCACAGCTACGAAAACTGCTTTGGATCTAAGTAGGACATTTATCCCATCTCAGTTTCATTCATTAACTAGGAATCGATGCATTAGCATGTCCTCTTGCTGCTAGACCCACCCTAGGGCTAGAGGGATCACCTCTATCCGCAGAGGGGATTTATCTACACAACAAGTTGGCAACTCCGTCGGGGATCAGTGTGTGTTTCTCGTCTCGTTGTTTTTTGAGAATTTGGCTTGTTGAGTCGACTTTGGTCGTTTAATTGTTTTTCTACTTTTCTTGACTTGTCTGACTACTTTCAACCATCCTGTTCAACTCTAGAGTGTCAAGTCTGACCTCTGATAAGTGGTTTTATTTTTTTACCATGGTTTTCTAGCTTGGTGCAGTTTTTCTTTGAACAGTTGCGCCGAATGGCACATGTTGCTATTGTCACAGGTGTGCCAACCCTTGTTTAGCATGGATTACAACTAAATAGTGTCACCAAATCTTGTAGGATTTGAATTGACCTCTTTTCTGAGTTTTTGTTAGTGTTTCTTGGCTCTGGATTGGTTTTTGGCCTTGCAATTGGTCTTTTGAGATTGTTTTGACTCTGTAGTCTCGGTCTTCTCAGCTGTTTTTCCATCATCTTATCACTGGAGTTTGTAGCCCTAGGGTCTCTAGGTGCCTTGTGCTGTTTGTTCAACCCTCTCTTCACTGAGCCTTCTGAGTTAAGTTCGAGACACTTTGATCTTTTTCATTTTAATTCACTGACTGATTGTGTTAGTATTTCTCGATTATTTGTGTCTTTTGTTTGTTGGATGATCACTTTTGTTTTTGTTTGACTCTCCATTTCGTCACTTCGAGCATAGATTACATTGCTTGTTGGATTGTTTCGAAAGCCCTTTGTTTTCTTGGAAAAGTGCATCCTTGTTTTGAGTGCGTTTATGTTTGTATTGAATTTGATTTATTCATTTTCGATCTTTAAATTCGTAGTGCTCAAAACTAGTATTTGCTTTGCTTTTTAGTGCAACAATGCATTGTGTGCTTCATTCATCTAAAAAACAAAAAATTGCATTATTTCGCTTGAGTTGAAAATAAAAATGTTCTTTTGCATTACTAGCTATTAACGAACTAGGAAAGAGTTTTCATTTTCCATTTGGTTGTATTAGATGCATTAGTGAAATTCTTCTTACGTTTCAATTGATTGCTACTTTTTCATAATTCCTATCCTTCCCTTAGCTAGCATTCATTGAATGGAAATGATGTTCTTTTGCATGTAGAGTGCATTTAGGAATTTGAGATCACATTCGGTAAGGCCTTGAAATTGAAACATTAATTCAAGGTCAACCTCAAAATGAATTTAATCAACCTAAGGAAGCATTGAAACCTAACGCACATATTTTAGAGGTCTAGGCCAGTGACTTGTTCCTGCGTTGTTAAACCTAGTATTTGTCGTTCGCCATATGGCATCAGACAACACTAGTACGGACTTGTGCTCCATATACCATCGCGCATATAAAGGGAGACCCTCATAGGTTGCAATCCTTTATCCATAGGAAACTGAGTCTGCCACCCTGTAACCGTGATACACCGAACACAACATTCGAGGAGACTACCTACATGTACATCAAGTCCTTGGTCATTTCTCGTTCATTTGATCACCAAGGTGTATATGGTAGTTCACAGAAATTTGGTACACCCTCTTGCTTAGATTACCTGAGTAGTCATTTTGAGATCATTGAGCACTTGTCCTTTCACGCTCGTTCAATCTGAAAATGACTAGTCATATTTTTCCTGTTTCTCGACTCTTAAAACATGAAACAACAAATTTTTGTTTCAATGTCTTAAAATATTAACTTCCCACTAAATATTCTTGGTTAAAGTTATCTTCCTTAGTGTTTTGTTTTACGGTTGTTTCCAATGGCAGTGTTTCTGAAGTTTACCAACCAAGGAATCCCCTCTGAAGGGAATCCTAGTCCTTTTCCTGCTTTTGGGAATGTTGGCACTCCTTATATGGCAACATTGTCCCTTCCCAGGTTAACTGTTGGTTTCTTGTATGGTTATTCTCGACCTCAGTGGTTTCGAGTACTCTGACCTCTGTACAACCATCTCCCCCCCTGAAAAACACCATGTTGATTCTAAGGTGGACCTCTCCCCTTATTTTCTATTTATTTGTCCTTCTCTTCTACTTCGCCTGGTGAAAGTTTGGATTCCAGTAACCAGGTGGCTAAGAAAAAGAAGAAGAAGATGAAAAACAAGAAGTTAGATAAGCAAGAGGCTAACTCCGCGGCTATTGCGCCTAAGACACCTTCCCTTGATAAACCATCCAACCTTCCATGGAAAGTCAAATTCCCTTGCATGTTGTGCAAGGGTGGCCACCTTCTTCGAGACTACCCTGGCATCCCCAAGGCGCTTGAAGTATAGGCTGACAGTCGTCCGCCATTGCCATTGGCTTCTGGAAGTCATATTGGTGGCACATCTTCAACTAGCAATAATAAGACTCATAAGAAACAGGGCAAGATTACGAATCCCTGTAATTTTTGTGAAGGCCATCATCCCATTCACCTTTGTTCGTACATGGATGAAGCCATGAGAGTGTTGGACAAACCTACTGTTTTTTCACCTGTCTTCCGGTTGGTTACCAGAAGCTTTCTTTGAGTCCTCCGCTAGTTGATTCCACGATCGGTCAAGATTCATCCTTGGTCAATATCGTTCCCCCGGAAATTCAAATTCATGAATCTGTTCCCAACTAACCATTGGTCATGGAATCGGTCGATCTGATCCTGCCTATGGTTCATCAGATATTTTCCATCAAGAGTGGATCTCATCCCCCTCATGTTCTTCTTGTTTCCTCAGATTCCTCAGACTTGGAGAAGGATCCTCCCGTCTCTGTGACTCAAGAAGTTGCTCTTCCTGCTCACATGTCTGTGGTCCAGGAGGATGCTCCTCTTTCTTCAGTAACACCAGGGGATGACCATCTCATTTCTATGGTACCCCCTCTAAGTAGTTTGGTCACTTCCTTCGATTGGAGTAGATTTGCGGGATACCACCTTCCTTCTTATGTGCCCTTTGAGATCACGGTACAGGCCTTTAATGTGGTCGTACACAACACCATGATAGATGAAGGCGCGTATGTAAGTGTTTTGTCTTCAACTACTTGGAAAGCTTTTGGTTGTCCATCGCTCGTTCCTGTTACGCAGAATCTATTGGCGTTTAACAGAGGAACCAATCAACCGTTAGGGATCCTTCAGAAGTTGCCTATTACTTTGGGAGGGAAAACTGTCTATATAGATGTGATGGTTTTTCTAGGCCCCTTAGATTTCAATTTACTCTTGGGGTGTGACTATGCTTATGCCATGGGTGCACTTGTCTCTTCCCTCTTTTGTGTGATCTATTTTCCACACAAAGGTCAGATTGTGACTGTTGATCAGCTTTCATTCTTTGGTCCTGATGTGGCAGATGGCCCACCACCGTCTCTTCCATATCATCGCTTGTATCTTCCCTGCCATAGGTTAATTATGTTGCCACTTGTCCGTTGCACTCATCCAGTGATAGTGCCATCGAGTATCATCTACTGGGGGCATTCGATTGCGATTTCCAAGATGTTGTTCTCCCATCAGATGCAAACATCTTGGAAGCCATGACCTCTTATTCGTCATGATGAAAGGTCGTCGGAGCATGGTTCGTTTTATTGTGTCAGTCTCCCTAAAAAGTGAAACAAGGTTGTCGAAGCATGGTTCATTTTCTTGTGTCAAGCTCCCTAAAAAATGAAATGAGGTTGTGCGGAGAAGAGTTCGTTTTTCCTGTGTCAAGCTCCTTAAAAAATGAAACACGATGTCTTGAGGATAGTTATTTTAATGTGTCAACCTTGTTAAAAAAATAAAGCACGATTCCATTAAATTCGAGTCTTTGATCATATCTTGTCAGATCTTAGTCGAGTCTCTTCCTGACCTCGTAATTTGAACCTTCACTCCATCCGCTTTTCATCGATTGCCGCTAGACTGAAGCTTGGGGGGCATGTACCTCAAATTGAGTCACCATGTTGGGGGCATGCCCACTTTTTGAGCATAATTTACCTTTGTTTCAAGCTTGTGTAAAAATGAAACCAATCCCAAGCATAGTTTACCTTTGTTTTCAAGCTTATGTAAAAATGAAACCTTTTTAGCTTGGTGTGATTTGCGAGCGTTTTCCTGTCTATTGGGTCATTACTTATTATGTAGATGATTGTTACTCCTTAAACCTCACATATTAAGGTTGTATTTGCATGTTCGTTTACTGGAAAGACATTTATATTATATTACATATCAACATATTCCTAGACGAATGAATGCGTTAACTAATACAGTAGCTAACATTGTATTAGATAGAAATTTGTGTAATTTGTAAAAAAAATCATCATCACATGACAAGATCCATACAGGAAAGTAGATGTATATATATATATCGAGTGTTTGCATCCATGTGCATCATAAGTTCAAAAAATATGTGTGTTTCGGCTACATCCCAAGACATCATGTCTCTCAAAAAATATGTGGAAATAAAACCTAGGTGTCTAGTCAGCGTGATGCTCGTGATAGCATGTCATTGCCCGTACAAGCCGCCTCAACAAGTAGTGAACAAAATTTGACACCCCTGCAGTTTGTCTCTGATATGCGCAAGGGACATCATCGAATCATGCATAGTCCAGGATCCCATAAGAGATTCCCTCCAAGTTGCGTATGATTTCCTCCTCCTCGCCTCCCTCGCCAAGAGGGGCCACATCAAAGTCATGAGGAATCCTCCGCGCTATCAGGGACATACCTGCAGGTCTCTCTAGGCCAACATCTGCAGTTACATGGATTAATGTCATAACATACATAAAAAATAAAATCATAATACTCATCAAAATAAAAATTGATTCTTACCCAGTACTTCATCCCAATCCTCTCCCTCTAGGAGTGGGAGATCTGCATCACCAGTAAAATCCGTGCTAGAGTAGGGCCAGTCCCCCATGACAATCAGTGGTCGGTGGAGCCACTCAAAGAACTTCGGTCTCCAAGACATCTGTTGACCGCTCCTTGACCTTGGCATCAGAGCTGCCCAACAGACCATCCGTGGTTCCTGGGCTGGTGGTGTCGAAACTATTACCTCCTAACGTTGGAATATTGGTAACCATTCCAAGATGAACAATACCAATGTGGACTTGTAGCCGAACTGCTCCAGCTTGGTGTTCTTGAATTTTTTCAATTGACACTTCATGTTTATTGTTTCCACCTCTGCCATTAAATCTACAACAAGAAGTAGCTGTGTTTTTGTGGCCTCGTGCGGAGCCTGCTATCCAACACCTCGTGTAATGGTGTGTAGCACTACTCTTAGTGCCAAATTTGGAATAGTTTGGATATCCACATTTCCGCTTCCCAACCCTTTCTTTACCCCTGGGCACACCCTGTCGATAACCATAGTCATGTTCTCCATTGAGGGTGGGGTGCCGGTCATGATTGGTACTACCCCCCTCCGCGACAGTTCAGTTATGAAATAAACATCTGAGACCTCAATCTCAAGTTCCTAGTTGTGAATAATGAATTTTTCCTGATCTGTATCTCATACACTGATCAAGTACTGCAATAGCTCCAGTTGAGCTCTGAGACATGGTGCCATAAAGAATTTCTTAAGCCCACAATCTCTGAGAGATTCCATGCATCTCACATTTCCCATGGATTACTCATCTTCTTCACTGTGTTCTCGTTCTTTCCACTAAATCACCATTTTGTCCTTTCGCACTTGCAAAAAGCATCCATATGGTTGTCATTAGCCAAATCCAATGCTTTTGAATGGTTAAATTGGGCCTACTTGCTTAAATTTACATGCTAAAAATGACTGTCGCGGTTGGTGCACCCCCGTTCAATTTTTAGGCCGGTCGACGCGAGTCCATGCCCGATACTCGTGCCGATCGCCACACCCTAATTTTTGCAAAATCCCCTCATAGATATACAAAATTGGGGTTGCAAGTAATGAAAAAGTAATCAAAATGCAGGGAAAGATGTGAGTTCTTACCTGGAATGGACAGATTCACGATTGGCCTCCCAGATTTCCCGCTGTCAATGCTGCAAAATCGCAGTGAAAAAGGGTAACAAACTGCTCACAAGAGGTAAAAGTGAAAAGTAATTTATTTTTCACCATATTTAGAATTTTATAACTTTTCAGAACCCTAATTAGGTTTTAAAGAATACTTTTCGATTATTTCGCTATTTTATTTCTAGAAATGGGTTTTATGTCCATCTCTTGTGCAGCAATAGGTCTTCAACGTGACGTCGATGAAGTAACTAGTTGTATTTTATACTTTTTCGGATTCGGTAAAAACACGAATAAGTCACTGTTGGAGTCATATTTCAGCTCTTTCCTGACTCTCTAAAATTAAAAATATTGTCGAGACTCTTATTGTTTTGAACTTGTTAAATGGTTGCGAAACGATATCTACCCAGTATACGTTTACCCCTTTTTTGGGTTGGGATAGATTATTTACGAAAAAGGAATACCTTAGCCTATCGCAACTAAGAGGTTCTCTTAGACACAGTTTTCTACCTTTTCAAATCTGTGACACAACCTACGAAAAGGGATTGCTGGAGTTTTATTTTTCACTTCTTTTCAAACTCTCTAAACATAAAAAGATGTGGAGTTATTCCTTTGTGAGACTCGTTAAAATATAAATGACATCGGAAACCGTCACCGTGACGTCACCGAGTTCCTCCTTCCTAGGGCTCATAAAATGTACTATGATGGATTTGTCTGAAGGAAAAACTTACATGACAAGCATATGTTATCCCCTTCAAGCTTGTTTTCCAAAAATAATTGGGTACTCGCAAGAAATGGTGGGGGAAAATGGAACCAGTTCACAGTTGTGTCGGCAGTATGTCGCTCTTGAACATGACACTCATCTACATTCGTGTCGGGTTGGGAACATCTCATTTTGTCATTTTTGCCTCCATGGGTTTTGGTAATCTACTTTGACCTCTCATATCCTCTTTTCCATGTCACCGTGACCTCAGATCCCTTGATGTCAAATACTGCAAAATCCAGAGTCGTGTCGCTGATATGTTCAAGAGAAGTTTTTGTTTGCAGTTTTTAACCACACTCTCATTCTCTTTTTGGTCCTGATTCACTATCATCATGTTCCTCTATCTTGTGTTGATGATGTGGGAAAAATTATGGCCCTCCTTCAACCAGGTCACTTCCTGTCAACTTCAGCTCATTATCCAGGAAGTTGATATAGGGACTCCCTTCTGGTACCTTGGAGCTTGCATGCCTCAATGACATGTTCTTCGCATTTGACGACAGGTCCACATCATTGGCCTTCGATCGAGTGATTCTGCGGGTGTTCGACACCAAATCACTATTAAATTCCATGGATTGTACTAGTTGTACATTGAGAACCATTTTCATTATTGGTGGTTTCTCTCGTGTCTGTTAACAACTCTCATCATTGGTTGGTAATCAGGTGAATTTCTTGCATGTTCGACTTCAACTCACATATTTGCATGCTTGAATTTGTACTTGTTCGGGTCGAGATGGAGCGCAAGACACTGGATTTTGTCTGATAAGATCTAGGATGTGGGATATTTTGGTTTATAATGACTATATGCATGACTCTTCTGATTGGATGGTTGCGACCATACCTGAGTCTATTTTTTGATCCTTACTCCTGGATTGTTGCGTCCATACCTCGGATCTCAGTTTATATATGTAATCTATTATGGATGGTTGTGTCCATGCCACATGTTCATGTATCAGAGATATCAATTGTATTTGTACTTGCAAGTCTTCCGACGATGGTGTTTGGTTCGAACATGCTCTTGTAAAGCATTTTACTCCTCCCTCTCTCTCGGACCTCATGCTTTAGGGGGGATCTGTTACACAAAATTTTTTCACTGTCCCTGCAATCCCCATCCCGCACATTGGAGGACCATTTCTGTGACTTATATGAAGTGTCATGCCTTTCAAAAAGTGTCATTGCATCCCTTGCTATGAGGAGAACATTTCCTCTGTTGACTATTCCTGGAACAGACCATCAAAAACACATGATTTTGGGTCGGCGTTGGTAGGCAGTTATGGCCTCGCGCCCATAAGGGATTAGCACTGGACCCTGCGCCCATTGGCACTCTATCTCATTCAACTGTCCGCACCGAGCTATTTTTGGAAAGTTTTTAAATATAGAAGCGAAGTTTCCATTGCTAATTACTTCGTGAGCAAGTTAGCTTGGGTTGCTCGATTGAATAACGTCTAGCACCTTCCTTTGGCTTCTTGTTTCCTCCTTTTGGGGCAAACTCCCAAAGGATAAGGCTTACCTTCCACCTTATGAGGGATACCAACCTCCTCCTCTCCTATAAATTCATCTCTCTCACATAGATGTAGCTAGCTGAAAGGGTTGAATAGCTGAACATTTTGGAGAATAGATGGAACAGTTTGATATAGTTGGTGTGAGATAGAGCAGAGAGAGAGAGACCCTGGTCGAGAGAGAGTCCAGGCTGATTGCCTTGCCATGTCCAATCCCCCGATGAATGCTGGAGACACGTTTTGACTGGACCTGCTGAAGGAGGTTACGACGTCAAGGCTCATTTGGTTGTAATATATTTCTTTCTCTTACTTAATACATGACTAATGTTTTGGTTCCCATCTTGTGTTGATGTGATTGATCTTATGCAATACGTTTAATTCTCCTTGACCAATTACCTAGTTACGAATGATATTGTTTCGTATGCTGCTTTGTTTCTCTGATCCCTATGCAGACACTTGAGTACCATTGTTGAAGGACCGCGACGTGTTGGGACGAAGATCAGGAGACCGTCGCCACAACTAAGACAACTGCGTTGGATCTAAGGTAGGACATCTATCCCGACTCAGTTTCATTCATTAACTAGGAATCGACACATTAGCATGTCCTCTTGCTGCTAGACCCACCCAAGGGCTAGAGGGATCACCTCTGTCCGCAGAGGGGATTTACCTACACAACAATGTCATAACGGAAAATACCTAGCTTCTTGATCACTTTTGGGGGATTGTTATGAATAGGCATGGGATTAATTGGCTAAACATGCTACATATTGTGATGGAACTAGGAGATGAAGTACTAGACCCAAAACCTAAACTAATATGTGAGCCAGAATAAGTCATATTCCTAGGAGTTGGGTCAATCTAAGGAATATGTCCCTTTTCTACAGACGATTGGGATGTTAACTTTTCAAAATGATCAAGAAACCACCTTATTGATTTACTTTCAAGTAGATGCTCGAACTCAGGGGATTGGCCTTGAATTCCTTGGGATCTACAAGGGGAAATGAACATACATTAATGTACGAATCCTTAAAACATTAACAATGTTCATTCCCAAGAATGGTCACCATTTATGTTTATGGTTGAAGTGGATACCATGAAATAACATGGAAAACACCCTTGTTAGGTTTTCAAGGAGAAAATAGGGATGGTAGCCTAGATTGCTTTAAGCTTGAGATTCACTATACCTATGCACTTAGGTTGTTTAGTTAAATCTTAGTGAAGCCACTCTCCTTAAGGGCACTAGTCCTTCAATGAATGCAATTGATTTATTTTAGCAAATGAACCTTAGGTTAGCTGTAATTTTGTTATTAAATCATGTTATTAGAAACTATTCTAAGTCTATCTATTACGAAAAATAATTCTAAGTGAAATTAATGCATGGAAAGTTAAATTGACTATTTTTAATCATTATAACCATTAATATTGTTAAAAAATGAAGTAAAATGAGCTATATAAAGTAATAAACAATTTTTTTATGCTAAGTGAAATGTAGAAATGACTAGGATATGATTAAAATCGGTTAAGTTAATCCTCCAAAATGAGTAGGAAAAATATGTATAAATATTTCAACTAAGCTAGTAGTGTCATGCATGTATAAAACAAATTAATATATGAAATTAAATTGAAATCATAAAGTTTAAAGTTAAGCAAAAACCAAAATTCAATAATAAACGCAAAAACGATGATTACAAATACGCATAATTATAGACTTATTAATAAAAGTGTTTATGTGCTATATATTAAAACAAAAATGTTAGACAATTAGTCTAGGTCATATGAATAGGATTTTTTCAAGAACCTATGTTATTCAAAACATTCCAAATTCCAAACTAGGTGAAGCTCTAGACAATATGAAGCAGACCACTTGACAATCAAATTGTTTGAAGGGATATTAATTATTACAATGTTGAACTTGAAAATATTTCAAAAGAAACTAACATGAAACAAATAGACATAATGTTACCTCTAAGGGGGAGTTGCTTTGCTTTCATCCTATTGTTGGAATGTAGGTTGTGGGCTACCCACCATTGCTAGCATTTCTAGGCTATTGTTGGTTGAAAAATAAATTGATATTACACAAATTGCATAACATAGTTATATGTGCTCCCTTTCTCATAAAAAAATAAGTTATCTACCTATTTTTATAAAGGAGGCTAATAAATCAGGTGATGAGTCACCTTTACCCCTTGATTTTCCTCCAAAAATCATTTTCTTGTGTGTAATATTTTTAAATTTTAGCAAGTATTTCAACCAACATAAAAGATGAAATAGGAGTCTTAGGGTGACTAAAGGAGCTCACTTTACATTGGCACACTTTTCCTTAGGGTTTTTCCAAAATACACTTAATTTCCAGCTCTATTTAATGACATATTATCATTATTCCTTAAATATAAATTATGAACTTTTTAAATCAACAATTTATTTCCACAATATATAAATAAAACAATAGGATATATATATATATATATATATAGATATTTATTTATTTATACTTATATTTATTTATTTATTTCCAAAGAAAAAAGCGAACTCTTTATATTCATAAAAAGTTAACTGTGTACATGCATTTAAGCATTTCTTGGTATGAATATGTGCTCTCCCAAAAAAAGGCCGAATGATTCAGCCCATCTTCAAAAAACCCCATCCAGTTGTAGGATGAGTTTGTTCAAAAGATTCCCATATTATAAGGAAAAAATGCCAACTTTATGTCGGCCTTGTATCATAAGTATGCACAATGTGTTCCCGAGCCTCCTCTTATGAGGAAAACAACCCAAACAGGAAAAAATGTTGTGTGTTGCAAGTAACATCAAAAAAAATATTGAATCTTTGTCCACATATGCATTTTTGTAGCATTACATAAAGTAAATGAAGTTTTCTGCATGAAATTAAAATAGGTACAACCCGATGATGTTGAAAATATACATAAAAAGTTAAATAAAGGAAGTAACTTAAACAAAAGGAGGATGGTCCAAAGCCACAAAGCCTTCTAGCCCTATTTCTCGTGTCCTCCAACTGCTCAGATCTTGTTGTAAACCCTCCTTAGAAAGGAGGTCTGCAACGACATTTCTTTCCCGGTAAATATGACATAGATCAATATGAGTAAAATGAGTCTTCAATAGCCAACATTCTTCAAGGATAGGACTTAAAATATAATTTGAACAAACAAATTCCTTATTGAACCATTTGATGGTATTCAACGAGTCCCCAAAAATCTGAGCTGAGGTAATTTCCAGGTGAGTGAGCCAACATAGGAGGAGATGTAGAGCTTTGATCTCAACATAATTGTTTGGACCCTGTTTGAGTCCAATAGAGGCTTCCAGCCTTTGGGACTGATTACAATGGATAACAATTCCAACACCACACATGTTCTCAGGATTAGACGCACCGTCGAAATATGCCCATGGGATGTCTCCCCTAATTGACTCAGGAATGATGTTCCTTTTCTTCGTAATGGGCTCTTGAATGGGAAAAAGAGCATAGATGACCACCCATTCCTGAGCGACTATATGATAAGGAATATCTTCGTTCCTGAAGATAACTAGATTTCTAGTGAGCCATATTCCCTAGGAGATCAGTAAGGGAATTGTTTATGTTTCTCTGTCAGACTGTCGTTCCACCATATCTGCAAGGCCTCCTTGAGCATGAGGCCTCTCCATTGTTGTGTGCACCCAGCCAATGTACAGAACATGTACTATACCTTTATACTGTAAGGGAAACTCATAAAAAAATGAGCCACTGATTTGGATTCATGTTTACATAAAGGACACCTTCCCGGACCCTCCTTATTTCTTTTCTGCAGATTGTCCCAGGAGGGGATCTTGTTTTCCAGCAAGCACCAGAAGAAAAGGTGAATTTTTGCAGGGCATTTCATCTTCCAGAGGGGTTTATGCCACCATTCAAGCTCCAGCCAACCTTTCTTCCCCATGAGGTGTGAGTAGACAAGATTGGGAGAGTAATTACCAGATAGAGCCAAGCCCCATATGAGAGTATCAGGCTCTTCCCGAATGCAGACATTAGTTCTGAGAATTTAATTGGTGTATAGGATCCATGTCTCGATCCAGATTGGGTCTAACTGAAGGTCAGCCCCTGATTTCAAGCCTTGTGCCCAGATGGATGTTCTTTCAGGATTTTCAACTTGGTTTAAAAAAAGTAGGCCCTTTTCTGCAAGGTGGGCTCTGCATGCCTCGGGAAGGGAGAAACCCGCTTTGTAACCAACCCACGGGTCTAGTCCCACTCTGATCTGTTTCCCATTTCCTACCTTCCAAACCAGTGCCTCTTCGATTAGTTCCATGGCTCCAAGAGTGGCCCTCCATACCACTGACCCTCCCTTTTTTTTCTTATCCGGGCTTCACACCCAATCGATGATATATCTAGGGTCTATGTACTTCCTTCTCATTACCATGGACCATAAGGAGTCCTTGACCAATAGAGACCATCCCATTTTGGTAGCAAGAGATTTAACAAAATAGGGAAGCTCCTTGATGCCCCAACCTCCCCACCCTTTGGTCTGGCTATTTTCTCCCACGCTACCCATGGCAACGTGTGATCCTCCCTAGAACCTGACCACAAGAATTTGTGGAAGATTTTGCGAATTCACTCCATAATTCCCTTCGGCATCCATGAAAGCAGTGTCGAGAAGACCGAGATGGCCATTAGTACTGATTTGATGATAATTAGCCTACCTTCTCTGGACAACCACTTGTAGCACCATCACTTGATTCTTTTTTCAATTTTTTTCACCATCCACATCTAGTCTGTTAATCGGTATGAGTCAGGATTTAGATGGAATCCAAGATATCGGAAGATTTCTGAGAGTTGCTTGGTCTCAAAGGGGAGAACTTCGACGACTCTCCTGGTGGCTTCCTCCGAGAGCGCTTCGATCATAATAGATGATTTATGAAGATTAATGCTCATACCATTGGCTTTCAGAAAAAGGTCCAGGGAGGATTTTAGATGGGATATGTCTCTGCTTCTACCATTGTCGAAGAGGAGGATATCATCTACGAACATAAGGTGTGTGATTTTGAGATTTGTAGAGACCACCACACCCTGAATGTACCCTTTCCTTTTTGCCTCTAGGATCAATTGACTTCAACCTTCAGCTGCTAGAAAAAAAAGGAGAGGAGATAGGGGAATCCTTGACGAAGGCCTCTTTCATTCTTGAAAAAGGAGGAGGCAGCTCCATTTATTAACACAACGAAACTAATATCAGTAATTCACCCCATCTCCCAACAAATGAAATCATAGTGAAAGCCCAGGTGGGTGAGCAAGATTCTGATATACATCCAATTGATTTTGTCATATGCCTTAGAAAGATCAATTTTGATGATCAACCCTTTCTGTTTGAATCTTTTCATACTGTGTAAAACTTCTTGGGCCACTCCGATGGCTTCATCGATCTGCCTCCCTTCTAGGAACCCAAATTTTTCCTTAGAAATATAATTTGATAATATTGGTTTGAGTCTTTCGGCAATGACCTTGGCAATGATTTTATAAAGACAGTTGCAAAGGGCTATATGATGGAAATCATCAAAAGAAGCTAAAGTATCCAGCTTCAGGATGAGAGAGATGAAAGTCGTGTTCAAAGACTCTGGGATGGCTCCATTGGCTCTTGAGGATAATACCACCATAGTCACGTCGTCCCCAATTGTTTCAAAAAATATTGATAAAATTCCACAGTCCACCCATCCGCCCCCGAGCTTTTGTCCCTCTGCATGGCATTTAAGATTCCCTCCACTTCTTCGTTAGTGACCTGGTTGGAGAGAATTTCGTGACTTTCCTCATCTATGTAACTAGGGAAAATATGTGCCACTTTGACAACTTCTACAATAGATATATCTCTGGGGGCCTTGTAAAGTTTCCTGAAGTGATTCTCCCCCATTGAGGCAAGGCCCTCGAAATATTTGACTATACTGTCGTCCTCTAATCTCATTTCCCATATGGTATTTTAGATTTTCTGACCCTTTGCATAGTTGTGGAATAACTTTCTATTTTCATCCCCCGCTGACAACTATATAGCCCTACTTTTTTGCCTCCATTCTTCCTCCATAATTAAAAATTATTTTCATTCGCTATGCTTCTAATCCTTTTATAACCTCTCTTTTCTCCAAAGTCTTGTATCCGTCTTCTTCTGGTCCTTCCAACCTTTCCAGTTCCTTCCCTATCCACGATAATCGAGCTTCCTCTTCTGATTTCTTTTTTTTTTCCTAATCTAAGGTGGCCTTCTTCATTCTTTTGAGATTGGTCAGGAAGGATTCAGTAACATTGGGATGTCCTTCAGAGGCATGACGGGACCAGGTCTATTTGAAGAGGGTGTTGTAGGAATCCTCCAAAATCCATCCATGATTGAATTTGAAAGGAGAGCCTAGTTTATTAGTCCTCCATTTGAGCTCAAGAATAATGGTGTGATGATATAATTCCCCCCTTCCCCTATCCATTTCCTGAGCATCGGGATGTTATACATTAGATCTTCTTTGATAAAAAATCAATCCAGTCTCTTGGGAACCCTGTCTTCCCCTGCTCTCTTGTTCTACCAAGATGGTTTCATTTTTATGTCATTTAAGTCCAGTAGGTTGGCTCCACTGATCCAGGAGGAGAAGAAATATGACAGGGGTTCAGGTCTAGCATTTGGACCCCAATATTTTGTCTATCCAATAGAAAAGTTTAGGTCCCCTCCAATAATGAGGTTAGGGCTCTTCATGAATGATTTAGTCCAAAGTTCATTCCAGAAAGACTCATGAGCCTGACAATGACCATAAATGTTGAGAAGAAGAAAATTATGACTGAGTTCAGGGGAGAAAAAATATATAGCCAGTACAAGGTCGAGGTCCTAGGAGTTTATGGGTTTCAATTTCCTAGTTTTGAAACTGATGGCTAGTCCCCCATATCTCCTTTTTGCATCAAGGCAAAAGAAAGACCAACCAGGGCACATATTCTCCAAATCTTTTTGAATGTTTTTTCTAGCTCCCAAAGTCTCCTAGAGCATGATGATGTCGGGACTATGTTTAATGAACATAGCCCTAAGAGCTATTTTTTTGGGTTTACTAGCCAACCCTCAACAGTTGAAGGACAAAAAAATCATTTGGAAACCAGTTCCGGGGTTTGAATTGCTCTAAGAACACCTGTCAAGATTTGTCGTTTTCCATAAGCTATTTCCAACATAGCTCTCAGATAATCTTTTGAAAGATTATATTTTCTCCCCCTTTGTTTAAGGCCAAGAGAGGGATCACTCGAAATTCCCAGGTCCCCAAACACGGCTAATAAATTTTCCTTTCGATCTTTGGGCCTGAGGTTGTAGGGATTGCGTTAAATTGTAGTAGAAGGGGCACCGAAGGCGAGCTTGAGGAAGGGATTCAACTCAAACCATGGATGGAGGTAATAATGTTGTCCAAAGCTATACTGGAACGAGGCCTGGAGGGAGGGAGGTAATAATGTTGTCCAAAGCATTATGTCGATGCCTGGAGGGACCAGGCCCTGAATCCAAGATAAAATCTCAGAAACAGAAATGAAAAATGAGGGAGGGGGATCAAAATAGGTATCCTTGGGTCCTTCGACTAGCGTAGTCTCCGTGGAAGCCTGGGGCTAGGCCTGTCCTGGATCCACCTCCATATCTAGCTTCGTGCAGTTCCCTGTCTCCTGCTACAACGACTGTTTATCATCCTCTTGTAGTTGTGAAGGGGGCTTCTCCTCTGTCCATCCCTCCATTGCCTGAGTTGGGTTCTCCTTAATACATTTCCCCTCTGCTTCTGAAGATTGTTTTCCCTTATTTTTTCTTTTTATTTGGCCTTTTGAAAATGGAAAGAGGGCATCCTTTGCCGTATGGCCAAACATATGACATCTATGGCACCGAAAGGGAAACTACTCATAGTCCAGGGCTTGGATGAAGGACCAGTTCCTGTAATAAAGCTGAATGGCTTCAAAAAATACTTCACGCGGGTTAAGCCTAACCAGAATTCTGGAAACTCCATATTCCCATGTCTGCTTGAAAGACATATCGGCCTCCAAAAAAACCCCCAACTCGTTCCCAATATCTTTGAATACGTTTTGCGTCCATAGATTATGGGGTAGACTAGGAAGTCTGACCTAGATGGGGAGGTCTGCCACCTTCTCCCTATGTGCTTCAAATAGGGGATTCTAGGGTTTAAACAAAATAGGAGTGCGACCGAAACCCCAGTTTTGATCGAGGACGCAATTAGCCTTTTCCATAGTTTTAAACTTTACCATGAACCACCCATTTGTGAGATTGAGAACCTCAAAGCGAGGGTATCATGCCATTGCCCAAGATTTTTTGGCCCATTCAGTGATGTAACTTGCAAAGAGTTTTTTCCCATTGGCTCTTCCCACCAGATTCAATTCCGATGTCTGAATTGCGTCGTCTACAAAAATTTCGATGCCTAGGATCATATTTGCATTTTTTTCTTTTCGATGGAATCGTTTTGCCTTCTTCCTAGTGTTGCATGAGTTGTCCAATTCCCCTGCACTATCTAATGGAATGGGGAAAACATGTGAAAGTGAGATGCCCTTAGTGTCCCGTATATTTGTATGTGGTTCCTCGCTGAATTTAGACCCCCCTTGACCTTGCAGCAAGCAGAGGAAGGTTTTTGGCCAAAGATCCTTCCTGTTGATCACAAGTTCCGACCAGAAAATCTAAGTTAGAATCTTTCCCATAGCTCAAAACCTTACTTGTTCCTTTTGCACTCGGTTGTTTACCTTGGAAAGTATTGATACCTTCGTTACTCTGCCTTCTGCGATGGCCTCGACAATGCCTCCCCATCCTGTCCCCTAGAGATATTTTTGAAGACGTCTCTCCCCCTCGCTCAAGGGAAACGAGGAGTTAGTTGGATCTCGGTCGTTTTTCCCACCAAATCTGTGCGGCGTCATACCAAAACTTTCTTGCCCAGATTGTATAACATCAGGAGCTTTCCCAGAAAATATTCTGCTGGTGCAACTAAACACGATGTCTTCCAAGCCTCCTGTTCTAATGGAAGGTCGGTGAAAATCATGGTTCCACAAGAGACCCCTGTTTTCCAGGGGCGGGACCTTAAACCCTATGGGAGCAGCCTGAATTTTGATGGGTCAGTTGTCAGATGCTTTTCCCTTTTCACTGCCTCACAAAGAGACTCTTCACATCTAGCCTTCCATTCCTCAGCCCCCCAAGTCATCACTGAACCTCCAAGCATGTAGGAGCTCATTCCAGCTAGGCCAATGAACTCCAGAATGTTTTGATCTATTACGTCCATCCCCCACATGTCCAACACGTCTCTAGGTTGGGGATCCGCCTCCACACTTTCCGAGTCGTTGACCATGGCATCTTCCTTCAGCTAATGACAACAATAAACAAACCCAAACCCTTGGAGACCCAAACTGAAAGCGCATGCACCTTCTAAGGAAAGCAGTTTAAACATCGTTTATTTTTTATTTTTTACCTATCCTCCTTCAGCTAATGACAACAAAAAAACAAACCTGAACCTTCAAACCAGAAACGCATGCACCTACTGTGGAAAGCAATTTAAACATTGTTTTTTGCAGGTAAAACAGTAAGCTGCAATAAAACCCTAAACAGGGCGTGGTTAGAGAAAAAAACTTGCAACGAAATGATGTCGTTAACCTTTTTCCCTTCACCTCATTCCCAATGGTTTCGATGTCGACACCCACCCATCTCTCCGCATTTTTTCCATTCGCCCCGTACAGGGTGAGTTTTCTATGAAGGCCACACCATCACCGTGTGCCCACCTCCATGAAAAAACGTGTCCCATGCTGTCAGAAAACCGCTCGTAGCTGCATGCAAGGCCTAAATGACCTAGGCGACCTTCATAGTTGCAGGTTCTACCGTTAAAATATTTTATTAATGTGTTGCTCCTATATATATAATGAGAAAAATTTAGGGGTGAAATTTCACAAATAAGCTATTTTTTGGACATTTTCTGAAAAAATATTAGCCATTTGGTTTAAAATTCACCTATTTTTTACATTTATATGATTAAAGCCAAAAATTTACAAATTTTAAGAGTAAATTACATGTTTTTTTATTGAATATTCACCTACATTCTATATTTATGAATTTTCAAACTAAAACAGTCCTACAAATTTATATATGGAAAAAATATTAAATCCTTGAAAGATACACATATATATAAAAGTTGATGTTTATCTTTCAAAAACACTTATATGTAGAATGATGTATGTTAACTATGAATAATTGTGATAATTTAGCTTTCACAAACTATCACAACCATCCATAACCAACAAACATCGTGCTACATATATGTACATGTTTCAAAATTGAATAAATAAACCCTACCCAAATCTATCGTTACTCTAATCAATAAAAAATAAACATCTCAAAATAACAATGTGTCAATCGATAAAATTTTTTTATGTGTCAATCTATAACAATTTTTATTTTTTTTATAAAGAGAAATCGGTAACTAAAAGGCCGAGTCACGAAGTCTCAATCTATAAAAATTAATGCAGCCTCATTAATAACATAATGTCAACACCTATTTCAATAACATAATGTCAACAACTATTTCAATAGTCATGTTTAGACCATAAAAATACCAACTATTTAAATAGTCGTGTTCAGACCATAAAAATCTCCATTGGGTTAGGAGAGTAGTGCCCATTCAAAGACACCATGCTCAAAAATTGGAAAGGTAATAATCAAATGATTATCTAAAAACTCATAAAAAAAACTCAAAATTTACTTACCATTTGAGAAATGACAAATTGATAAAAATGTTTAAGAAGAAAAGTGATGTATAAATTTTGATTTCATAGAAAGTTAAAAGTTTTGTAATAATTAAAGTTTATATCATTAAAACACAGGATCAATTAAAAGTGATTGTAATATTTTATTGAATTCTAATATAAAATTAAAAAAATAAAATGTTTTAAATACCATATATACTAATTCCCAAATTCACCATTTTTGTCAATACCATCTTATGGGTTAGAATTAAAGAACCGATATCACATGCATTCACTAAATTATAGAGTCAACATCACAAGCATCTTATGCAAACAATGTTATACAAACACAATGATTTTGATGGTACTATTTTGGTTTGATAAAACATACGTGGTGGGTCTTATAAAGGTGGAAAACAAGATCAACCATAATTGAAGCGGACAGGCTCACTAATACCGAAATTCAAATTTTTGCTTTACAGTTAGAAAGTGAAGCCAAGTTTGAAAATTTGTCGGGGTCACAGTTTACCAAGGGCCTGCAACATCTTGTGTTTTTCTTTCATTCTTTTGGTCAAGCTTGTAACACATGTTGTGTGGTATGCATTTTTTTCGCTTGATTGTATTTCTACTTGGAAATCATATTTTATGTTAGGTTTTCTATTACATCAAAACCCATAAGCATTAGTAAACTTTCAACTCATTATTATTACCTTTTGAGTGCTTTGAGGGTGGATTCCAAAGTGGCGGTTAGTCCACATGATCGATTCCCAATGAGGTGAATGTGAAGTCCAACATACAATGAAAGCATGTTTGACACAAAAAGAGAGGGTTCTGGGAAAGGATTTAGGTGGCTAGTGAAAGAAGTTTGAGGCAAGTTACTAAAGTGAAATTGCGTTGCAACATAGTGTGTGCCCTCAATTTTGACTTGGCTCTTCTTAATGCTATGGAGAGCCCATCTCGCTTTTCATTTAAGTTTAAAATGAGCAAGTTGAACAAGAAATAGCTAGAGGATCAAAAAATTAAAGAGGAGGTTCTTTGTTTGAAACATGTCACTTTGGAGAAGCACTTCTAACATTCAAGCCACGAAGAAATGCATTATTGACAGGAGTTTATAATAGTGATTAGTTCTATAATGTTATAGGGTTATTATGTGAGCTTTGGATACTCGACATAGAGCGTCTTCCTATTAAAGTTATCACATGCTTTCTTTTTATGCATATTTTTTCACGACAAACTTCACCTTATGCTTGTCAAATGAGCCATATGATTTGTACTTGATCTTGTAGACCCACTTATATGTGATTAGTTTGATTCCAAACAGAGAATCCACTAAATTTAAATTCTCATTCTTAATTAGAACATCATATTCTTTCTACACATATTTATATTTATTTAAATTAATTATTTTATGTATGTATGTAGGGGAAATATTTTCTTTAAATATATTTTTTTAAATGGAAATAAATATAAATTGCAATATAGATGGTTCATTAAAAAATAAAAATATAGAATATCTTATTTTATTATTATGAGTAATTATAACATTTTTTATTATATTAATGATTATATATTTAGAAATATTATATTTATGTTTTAATTGGGTATATCTTAAATGGTAAAGAATAATGATTGGCATTCTCTCCACCTAAATTGAATTTATGAGTTTTTGATGTAAATTCAACATATAGAATATAAACATATTTTCTACATGAAAATAAATATTATATTTAGTTAAACTATTTTTTTTAAACGAAAATATATGTATTATATCTGTTTACTCTAATGAAATTTATTATATAAGAATTTTCAATTCATTATATTATATAATTAGATTATTTTATAACTTTTATTTAGTTACCAAGTCTTATTAGCGCAATAAGTTGATGATGGGTCTTGTTAATAAGGCGACCCATGATCAAACCTCACAATGGTTGTTTTGCACGTGCTAGGGGGAGGAGACACGCTAAAATCCACTCAGCATAGGGTTGTTGTGGCCCAGGCCAGGTGCGATCCCCATGTGATTTTTATGGCTTAGATGTCCTTGGGTTGTGGTTTCTCAAGCAAGAGGTCAAGCCTAGATAAACACATATCACTTGACAAACAAAAAAATATAATTTTTATTTAGTTAGTAAAAATTAAAATTAAAAATATGAAATACAATTAGTTAGATTTTTTAATAACTTTAAATATATATTTTTTAAATGTGAGGATGAACATCAATTTTATTTTAGTTACTTAATTTTATAATGTAATTACTTTTTAATTACAAAACATTTTACTTTAGGAATATTTAATCTTGTTCATTTATCTTTTTTCTTTTAGGGCATAGTCGTTGTTTTTATTATTGATTTTTTTAATAAAATTATAAAAAATTATAATTTCTTTAAAGCTTATAAAATTTAAGAGAAAAAATCTAGAAAAAATATAAAAAATAAAAATATTTATATATCATAATTATCTTTGAAATAAAAAGGAAATAATATTTACTTTTCATGTCATGTAATATTGTGGATGACCTAATTACATTTTAAGGTTTGATTAAAAATAAAATCACATTTATGAATGGGGTTTAGGGATCACTATAAATATTAGGTTGGGGTGTATGCTCTCCTCCATGGACTTCTCTCTTTAAACATGACTAGAGTGAGAATATTGATCGATATTAGCAATTTAAATATAATTATCAATCTTGTAACACATCCAATCCCCTCCAAACCTCTGTGAGGGTACAAGATGTACATGCCCGAATCCCAAGCTTACTGTGTGGAGGCGGTTTATCCAAAACATCTCTTATTTTAATCATCTCAAACTTCCTTTATAATGTCGCCATCATTCTACTCTTCAAGGACTTTCCAACAATATGAATTTCATCAAATTCCAAGCTCTGAACACAGAGTTATGGCCCTCAAAAATTTCATTGTTTATGCCATGTTAGCATATCATACCACTAACATGTAGTTGACTTGTGCCAACGCATCACCACTATACCATGACCCATTTTCAAACCAAACATGTGTAGAAATTATGGCGTAGAATTGAAACTGCTCATGGAATTTTAATTTAAATCACAAGAAACAATCCTACTCTATTGCTCTACGAAATTCAATGCATAATTTAAAACATAAATCACAAACATGCAATTAGAAATAACACACATGAACATAGTATTTTTTCGAGGGGAAAGCAACTACTAAAAACCCCTTATGCCTACTTGCATTAATCCGATGAATATAGATGTATTAGAATTGCTAACTCAATATGAGCTCAACGTGCAAGTGAATAACCTATCTCTTTGCTCACTTAGAAGCTCTGACCCAAAATTAGTCAAATTTTGCTTCTACTTGAGCCCCTATTTCCTTGCACAATTCCTCAATAAATAGGCTTGTATTATTTATGAATTTACCTCCAATTGATTGTGAAATTCCCAAGTTCGATCATCTGATTGCATGCAACACATGTACACTCAAGACTAGTCTACAACTGATGTTACACTACCTTGTAATCTCCACCATAGTTTGGGAACTCGAATTATATGCATGCACTAGCTATTTTGGGCTCATTGATTAGTTAATTGGATAATCACTGAGTTAGACTGATGTCCCATTGCACAACTGGCCTTCCATTATTTCCTCCAATAGTTAGAACTAGTTTAACTAAAAGCAACTTGAAATAATTGTTTTTGAATGCTACAAATTATCAATCACACATGCCTAACTGAAATCCAATCCCTCTAACTTAGATTTACCTAGCTAACTAAGTGAAAAGAGCCATGTCACACAATTTAATTGCATCAAAGTTGTATGTTGATGTGGAAATTTGAATTTTCTCAATTTGAACAAGGCAAAGTCAAATTGAGTCTTTCTTGCTACACTTTTCAACACTCCCTCGACTTAGCAAGAAAGGGATTTTCCACCACCCCTATCCAACACATGTGGAATATATTGTAGCACTACCTATCACTATTGTTGTTGTTGCAACTACAACAACTGCAACTGAGAAGTATTAAAAAAAAACATTGAATCAACTGTGTTTGCATCTATCTACTGGTATAATGTGTTGTTGCTAACTCTTCTACTAAGCCTCTTGCTCTGCTATCAACATTGCTCTGCAATCCTCAATATCTGACTAAGACTGATCCTTCTGCTACTGAATACTATGGGCCCCTGTAACAAGGTAATGATCCATGAGCAAAATTCCTCAATGGACCCTTCCAAAATTTATGCAATTATGGGACTAGGGCTTCACATCACCCTAGCTCACTCCTGAAGGTATAGCTACAATTTATCCCTCTTTCCACTTGGCTTGAACTCTCCCTCTACTAGATGTCTCTACTTGAGTGGATGTCTCCACTTTTCCTCCTCTTTGCCCCACCATTTGTCGCTACTCCACAACTTCCTAAGGTTCCTCTTGAGGCTCTATTTTTATAGGTCTATCATACTCCCTCTCAACCACCATATCTATAATATCCGCCTTGCTCCTCAAAGTTGTCCATGCATAGGGTAGAATCACTCTCCAAAAGACAACCCTTTGCATATGAAGGGCTGTAAATATATAAAGGAGTGGGGTAAGTTGCCAGTTCTTATCCAATTACCAATCTAAGGTTTTAGATCCACCTTTGATGGGACGATGGGATCAAAGGATAAGGGATAGAAACTCCAAGGCAGGGTAGGATAGGATCCAAATGTTTTATCTTAGTTGAATGGTTACAACATATCCTAGAAGCTTCTAGACATGGAGGCTTCAGGATTCTCTCTCTTTTTCCCAAATTTATAGAACCAACACATGTGCAAAGGAGAGTAACCTAAGGTGATCAACGTAGGCCACAGTGTAGAAACTTGTAGGTGAACGTTGTCCAACAAGAGGTTAGGGAGCGTTGGTCCTAAAACTGGCTTAGATGATGCAGTATCAGGAAGAAATTATGGGGAACAGGAGAGGCATGCTTAAGGCTTTATGCAAGATTATGAAAAGGGGGAAAAGGATGTTGATTGATCCCATTAGGAGTCCCATTGACCAAATGTGAAAAAATGGCCAATAATAGATTCCCCCTAAAACACAAAGTCAGAAATGATGATTGATGAGTGAAGTGATTTACTTTGTGACAAGTCAGGATCAAGAACAACTGGCAACATTCATATGTTACAATACATTTATATCATGACATATTTTTGTTGAGGGTGGTATATCCATACTCAACACATAAGCTAACATTGCATGTATAATGATCAAAAGATGTGCCCACAGATGAAAAATTGTGGACAAATGATTGGATGACCACTTGTATGATCATGGCCATCATATATTGTAATATTTGTATAACTCCTGAAATCACAGCCCGGATGGATGAAACTAGATTCAGGGTCTTATATCTCATTCAAAAAAACAAATAATATACGATTTTAACCATGTGAATCAATGAGATGAGGAAAAACATGGTAGACACCATCTCATTACTGGTTGATGAGGTAATTTGTTAACATGCATGAGGGAAACTAGTGATGATGTTAATGGCTCTTAAGGTACTACACTATAATCTGTACAGTGTGAATAAATGAGTTGATGTCGAACACCACACAAAGTCTTTCTGTCAAAGTCCAATGATGCAAACATGTCACCAAGAGTGAGGAAACTTTCCATTGATGTATGAAAGAACCAAGGTACCAAAGGGTTGTTTCTAAGTCAACTTCCTGGATAATGTACTGATGTTGATAGGAAGTGATCTGTCACAGGAGGACCTTCATGTATCCCCCATCAATGACATGAAATAGGTATCACTTTAAGACATAATGATGATGGTATGAACTAGATCAGCAAATGAAAACATGGAATGATGGCTTAAGATTATTGTTACATATATCAACTGAATGACTTCTCTTGAACACATTGACGACACTGAATGGAGTTGGCATCATTGACCCAAAACCAAAATGGAGCCTCTGAAAAGGTATGATGAACTGAAAGACAACCATATTACCCAACTGTAATAACCCTATTAACAACTTTTATATTTTGTGAATAAACCTAAGGTTCAGGTAGACCTAGGGAATAATTATGTATGAACATGTTTATTTTTAAATTAATAAATAATTGTGAATTTAATAATAATGTGTAAAGACATAGTAATGGAGACTAGGAATATTATCCATGAGGATGGAATAGAATCCCAGAATTTCCCAAAACTCTCCAAAAATCCTTGGAGCAAAATTAAATAAATAAATTTTATTAGATGGGAGAAAAATATCTAATAAAATCCTCAGTAAAGTGGAAAGTTACTGAGAAGAGATACGAATAAAAATGGGTTGAGGAAAATCTAGTTTTAGAAAAAGCTTTTGTGGAAAAAACAAAATAAAACCCTAGGCTATGAGAAACAACATCCCATAATAACGGGACGTCGTTACGAAAACATGCTTAGGGAAAGAAGGCTTATATAAGTGATCACTAGTGTGGCAAATGGGTTGTCTACACTAGGGAACATAGGTCTCTGCTCGAGGGAGAGATGTGGAAAAGCACGTGGTTGGGAGGAAAATCAGTCTTTACACATTGGCATGTTTTTCTGTGATTTTCAATATATGTGCCTACTATCAATTTATAATTGAGTTCAACTATATGGATTCGGAATTAATTTGAATTATAGACAGATGTTTGATAGGAATAAGAAATATGTTGGACAGGTCTATGTCAGGTTATTGTTAGTAACCAAAGTCTTAGATTTAGTTTTATAATGTTAAGTAAACACTTAGTTGTGTATTGTACAGTGTCCATATTCTAATGTGTATTTGACAGAGTCTCATTTGTAATTAAATACAGTTAAGTCTCCAATCCTGTTACACATACTCAAGAAATTCTATTAAATAAACAAACAATTTCATAAACTTGGTAAGGGGTCCTATTCTGATGTTTATTAATAAGTATAATTGCAGAATATATTTAGTAAAGTATTACTAGCAATAATGATTAAAGAGTACTAAGCTTTGTAGAAATTAATATAGACATAGATATATATATATAAACCCTCAGAGTATATGAAACATAAAAGTCTGTAAGTTGTCAAAATTCATATACATAAAGTGCTAAAGACCAGTCCTCTTAAAAGAGCAGAGGACATAAATTTTACACGACTTTACAACTATGGGGATTCAAAATTGAAACCAAAAAATAAATATGTCCATACCAGTATGGCCTTAATAAAAAATTAGACAAATGTTGAACTAAGTGTATGTCCTAGAATCTGGAATGGTACCGCAACTGACCTAAGAAGTAAAGAATCTATATGTCATTTGAGTCTGAATGAAGACAGATGAGAATCAGACATAAACGAGAGGACATGAAATCAAACCTGGAACAAAATAGGAAACTGAAATTAGAGTCATATTGATAATATAAGTAAAAAAAATAAGAAAATAATTCATATGGCTAAGAGTATGTCACCTGAGTATACTCTTCATGACTTTGTCCTTTCCTCGTACCTACAGCGAGGAAATGTTGTAAGCAAGGGGATTTGAATACATATATGAATGCATTAAATAAGATGTCAAAATAACCTTGAAAACTAACCTGAGTGAGGAGGCATATAGGCCTGTTGGAATGTTGCTCAATCCTCGAAGAAGAGTAGCAACCTGCCTAGTGGTTACCCATGTTAAATTCAGAAAATTAAATTGAATTGAAGTACAACCTATAGAAATAAACATGCAAGTGTTTATGAATTATACCAAAAGATAAAGTATTGATAAAAATAACAAATAAGAGTATTCTGTTAAACCTCTGCACAAAAGAAGGCCTGCATTAGCAGCCTACGTAACCCTGAGTAGGTACACAATCCTTCTAGGAAATCAAATGAACAAGAAGAACATGCTAGAGGGCTAACGCAGAAGCATATAAATCCATTATATGAACAAAAGAGAAGTGAAAACAACCATACCAACATATGTAATGTTCAGACTTGGGACTATTACTCTAATTTAAATAATTGAATTCAGTACACGCATGAACAGAAGAATATCGTAAAGGTCTACACGCTATGTAAATATTTTTTTTTCTCTAAATAAGTCTATTTCTATTTATATAACATAAAAATACATGGCGACCACAGCCTCAGCTAAGTGAGCCTGAGAGCTGGGTATGATTGTCAACAAATAAATAATTATGGATTGCCCCAGTAGGGGAAACCAGTCCCTTAGATAATTGTCTTGCCGCCCTCACAGGGGAAACTGACATTAAGTTCAGAAAATGGACCCATGAAAACAACATTTTTCACTCTCAGCAAAGGAGAGATTAACACAAAAAAAACGACCCGTGAAACCTGGGCTTCAAATCCGTGTTCCAGCAGAGGTTGCCGTGTTTACTTGTCATTTGCAGGAGAGGGAGGTTCCTCCTCAATGCAACATTTGTATTCGTCGCTGCTGCCATCTTCATCTTCAATTATTGCACAGGTGGCTTTACCAGCTGCCTCATTCATCGATTCCTTTTCCTTACTAGCACTTTCCATCCCCAGTGGCACACTCTTTTCCTTGGAATCATCTTTGTCCTCTTTACCAGCTCCTTCCTCCCGAAGGGTGACAGTGATGAAAGAAGTAATTACGGGTTGATCCATGGTACAAGAAAATTGGAACTCGGCTCTATGGGAGGTTTGGCGGAGAGAAATTTGGGAGGGTGAAGTGGAGACAGGGGTAGAAAAATTCTGAGTGACTGGTTGTGAAGGAGACGCAACATCATGAGACTGGGAGTCATGGATAGGATGTGCCTTGGTGAGCTTGGCTCCCCTTGGGCTTCCAAAGAGTTGGAATAGCTATGAAGACTCTGTCAATGGACGGGAGAAACTGCCGGGATGGGAGCGACTTTGGTCGGATATTGTGCAGGAGGAGATAAGGCGAAGTACCAGGGATAGCTCTTCATCGAAGAATGATGATGAAGAGAATTTCACTTTGGCTGCCAAACAAAGGAAAGAGAAGGGGAATAAATTTCCTCCAAAATCCGAGGCTAAAGGAAAGAAGAAGGATTTGTCTAAGGTGAAGTGTTTTCATTGTCACGAACATGGGCATTTCGCCACTAATTTCCCACAGAAAAAGAAGAACAAGAAGGTTGTTGGAGCTGCAGCTAGAGAGGCCTTAGCCTCACAATTTGAACTTAATTTCTCTTTGATCTCATGCTTGGTTTCAAGCTCAATGGGATTGGTGTGGTATCTTGATAGTGGACCTCCAAATGCATATAGAGATGGGTGACAATGGTCGATACAGTGCGAATGGAATTGGGACCATTACCTTTGAGAGGGAGTCAGGTAATCCATTCCTATTGAAATATGTTATGCATGTTCCAGGTCTGAAGAAGAACATGGTCTCAGTTGCAATGTTGGAAGACAGAGGTTATGACGTTGTTTTTCGCTAGGGAAAAGCTTTCCTGTGACATAAAACAACGGGTCAAACCAAGAGGATAGGGATTCGAGTTAAGAATCTCTACAAGCTGGAGGTAGATGGCTGCGCTGCAATGATGGGCAAAGCAGAAGAAGTAGTGAGTCGGGATGAGGGCGAATTATGGCACAGGAGATTGGGCCATATTCACCATGGCGCTTTGAAGATTTTGCAGCAGATTTCTACTGGACTTCCCAAGGGTGCTCTTGCACAATCATATCAGTGCAAGGGATGTAAAATGGTAAGTTTGTGAAGACCACCTTTCATGAGAAGGAGAACTGTGCTTCGGTGATCCTGGAGAGAATTCACACAGACGTGTGTGGACCTTTCTCGGCTGCTTCAACAACAAAACACAGGGATTATGTTATATTTGTTGATGACTATTCTCGTAGATGTTGGATCTTATTCATGCCGAAGAAGAGCGAAAAATTCTCAAAGTTATGTGAGAAGGAGTTGGGGAAGCAAGTGAAGGCTCTGCAGAGTGATCATGGTGTTGAATATATCTTGAAAAAATTCAAAGACATCTGTAGCAAAGAAGGAATTTGAAGAGAAATCATAACGCCTCATAACCCACAGCAGAATGGGGTCGCGGAGAGGAAGAACAGAATGATCATGGGTGTTGCACGAGCTATGCTGCATGACTAGGGCCTACCAATGCACTTGTGGGTGGAAGCATGCAACACTGCAGTTTATGTGAAAAACCGTTGTCCTCATAGAGTACTTGGCATGATTACACCTGAAGAAGCTTTTATTGGTAAGGAGCCTGATATTTCTCATTTTAAAATTTTTGGCTCATATGTTTACATTCATGTGACAAAGGACGCCAGGAAGAAGCTGGAGCTGACTGCAGAAGTTGGGATATTTGTGGGGTACACAGAAACACCCCATAATTACCGTGTGTATTTTCTAGACAATCGGATGACTAAGGTGCGACGGGATATAAAATTCAATGAGGTGAAAGCCATGAAGTTTTCGCTTGAGAGGGAGCTACACTTACATGCAGAGGAGGAACTTCTTGTTCCCAAAGATGAGCCTCTAGATGTGGATTAGCCACAGGAGGAGATTCATGGAGTGGAGGAGTCCACTCATGCAGAACCAAACATCAGACAAGGCAGAAAGCGTACCAAAAAATCTGAGAGACTGAAGCTTGATGCGGCACAGAATGTAGGAGTCCCTACATCACAGCGTAGATAGAGACAGTCACCTGACCAATTTATTGGATACATGGCTCTTATGAGCAAGTTTATCATGATAAAGCCATCTTATTTTGAAGAAGCAATGCAGGAGCCCACATGGGTAGATTCCATGGTGGAGGAATATGACTCCATTGTCAGAAACAGTGCTTGGGATATTGTTCCAAGGCCGGTGGGTAAATCAGTGGTAGATTCAAAATGGATCTACAAGGTAAAGAAAGCTATTGATGGGAGCGTCGAGAAGTATAGGGCAAGATTTTTTTCTAGAGGCTTCTCACAGATCGAGGGGATTGATTATGATTAAACCTTTGCACCTGTCGCACGGTATTCTTCCATAAGGACCATCCTTGCTCTCTCAGTGCAGATGGGTTGGCACATTCATCAGATGGATATGAAGACTATTCCTTAATGGGATCATTGAGGAAGAGGTGTACATTGAGCAACTTGAAGGATTTGAGATCTTCAGCAGTGAGTCGCATGTGTGCAGGCTCAAAAGAGCATTGTATGGGCTGAAACAAGCACCTCGTGCTTGGTACATTCGGATTGACAGCTATTTCACTAGACTTGGCTTCACCAAGAGTGAGGCGGATGCAAACCTATACAAAATTGTGGTGGAGGGTAAGCTTTTAATCATTGTTCTTTATGCTGATGATTTAATACTAACGGGTGATGAGCAGTTGATACACTCATGCAAGGCATATCTTGCAAAGGAGTTTGAGATGAAGGATTTGGGCCTCCTTCATTATTTCCTTGCATTGGAAATATGGCAGCGGGAAGGTGAACTTTTTGTGTCTCAAGGCAAGTATGCTCGGGAGATACTTGAGAAGTTTCACATGCAAGGCTGCAAGCCTATTGATACTCCTCTTCCAGGAAATTGGAGGAAAGAGGATGCTACATTGGCAGAGGTAGTGGATGCCATTGTTTATCGACAGTTGGTGGGTTCACTCATGTATTTAGTTAATACAAGACCAGACATATGATATGCGGAGAACTAACTTTTAGAAGCAATGGTTAAACCTACCAAAATCTTTTGGAAGGCAAGCAAGCATGTCCTGAGGTATCTTAGGGGCACATCTGAGTATGGATTATGGTACAAACAAACGGATGAGGTGAAGTTGCATGGCTTCACGGATGCAGATTGGACAGGCAGCCCAACGGACAGAAAGAGCACATCAAGAAGGGTTTTCAGTATCGGATCTACAACATTTTCTTGGTACAACAGGAAACAAATATTTGTGGCACTCAGTTCAGCAGAAGCAAAATACATGGCAGCAATTCAAGCTACATGTGAGGATATCTGGATGAGGAAGATCCTAGTCGGTTTGTTTGGTTCACATTTAGATCCTACAGTGATACATTGTGATAATCAAAGTTGCATTAAACTCTTTATTATCCTGTGTTTCATGATATATCTAAACATATTGATATCCGGTATCATCATATCAGAGATTATGTGCAGCGGAAGATCATGTTGCTTCAGTACATTCCTACGAAAGATCAGGATGCAGACATTCTGATGGAGGTGCTCGGCAAGAGCAAATTCGAATACCATAGAGGTAGGATCAGGGTGAAGGATTATCCCTATCCTGTTGAGAGGGAGTGTTGAGATTCAACAAGATGATGAGCTTAGTGAAAATTAGTCACCTTCACTAAGTGGGCCCGTAGGCTATTTTTAGGTGTAGGTCTATTTTTAGACATGGTGATCATATTTCAGAAGTTGCAGAATGCTATTTGTGGATGGTTGGTCAAGTTGTAAAAATAGATGAAATTCTATTTTTAGAATATTGGTTGAAGTCTATTTATAGATCGTCGATCTAAAAATAGATGTGTCGATTATTATTAGCCCGTAATAATAATCAGACTCTAAATATCAACTTATTCTCTTAGAGCACTTTATTTCAGTATACAGATTTGGAAAATCAATGGGTTGAAGGAATTACGCAATTCCTAGGGTTTACTGGTGGTTCATGCATGGAGGACTCAGTTAGAACTGAAGTGGAAAAGTTATGACAGAGTTGGAAGAGTAGTTCATGGAGTTGTTATTCAATTTAACTCAGTTAATGGAGTTAAAATTAGTTGAGCTACAGTGTATCTAGTCTAACTTAATGAAACACTAGTGAGAGTGAGTGAATTAATTCACAAATAATAACTCATTAATCAACTGAAAAAATACAACAGTTAACTACAGTGCATGATAGTTCCAATGGAGACCCAGTGGAGAGATAGGTGAAAGGGTGAGATGGACTATCTGTTGTGACTATAGTGATGCATTGATTGCATCACACACACATTGGAGTTGCCAATGAAGATTGCGCAGTCAAGGCAAGGTCAATTCAAATTCATTCAAGGGTCTTCTTCAGCATGGATTGCGCAGTGGAGGTAGGCTATCAAGTGGCAAGAAATCAGTGCATGGATTTGTAGATTTCTTCATGTTAGCGTGTGATGATTGATTGTACTAAGAGCTTGATGTACTAAGCTTTATATGAGATTGTTACATGGTCTCCATGATACATAATATATGATAGTTGGGGTTTTTAGCTTCAGGCCTTCCCGGTAAACAACTGTGTTATGTGCGATTGTTTTTATTGCTTCATGTGTTTGCAATTGAGTTTAAATTTCTGAAAAATATTAACAGTGGGAGGATTCTGTATTTAGAAAGAAGATAAATATTGTTAGATAAGGAGAATTTGGATATATACATGCATATGTTATATAATTTCTACAGGGAAGCCATTTCCATGCAAAACCTTGAGGAGTTTCATAACTGCAAGCAGAGGATAGGAAATCCCACCTACAACTATGAAAATGATATCGTATTATCCTTGATAATACAGTTCCACAAATGAATAACTAGGGACACATACATCATTTCTTACCTTATCAACGACGAATAACTAGTCAACTGAAGCCCTTTGGTGCTAATCCTGCAGAAAAAAGCGAACCACGATTAGGCAAAACCATTTGAATTTGTTAAGAATGCAGAGGAAAACAAAAAATAAAAATTAAAATTGTACCTGAGGATGCATGGACACAGAACCTGAATTTGTAGCAGGGGGAATTCTAAAACCATAAAAAATATTAGAATAATTCCCACACAATAGCATAAACGGTACCCCTGTGGCGTAACGTAAAGGCATCACTCTGATCTCGACAATGGAGGTTACATCAACCACTGTCATGGTGTAAAATGAAGTTACAGGTCTGTCATGGAGGAGACCTCCAGAGCTCAAAGCGGCCGCAACGAAAGGGCTAAATGACGAAATGAAACCATAGGTTGGGTGGATCAAAACCATTAGGGTTTCTCTAGGAGATCACAACCATTGATCTAAACCACAGAGCTCATGCGTACAAGTGGTTCCTTGAATGGGTAAGAGGGCCATGTGAAGGCCACGTGAAATGGCCACTTGGAAGGCTAGGAGTGGACCAAATCACATGTGGGGCAGGTTGAATTAAAAATAAATTTAAAACCATCAATATATTCGTACTTACCTTAAATTTCATACTTGTATTCAAAGTATGATAATATGAATAACCTCCAAATTATGGTAATACGAATAATCTCCAAAGTATGGTAATACAAATAATGCAAGGACATACTTTATATGTATTTCTAAGGGTTATATAAATATAAATTACTAATTGGGGAATATGGTAAGGGTAGAGTGAAATACTTAGGGAAAAGATAGGTAGGTTAGAATGTATATGTTACTATCGGTAGGATTATATGGTGAATCAATGGAGTTAATAAATTGTAAGACCTAGGGTGAAGGTTAATGAAATTATGATGTTAGCCATTGAGAAACGAATAAGAATTTATAGAGGTAATGAAATTATAAGGGAGTGAATCCTTAATGAGGACTAGATTAGGGATTTGATTATCTAAAATCGTAAGGTGAATGTGTAATACATGAGGTTAAGGGGTTACCTTATCAATTATGATTAATGAGAAAAATGTGAAAACTATTATGATGATTAATTAAATAATGTTTATAATAGAGATGTGAGAGATACAACGTGTTGAGGAAACTGTTGAAGGATAAGTAGGGAATAAAAGAGTATAAAAAAAAAAATTTGGGAGTTGTTACAAGTGATATTAGAGCCCAAGTTAAAACTCTGGGCTATGGGTCCCAACACAGAACAAAACTCTGCTGTCAGAAAAATTAAATTATGAAGTAATTTCATATGATGTTTATGAATACTAATTGTTTTTGTGCGTCATATGCAAAGTTGAAACTATTATTATGTTTGACAGAGAAGATTTGTATGTGAAACTGAGGGATGAGGAGGCCCTACTAGATCCAAATGCTCAGATGCTTGAGATTATTAAGAATTTGCAACAGAAAATGGTTTAGCTAAGGACTAGAAATGAACATTTACTGCAAGTCAGCAATGAGCAAGAGAAGTTGATAAGGGAATTAACCTTTAGATCTACTCATCAAGATGGAGAACCAGAAATGAAAATGAAAGAAACAGAACCCAAATCAGAGAGGTCTGGGAGTGGGGAAGAATCTTGTAAAACAAAATCAAAATCCAAAAAGAAAAAGGAGTGGCAGGGGGCATTCCTCAAGATCAAGCCTCCAACCTTTAATGGGGAGAAGGAAGAGTATGTGGAAGCCTGGCTCCTAAATATGGTCAAATACTTCCAAGTATATGAATACATAATTAATTTGAAAGCAAGGCTGGTAGTTTACCAATTGCAAGGTAAAGCCATACTTTGGTGGGAAGATACCAAAATCATACACTTGCTTGATGAAAACACTGTTTCATGGGAATAATTTCAAGAGAAATTCAAATCTCGATACCTTAGTGAGAGGTATTATGATGACAGGGCAAAGGAATTTCATGAAATAAGGATTGGACAACTCGCTATTGATGAATTCATGACGAAATTCACCAATTTACTTCGCTATGTACGATACATAAGGGAAGAAAAAGCTAAAGTACAACGATTTCTAAACTGTTTGCCCACTATTTACAAAGAAATAATTTAATTTGACAATCCTAAAATTATGGATGAAGCTGTTTGAAAAGCACGACTGTGCTACCAACAATTTAAATGCAGGAATGACCAGCTGAAAATCTGGCAGAATAAGGAAAAAGGGAAGGCTGAGGCAAGTTCAAAAATATCCAAACTAGCTTATTGGAAGAATTTTGGGAAAAAATTCCAGCGAAAAAGGTTCAATAAGAGTGGTGAGAATCAGACAACCCATTCCCACACCAGTTCCAAGCCCATGGAAGGGAACAACAAGCGAGAAAATATGGTAAAGGCCAAGGAACCATTTAAATGTTGGGGATGCGGTGAGCCTCACATGTTGCGGGACTACCCACACAACAATCATGCAATTTAGCACATTTAAAAAGTGTGAGAAGCAACCACAGTGAATGGTGTTGCCCGAAAGATCCCATGGATCAGTGTAGCATTAGAATACATACAGGCTGAGCATCAATCAACTATGACTGAAATTGAAGGTATCACATATGACCAACCTGTGTCTATTTTAATTGATCCAGGAGCTAGTTTAAGTTATATTAGTCCACACATAGTGGAAAAATGTGTGACTAAAAACAGAAAAATTTGAGCACTCTTAGCTGGTACAATTGGCTACCGGAACAAAAAGGAAGGTAACACATAAATTACCCAAATTTACTATAAATTTAAATGCGTACATTAAATATTTCAAATTGAATATAATTCCCTTAGGATCTTATGACCTCCTAGTTGGAATGGATTGGATGGAACAATAGAAAGCAATAGAAATTGCTTAGAGAAAACAATGAGTTGTATTGATGCTATAGGAAATTCTGTGGTAGTCAAGGGGAAACCGAAACCTGTGTCCGTTAGGCAAATTTATGCATTAAAATTGAAGAAGAAAACAAGGAAAGGTTGTCTAGTGTATGTTGTTCAGATTGAAGATTTGGAACAACAAGCAGAAAATGAACATGTAGAAAGTCTCATAGAATGAGTACTCATAGAACTGTTAGAACTGAAACGTCAGTTACAAGAATTGTTAAACAAAGGGTACATTAGAACAAGTGTGTCTCCATGGGGAGCACCATTTTTTTTTTCAAGAATAAATATGGAACCCTCCAGATGTGCATAGATTATAGACAGTTAAACAAGTTAACCATCAAGAACCGGTACCCTCTCCCACGAATAGATGATCTGTTCGATCAAGTAAGGGGGCAACCGTGTTCTCAGAAATTGACTTGAGAACTGGTTATCATTAACTACGTATTAAATATGAAGATATCCATAAGACAACCTTCCAAACTCGATATGGACATTACGAGTTCGTATTTTTACCCTTTGGACTCACAAACGCCCCTGCTACTTTCATGTGTGTTAGGTCCCTATATTACTAGTATATTCCCTTATTGTTGTTAGTGTAACCCCCTTATTGTTATTATTGTACCCTTTTAACCCCCATTTTGTTATTATTGTGCCTTTAAATTATTATTGTTAGGTCGGCTAGGATTACATTGTGGCCCACTAGGATTACATTATGGCCCCATGGACTCCTATATATAGAAAGGAGGTTTTGTAAATTGTATCATCGAAGAATTGTTCATTTATGTAATGTATTGGAGGTTGGCCCCTCGAAGTGGCTTATTTCTAAGGCGTTGATATCTCTTTTCTTCTATTTTTGGAGCTGGTTACACAACATTTGGTATCAGAGGTTTGGATTCTAGGGTTTTCGCTGCTCCAAACAGGTCATAGTGGAATTTTCGCTATAACGTTTTTTCTACGAAGTTTCAGAAGCTGAAATTTTTATGGTGCGAAGCTGAAATCCTGAGGAAGATCGTCTAAAAAATTTCAAAGCTTGGTTCACAATATTTTCGGAGATATGATCTGTGGAAGTTAGGTCTTTTTTTAGGCTCCTAAACAGGTCATCGTGGAATTTGCGCTATAAATTTTTTTCTACGAAGGTTCAGAATCTGAAATTTGTATGGTGTGAAGGTGAAATCCTGAGGAAATTCATCAAAAAAATTTAGAGCTTGGTTCGCAATATTTTTGGAGATATGATCTGTGGACTGTAGTGCTTTTTCAGGAAGCTAAATTTCATCTCAAAGAGGTGATCGTGGGAAAAGTTCAATAAATCTCTCTCTGGGCATCGGATTGGAGTTCCATAAAAATTGGTTGCAAGTACACGGACTGTAGTTTCTTGGCTATCAATTTCAGAGACGAAGGACGAAACAGTGACACGTGGCAAGTCGTACAAGTTCGCTCTACTGAACCAGTCCATAATTAGGTCATTGTGGGAGATTGGACACAACTTGGTCTTGGAGAATCCAAATCAGGTCAGACCTACGGCCTTCAAAAGATAATTCAGAGAGCTACGTTGATACCGAAATTCAAATATTGAAGTGCTTCAATCACAGAGATAATCCAATTTCAATATCAAGCACCTCAAAAGCAAGTAAAAGGTGTGTATTTTTTTTTCCAAATTGCATAAGTCTTTTTAAAAAGAGAGTCCATACAGGTGCAATGGTTTACCAGAATAGTGGAATAACCTGTTCAAGTCTTAATGCATAAGTCTTGTTTGAAGAATCAATTTGAATTGATTCCAAGGGAATATTGTAGAATATGTAGCAATATTGGATTCTAAAATGGCGACTAGAAAGAATTCAACACCCATTAAGCCTTCAGAAGGCTCTACCATGACTTATGAAGATGAAGAATTGCAACATGATCTATCAAAATTACAAGAGCAAGTGCAACAAATTTCACTCTCGCAAAGAGCAACAAAAAATGAAATGGAAGTTTTGAAGAAAAGTGTGTAAGTGAAGATGGACGGTTTGAAGAAAGGCATGGAAGCTAAGATGGATGGCGTGGAAGTGAAGATGGACGGTTTGAAGAAATGCGTGGAAGCTAAGATGGATGGCATGGAAGCTAGCATGGAAGCTAAGATGGATGATCTAAATCAAACATTGAAGATTTGACAAAGTTGATACAATAAATGTTTCCTAATGGTGAAAATATAGTAGAAGAACCTCATGATGAGAACGAAATAAATGTTAATCGTGATTTCATAAACTCTAATGTTGGCGGGAAGAACCACCATATTCCAAAAATGGATATGAGGAAGTTTGATGGAAAGGATCCTGTAACATGGATACTACAGATGGAGCAATATTTTGATCTCCATAATGTGAAAAACACACAAAAGGTACGCATTACAACTTTACATTTAGAACAAAATACATTTGTATGGTATCGATGGTTTTGCTCCCGTAAAAAAATTGTCACTTGGTCAATTTTTACGGAGGAAATGATAGCACATTATGAGGATACAAAGAGCAACACCTTCTTTAGCCAATTGATAAATCTCAAACAAAAGGGTTTAGTGGGGGAGCACATTGAGGACTTCCAAAAATTGAATATAAGGTAACTGATATTCCAGAGGAACACAGGATTGATCTCTTCATAGGCACTTTAAAGGATAACATCCAACATGAAGTTCGCGTTTTGGAACCTGATTCATTGGAGAAGGCATTCAGGTTGGCAAGAAAAGTTGAATGTAAAATTATGGTGACAAGGAAGCCTACCACTCAATTCTATAAAGAAGGAAGTGTTGCTACGCCTAGATTTCCATAACCTACAAGGTTGACACCACAACAATTGGAAGAAAAAAGAGCAAAAGGGCTTTGCTACAGTTGTGATAGCAAATACACTAAAGGTCATAAGTGTGCTGAGAAGAAATTATTTTACATAGATTGTGAAGAGGAAGAAGAAAATGAACAAGAAGAGGATATACACTAGGAGCCAGCCCCAGAAGAGGAAAAAATGAATCCAACCATATCGTGTAATGCACTGGCAGGAATTACCACTCCTCAAAATCTCAAGATAGAAGGACAAATCAAGAATAAAAAGGTAATAGTGTTGATTGATTCAGGGAGCGCCCATAATTTTATTCATTGTAAGGTAGCCAAGGAATTAAATTGTTTCCTATACCCAGCACCAGAATGTCAAGTGATGGTTGCAAATGGAGGAACTATAAATTGCTCGGGAAAATTCCATAATATCAAGCTAACCATGGGGGAATATGTATTGAATAGTCCAGTGCTTTCCATTCCTATGGGAGGTGCTGATGTTGTACTAGGAGTACAGTGGTTACAATCTTTGGGCACGATAACTTTTAATTTTCAAGAACTTTTCTTGAAATTTTTTTCAGAAGGAAAGGAAGTCGAATTACGGGGTATTGAAGGGAAGCCGGGAAGGATAATAAGCTCTAATGTCATGACAAAGCTTCTAAAGAAATAACAACGAGGAGTAATTGCACAATTATGCTCACTAGAAGTTCCGACATCAAAATCATCTATTTCTGTAGATCTCCAACAAGTCTTGGACAATCATTCCAAGGTGTTTGAAACTCCCAAAGGACTCCCACCTATTCGTGATCATGATCATGCTATTCATTTGATTCCAGAAAGTGTTCCTCCAAACATCAGGCCTTATAGATATCCTTACTTCCAAAAGAGCGAAATTAAACGTATGATTGCAGAAATGTTAGAGGCGGGTATAGTTCAACCTAGTCAAAGTTCTTTCTCTACTCCTGTAGTATTGTTACACAAGAAGGATGGATCATGGCGTATGTGTCTGGATTATAGGGAGCTCAATAAGCTCACCATTAAAGATAAATTTCCCATTCCTGTGATAGATGAATTATTGGATGAATTACATGGAGAAATTTATTTTACCAAGTTGGATCTTCGTTCAGGATATCATCGAATTAGAATGAAGACTGAAGATATTCCAAAAACAACATTTCGAACTCATGAGGGTCATTATGAATTTTTGGTCATGCCTTTTGGCCTTACCAATGCACCTTCTACATTTCAAGGGTTGATGAATTCCATTTTCAAACCCTTCCTTAGAAAATTTGTGCTCGTATTTTTTGATGATATGCTAATCTATAGCAAGTCTTGGAAGGATCATGTTGAACATGTTGACGGGGTGCTCAAAATATTGCAGGAGAAACAATTATATGCAAAAACATCCAAATGTTTCTTTGGAGTACAAGAGGTGGAATATCTGGGTCATATTGTATCTCACGAGGGTGTTAAGGTAGACCCTAACAAAATTAAAACCATTAAGGAATGGAAAGTCCCCACAACCATAAAGCAGTTGCGAGGATTTCTCGGGTTAACAGGGTATTATCGCAAGTTTGTTAAGAATTATAGGAGAATAGCAGCACCTCTAACAACATTATTGAAGAAAGATGCATTTTCATGGACTCCTGAAGCAACTAAGGCCTTTGAACATCTTAAAGAGGCAATGTGCCTAGCACCGGTCTTAGCTACGCCGGACTTCACAAAAACCTTTATTGTGGAATGTGATGCCTCAGGAAATGGAATTGGTGCAGTTTTAATGCAGGAAGGAAGACCCATTGCTTTTGAAAGTCGTCCAATCAAAGAAAAGTATTTACAAAAACCTATTTATGAGAAGGAAATGTTAGCAATACTGCATGCACTAAAGAAATGGAGAACTTACCTAATGGGAAGACACTTCAAGGTAAAAACTGATCATGATAGTCTTAAACACTTTTTGGAACAAAGACTATCTTCATAAGAGCAACAAAAATGGGTCACAAAGATGTTGGGTTATGACTTTGAAATAATATACAAAAAAGGGAAGCTAAATGTTGTTGTAGATGCACTCTCAAGAAAGAATGAAGAGGTGGAAGCATTTCTTTGTGCCATTTCTATTATCCAACTAGATTGGATAACCGAAGCAATGGATGAATGGAAGAAGGACGAAGAAGTGTGGATACTCATTCAAAAGTTGCGGCAAGATCCTAGTACATCTGATACATTTAGTTGGAAAAATGATTCCTTATGGTACAAAGATCGCTTATATCTTTGTAAGAATTCCCAACTAAAACAAAATATTCTTTTGGAATTGCACACTTCTCCTTTAGGAGGACACTCAGGATTTTTTAAAACTTACCACAGGGTGAAGAAAGAATTTTTTTGGGATGGCCTTAAATCTGATATTCAAAAGTTTGTGGCAGAATTTTTGGTTTGCCAGCAGAATAAAGTGGAGACAATTAAGACCCCGAGACTTCTACAACCTTTATCCATTAAAAGTTAACATTGGGAATAGATTTCAATGGATTTTATCACAGGTTTACCTAAGTCCGAAGGAAAGAATGTCATCATGGTGGTAGTTGATAGACTTACCAAGTATGCACACTTTTGTGCATTATCTCATCCATTTAAAGCAAGTACAGTTGCTACTACATTTATGGACAAAATTCAAAATCTACATGGAAGCCCAAGGGTTATTGTGAGCGACAGAGATCCCATTTTTACTGGAAATTTTTGGACGGAGTTATTTTCTTGTTTGGGTACTCAATTAGATCATAGCTCATCTTATCATCCTCAATCTGATGGTCAAACTGAGATAGTAAATAAATGTTTGGAAGGATATCTTCGTTGTTTTGTATCTGATAAACAAACACAATGGGTCGAGTGGTTACCTCTTGCTGAATGGTGGTATAACACTTCCTTCCATACTGCAGCAAAAATGACCCCATTTATGGCACTTTATGGATATCATCCACCATCCATCACATCATCTTTAAGGGAAAATTCGAAGGTTCAAGCAGTGGAAGATCACATCGAGCATCGGCAAGAAGTTCTCCAACTCTTAAAGGATAACCTGAATTTGGCACAAAATCGAATGAAACAACAGGCAGATCAACATCGTAGCGAGAGAAGTTTTGATGTAGGAGATTGGGTATTTTTACGGCTCCAACCATACAAACAAATGTCCCTCAAGCAAGCAAAGAAGGATAATAAATTATCGCCAAAGTACTATGGTCCTTACAAGGTGTTGCAAAAGATTGGTACTATGGCATGCAAATTGGAGCTTCCTTCTTCTTCGCGAGTACATCCAGTTTTCCATGTTTCATGCTTAAAGAAGGTTATAGGTGAAAATCTTCCAGTTCAAACAGTATTGCCAGAACTTGATGGGGAAGGGAAGATCATATTGGAACCTGAAGCAGTCATAGAACAAAGAACTCGACAACTACGGAATCGATCAATTTCAGAGTATCTCATCAAGTGGAAGAACTTACCCACTGAAGATTCTACATGGGAGGATGAGAATTTTATACGAAAGCACCCAGAGCTACTCAAGCGTTGAGGACAACACTTTTTTTGAAGGAGAGGGGCATGTTAGGTCCCTATATTACTAGTATAGTCCCTTATTGTTGTTAGTGTAACCCCCTTATTGTTATTATTGTACCCTTGTAACCCCCGTTTTGTTATTATTGTGCCCTTAAATTATTATTGTTAGGTCGGCTAGGATTACATTGTGGCCCACTAGGATTACATTATGGCCCCATGGACTCCTATATATAGAAAGGAGGTTTTGTAAATTGTATCATCGAAGAATTTTTCATTTATGTAATGTATTGGAGGTTTCCCCCTCGAATTTGTGATCATTTCTGAGCTTGAAAAGTGTCCTAAGGAATCCAATGCTAATTTGTGACATTATTAACAGAAGGGTAACAAAAATTCGCAAAAACATAATAGAACCTTGGAGGCACTTTTAGGAGTCCAAATTCACTTTTTAAAGAATGGTAAACTAGCCCTATGTGCCTAGTTTCTAAAACATCTTGAATTTTGAAAAATGGACCACGGAAAGGCCTTCAAAAATCCATTCTCCCAAGGTTACTCCAAAAGCACAACAGAGGGTCCAAAAAGGTGGCAGAAACATGGAAATTGAGTGGTTTTTGAGTTTTTTCTCCAAAATTGTAGCTTGTCATGCCATGGGGGTTCCTTATTTGTGATGTACTCATCAAAATACATCCATCCATGTAAATAAATAATCATTTGGATGACCCCAAAATAAGAGTAACAAAAGTTTGTTACCTTTCTGCAATGAGGAATTTTCATACTTTTGTAAAAATCACATAAAATACCAAATTTGATAAAAAATTATCAAAATTGGTTCCATGACACCTATGAGTAAGAGTATAAATATCCAAATATTCTTCAGCCAATATGTCCAAGATATATTTCTCTTTAAGCTTCATTTGTGCCTCTTTTAGCCTTTTCTTCAATTGTTTCAACCTTATTTGAGAAATGGTGTTCCTAGTGCGATAGTGTTTTTCCATGTGTCTTTGCAACTTGTTGTCCCTCTTAGCCCTCTTCAAGAGCTTCTCCAAATGTTGATTTACTCTTGACAACCAAATATCTTTGTATTCACTAATCTCCATGGAAATAAGCTCATTAAAGGTCAACTCTTCAGGTGGATGAGTTGATTGTCTTTCTCACTCCAGCGCCCTTTTGAGGCCTCTTGTTCTTGGCCTTCTTGTTTATGTTTCAGCCTCCATGTCCTATGTTGATCAACCAATATAACTTCCTTACCTTTAAATTTTTTTCCTCTGTGTCATACTTGTGCTTGATTCACTTTCAACTAAAAATTTTCCTGCAGTAAGAAAGTGATTTGAGTGTTAGCAATAGAAAACATCTTCCTTAATTATGCCATTTGCTCATCTTTTTATTTGATAATATCTTTAGATGATCTAACCTCCACATGATATGCTACCTCAACCTCCAATGCACTGACTCACTCTTCTGATGCAAAAGAGGTTGCTCCTCTATCTCACATTGTTCTACAATGGTGTCAACTATAAGAACACTCTTGGGAGACTTGGGTGCAAAAACTTGTCTCTTCGCATTCTCATATGTGTGAGTAAATTAAACAACCCTAGGAGAATTTCAAGGCTGAGTAGGCATGCTACAAGAGCCAAATTCAATTGGATGTGTTGATGATGTACTAGGCAAGATAAAAGGGCTAATAGTAGGCATTGCTGAAAATCTCTCCAGGAAATTTTCCCAAGTCATGTTGATGGAGGACAAGTGATGCAATACAATGAGCTTGATTAGGCCAGGATGAAAAATACTAGTGTGATTATCTTCTCTTCTACTCTGAACCTTCTCAATCATCTTAATCAAGCTCCTGTACACATAGTATGGAAAATCAAGTGTTTTGACAGAGGTAAAATGCATCAAAAGCCTGATGTGATACCTATACAACCTGGAGAATTTTCCTTGACAAGTGAAGTACTTCATTATGAATATCATCAAAGGAGCATACTTTTTTATGAGGTGTCTAAAAGCAAATATGTAGTCTGGCTCCTCGTTATCATGAGGCTTGAGAAATTGTTTGTAGTTTTCAATATCTAAATCTATGCCTTTAAACCACTGCTCTCCATGAGAAGGGATACCTGTTTCTGAGGAACTTAGGTCTGATGATAGGCTTATCTCCATACCTACAATACTGACCTCTCCCATGTTGTATCTTGTTGCAAATAAGCTAGTCAATTGAAGATGATACCCCTCTTCCATGATCCTTTCACAAAATCTCAAACACTGAGCTCTCTCAAAGCATCTTATGGCCAATGGCGAGGCATTAATTTCATGCATGGTGAAGGGTTCTAGCCTGAGGTGGCACCCTCCCTTGAAGCTATTTTTTTCACTTTCCATTTTATTTTCACTGGAATGATGAAAACCCTAGGGTATTAATGAAATGAGTGAATGTATGGAAATCTAGAAAAAACAGAGTGTAGGAAAGTCTAAGTTTAGTGGATGAAATGAAGGGTGATGAAGTTGAGATAAATTCTAGAAAAAAATGAGTAGGCCGTGTTGTGTGCTAAATTCAATTTTTAGGTGGAATGAGGGAAAACGAGTGCGAGGAAGGTGGAAAATTGCATAAAACACGAGAAATTCTCAAGGTTTTCACTATGAAAAAGCTAAAATTTAGGGTTTACTTGTATTTTACATGTTTAGGGGTAGTGTAGATGATAGGAATGTGGGGATAAGGTGTATGAGATATGTGGGTTAGAGTTTAGATGCTAGGGTTGAGGGTTTAGTTAAGTGAGGTAGGTTAGGGTTTGTCAAGTTTTAAAAAAAATTATATACATTAACAAGTGACCACATGGAGAAAACATTATGAGAATGAAAATGTTTCAATACTTCAAAATTCAACTAAAAACTAGCATAAGAATGAAGGCTTACCTTATATGAGGGTTACACAAGGCAATGGTGACAAAATTAAAGAGATTTGGAGGTTTCCCAAGCCAAAAACTAGAAACTACTTCTCCTACAAAAGCGTAACATACACCTACGTGAGCGTAACGATGTGGGACAGAAGCGTAACAACTAAGGTTCAAAAGCGTAACAACTGTGTTTTGAAACGCTCTCCAAAAGCATAAAACTTATGCCCATAAGCGTAACAACGCAATCCAAAAGCGTAACAACTCAATGCATAAGTGTAATAAGAGTTCTTTGAAGGATGGAAAAATGATTTTTAATTGAATTTGAGCCTTGGATTTTGGAGTTTAGACCACCATGGAGGGAAATTGAAGTAGAGGTATGCTCTCACACACATGAAAGGGTAACAATGAGTGGAAAAGATTTTACCTTTTCCCTTTTATAATCTTAAGATGACATTTCACCTTTTGACATTTAAAATGAATTTTTGAACCTTTTTCACTTGGAAATAGCCCTTTTAAGACAAGACAAGTTGTCTTTGAATTTGGAAATGAACTTTTTTTATTGAATGAGATGATAAGTCAGAATTGATGTCTTTGAACCTTTAACACTTAAAATGACTTTTTTGGTCCTTTTAATGAGACAACAAGACACAATTTTCTCCTTTCATGAGACAGTGAGACATAATTGAGTTGCTTTGAATTTTTTTGAAACTTTAACCATATGAAACAAGACAGGTGGTCTTTATTTCATCTCCTAAACATGTTAGCTCCTTCTTTAGGGTTTTATGTGTGAAATGGGGGGTTGCTGCCTTGTTGTAAGTGACAATTTGAAAAAATTTCAATGGCAGAGATGAGCCTAGACAGTCACCTATATGAAGTGGAGTGACATAACCCTAGAAATTTTAAATGATGATGATGGATATGACCTTGATAATGATGGCAGTGATGAATGTGATGAAGGAGCAACATACTTGACCTAGACTTCTACAGTGACAAAAAATATTTTCTGAAAACTTGTTTGAAAAAGTAAAAAAAATTGACCTATAACTTTAGGAAAACAACTGAAAGAGTTATTTTTTATCATTGACATACCTAAGCTTACAAGAGGAATGGGGTCAAATTTTAACTTTAGTACAGATGGGTAGACAAAAAGGAAAAATAAGATATTGAAGGACATGCTTCGCATGTATGTGATGGAACAACCCACCAAGTGGGAATAATTTCTGCATTTGGCATAATTTGCTTACAATAACAGTTATCAAGCCTCCATTAAAATGAGTCCATTTGAAGCTTTGTATGGCAGAAAATGCCACACTCCACTTAGCTCGAGTCAACTAGTGGACAAACTGGTACTTGGACCTTACACATTACATGAGATGGAGCGAATTGTGAAACAAATTCAACAAAACATTAAAGCAGCTCAAGATCGCCAAAAAATTTATGTAGATAAGAAGAGAATTCATTCAGAATTCAAAGTTGGAGATCATGTGTACTTGAGAATAAAACCTCAAAAAAGTACCTTGTATACCGATAGTTGTGCTAAGTTAGCACCACGATAATCCAGGTCCTTTGAGGTTTTGAAAAGGGTGGGCCCAATAGCTTACAAATTGGCTCTACCTAGTCATATTAAAGTTCATAATTTTTTTCATGTTTCATTGTTGAATAAATATGTACCTGAATTTTCTCACGAGGTTGACTGGACTTTGATACAGGTGGAAACAAAAGGGGACTTTCTTCCAGAACCACTTCGTATATTGGAATGGGAAGAAACTGTGCTTCAAAATAGAATGGTAGCTCGAGTGAAAGTGTAGTGGAAGCAATTTTCACCTGACGAAGCTACCTGGGAGTGGGAAGAAAGTATTAAGGAAGCATACCCAGGGTTGTTCAATGAATAAGCAGAGAAATCTGCAACATTGAGAACAATGTTTTTGTTTTGGGGGGGACTATGTAGTACCTCTATTTACATCTTTTATATTTTGTGAATAAACCTGAGGTTCAGGAGGACCTAGGGAATAATTAAGTATGAACATGTTTATTTTGAAATTATTAAATAATTTTGAATTTAATATTAATGTGTAAAGACAGAGTAATGGAGATCGAGAATTCTTATCCATGAGGATGGACTAGAATGCCAGACTTTCCCAAAACTCTCTGGAAATCCTTGGAGAAAAATTAAATAAATATTTTCTATTAAATGGGAGAAAAATATCTAATAAAATACTCAGTAAATCATAAAGATACTGAGAAGAGGTAGGAATAAAACTGGGCTAAGGAAAAGCTAGTTTTAAAAGAAGCTTTTGTGGAAAAAACAAAAGAAAAGCCTAGGCTATGGGAAACAACATCCCATAATAACAAGACACCGTTATGGAAAAAGGTTGAGGGAAAACAGGATTAAATAAGCCATCACTAGTTTTGTAAAGGGGTTGCCTACATTGGGGAACACAGGTCTCTGCTCAGGGGATAGTTGTGGAAAAGCTCGTGGTTGGGAGGAAAATCGGTCTTTACACATTGGTATGTGTTTTATGTGATTTTCAATATATGTGCCTACTGTGAATTTCTAATTAAGTTCAATTGTTATGTATTGGGAATGAATTTGAATTATAGACAAATTTATGATAAGAATAATAAATATGTTGGATAGGTCTATGCCAGGCTCTATTAGTCACCGAAATCTTAGATTTGGTTTTATAATGTTAAGTAAATACTTAGTTGTGTATTGTACAATGTCCATCTTGTCATGTGTATTTGACGGAGTCTCATATGTAATTAAATACAGCTAAGTCTCCAATCTTGTTACATATACTCATAAAATTCTATTGGATAAACAATCAGAATTCATAAAACCGGGAAGGGGTCATATTCTGATGTTTATTAATAAGTATAACTGCAGAAGATATTTTGTAAAGTATTACTAGAAATAATGAATAAAGAGTACTGAGCTCTGTAGAAATTAAGGCAAACCTAGATATTATAGCATGATCATATGTATTAGTACAAGACATCATTTACAACTTACAGGGAATTAGACAAAGCTGATATAAATTACAGCTAGCAATGTAAAACTGAGGAAATTTACATTCTGTCGAATAAAAAAAATATATTAAACAATTAGATAACTCAAATATAAATATGAACATGCCAAACATGTATATATATATATATATATATATATATGAAACACAAAAGTTTGTAAGTTGTCAAAATTCATATACATAAAGTGCTAAAGACCAGTCCTCTTAAAAGAGTTGAGGACATAAATGTTACATGACTTTACAACTTTGGGGATTAAAAATTGAAACCAGAAAGGAAATATGTTTAGACCAATATGGCCTTAATAACAAATTATACATGTTGAACTAAGTGCATGTACTAGAATATGGAACGGTACCACAACCAACCTGAGAAGTAAAGAATCTATCTGTTAGTTGAGTTTGAATGAAGACAGATGAGAATCAGACATAAACGAGAGGACATGAAAGCAAACCTGGAACAAAACAATAAATCTGAAATTAGAGTCAGATTGATACCATAAGTAAACAAAATAAGAAAATAAGTCATATGGCTAAGAGTATGTCACCTGAGTATACTCTTCATGACTTTGTCCTTTCCTCGTACCTACAGTGAGGAAATGTTGTAAGTAAGGGGATTTGAATACATATATGAAGACATTAAATAAGAGGTCAAAATAACCTCGAAAAATAACCTGAGTGAGGAGGCATATAGGCTTGCTGGAATGCTGGTCAATCCTCGATGAAGAGTAGCAACCTGAGTAGTGGTTACCCATGTTAAATTTAGAAAATTAAATTGAATTTAAATATAGCCTATAGAAATAAACATGCAAGTATTTACGAATTATCCCAAAAGAGAAAGTACTAATAAAAATAACAAAGAAGGGTATTATGTCAAACCTCTGCCCAAAATAAGGCCTGCTTTAGCATCCTGCGTAACCCTGGGTAGGTATGCAATCCTTCTAGGAAATCAAATGAATAAGAAGAACATGAAAGAGGGCTAACACATAAGCATCTAAATCCATGATATGAACAGAGCAGATGTGAAAACAACCATACCAACAAATGTAATGTTCAGACTTGGGATTATTAATCTAATTTAAATAATTGAATTCAATACACGCATGAACAGAAGAATATCGTAAAGATCTACACGCTATGTAAATATGGGATAAGGGAAAACAGAGAATTAATTAAAATCATTTGAGTATGTATAGAATGACAGAAAAATGAATCTAATAAACTAAAACGTTGTAATGAAATCAACCTCAAGAATATTATAGAATTGAGGTGACTGTAAACTGTGCTAACCCTTGGATACAATACGCACGATATAATTAAATACAAAGGAAGTTTACTGCAAAAGGAAGAACCTAGAAATTAAAATTAGAATGTCACTCTACAGGACATGGTATATAATTTAAATGAATTTGCATACAATGAATAAGAAATTAAAGTAAATTTCATACATTGAACAAAACAATTGTTTGAATTCACACGGAAACAAGAATCTATCATTGTTTTATCCTATATAGTAATAACTTAAGTGTTAATGCGTTACACAGTAGATACCCACTCCTAACGGATGCAGAGACAACATCTAGTGAGCGAAATATTAACTGACAAGTTATGCAGAATTGAATTTAAACATATAAGTTTTATAAATTAAATAAGTAATATCTGAAGGATGATAATAGAGACATTAAATCCTTGAATGAGTACGCATACCCAGATCAGTCTAATTCATGCAGACAAGCCTATCATATACGTTTTAAATTAAACTACACTGAGGTTGAAAGTATAAATACAGAGACGAGACCAGTGTAGTCTCTATACCAGACTTATAAATAGAAAGCAATTAGCAAGTCTGAATCCAATTACAACTTAAAAAACATTTCGTTACTGAAAAGCATTAAATTAAAACACGCTGGTGCCTAGAATAAAACCATATCAATTTCATATATACAACAGTGAACCGAAAACAAAACAATGCTACCAAGCAGAGAAAGTACCCTGCGTGAGGAACTTGTTAATAAACAGGGAAATTAAGTATGAGAATTCATATGGAGAAGAAGAGGTACCCTGCGTGTAGAAAATTTCCATAAACTTCTTTCAAAAATCGAAAAGGACCAAACAAAGTTTAGAATAGGGGTTCTCAAACAACATAATAGCACAAGCCAATAAAACAAAAATTTGGGGGTTTCGAAGAAACATAACTCAAATAAAAAAAACAATTCCTTGCTAAATACACAAAGAATAGTATAATTAAAATGTGGGCACAAAGGCCTTCGTTTTCTCAGAGAATGGAAGTTACATGAACTTACCTCAAATTTCAAGCCAGGTTGAATCTCTGGAATGGTCAAGGGGAAGCCATTGCCACATAGAACCTTGAGGAGTTTCGTAACTGCGAGGAGAGGATAGGAAATCCCACCTGCAACCATGAAAACGATACTGTATTAGCCTTGATAATATAATTACACTAACGAATCACCAGAGACACATACAATCATGGCTTACCTTATCAACGACGAATAACTAGTCGACTGAAGCCCTTTGGTGCTAATCCTACAAAATAAATCGAACAACAATTAGGAAAAACCATTTGAATTTGTTAAGAATGTAGAGGCAAACAAAAAATAAAAAGGAAAATCGTACATGAGGATGCATGGACACAAAACCTGAATTTGTAGCAGGGGAAATTCTAAAACCCTCGAAATTATTAGAGTAATTAAAGCACAATAGAATAAATAGTACCCTTGTGGCGTAACGTAAAGGAAACTCTCTGATCTCAACAATGGTGGTTACATTGATCACTGTCATGGTGGAAAAAGAAAGTTACAGGTCTGTCATGGAGGAGACCTCCAGAGCTTAGAGCGGCCGCAACGAAAGGGTGAAATGACAAAATGAAACCATAGGTTGGGTAGTCGAAAATTCTTAGGGTTTCTCCAAGAGGTCACAACCGTTGATCTCGGCCACAAATCTCATGCATACAAGTGGCTCCTCGAATGGGTAAGAGGGACATGTGAAGGCCACTTGGAAGGCTAGGAGTGGGCCAGATCACATGTGGGGTAGGTTGAATTAAAACGAAATTTAAAACTATAAATATATTTGTACTTACCTTAAATGTCATACTTGTCTTCAAAGTATGGTAATACGAATAATCTCCCAAGTATGGTAATACAAATCATGTAAGGACATACTTTATATGTATTGCTAAGGGTTATATAAATATAAATTATTAATTGGGGAATATGGTAAGGGTAAAGTGAAATACTTAGGTAAAAGGTAGGTAGGTTATAATGTATATGTTATTAGAGGTAGGATTATATGGTGAGTCAATGGAGTTAATTAATTGTAATACCTAGGGTGAAGGTTAATGAAATTATAATGTTCACCATTGAGAAATGAATAAGGAGCTATAGAGGTAACAGAATAGTAAGGGAGTGAATCCTTTATTAGGACTAGATTAGGGATTTGATTGTCTAAAATCGTAAGGTGAATGTGTAATACATGAGGTAAAGGGGGTACGTTATCAATTATGATTAATGAGAAAAATGTGAAATATATTTTGATGATTAATTATTTAATGTTAATAACAGAGATGTCAGAGATACAATGTGTTGAGGAAACCATTGAAGGTTAAGCAGGGAATAAAATAGTATAAAAAAAATAACAAAAAAAAAAAAGGGAGTTGTGTCATTCTCAAGAGTGACTTGCTGCCATTAGCAAATGGAGTACCATGTTTCCCCAATTTTTCCAAACATGTTGGTTATTACCTCCTTATTTTTTAACAAGCTTGAGGAGGATAACATATGCTTGATCTGTAAGTTCATCCTTTGGATGAATCCCTATGAGTATATTTAACAAACCCTGAGAGGGAGTGGTTCGACCTGTTCATATTGGACAAGTTGATCATTGTTTGATGTTTTAATGAGTCTAATGAAGGTAAAACTCGGCATATTTTTTCATGTTTATAGAGTTTGAAAAAGAGGTGAAAAAGAAAACTCCAGATGTCCCTTTTCATAGATAGTCTCTTGAGTTCGAAAAGGTAGAAAAAAATGCTCAAGAGAACCTCTTAGCCATGTTCAACTAAGGTATTCATTTTTCGTAAATAGTCTATCTAATTCCGAAAAAGGGTTGAACTTATAATGAGTAGACATATTTTCATTTAATTTAACGAGTTCGAAAAGACAAGTGCTCAACAATATTTTCATAATTTGGGAGTTTGCAAAGAGATGAAAGATGACTCCAAGGGGTTCCTTTTTCGTAAGTTTATAGAGCCCGAAAAAAATTATAAAAGTATACTATTTAGTTAAAATAACTCGTTTAAGATTCTCCACGCGCACTGTCTCGTTTAAAGCATGATAAAAATCTATTTATAGTTGTCAACCTACTCAAAACATCACAAAAATGATTAATACATGTTTCATAGTAAAAATGAGACATATCTAGGTCAAAACATGAAATATGAATAAAATAATTCAAGAAATGACCATAAGTACTCAAATTGACTATTCATTTTCACCATTTCACATTCTGAGCACTTTTTTCCTCGATGTTCTACAATTGATTTCGGCCAATCCAGTGGATAGCATTTCGAGCATCATCACCTCTAGCTAGGAGCTAAAACCCTTTTCTTGCTTTTCACGGTCCTGTTTTGTGATTTCATGCAATTTTTTTGAGGTTTTGAGGGCCCTGGGGTTCCAAAAACACGCCCTAGGACCAACACACCTGTGGAGAATTGAAATATGTGTTTCACCTAAGTAGAATAACACTGTTAGGAGGGGTGCAATGCTATGTCATGCACCCCAGGGCCCTACTCATTGGATGAAAAAATTAATTCCTCATCCAAGGATTACCCATGTTGCATACTTTCGATGGACTCTGCTACTTGAAAAATGAGAAATACGTGAAAAAACACAATTACAATCACGTTTTTCATGTAGCAGGGTCCATTGAAATTATGCGAAATGGGTACTCCTTGGACGAGGAATAAAATTATGCTTCCAATGATTGTTCCCGCTCAAAATTTGAGTATCCAAACAATAAACTCATAGGGAGACAAGTTGAAAATATGAGTTGAAAAAGTAGTTTTTTTCTTTTTTCCCTCTAAAATTTGATGATGTAATCTAATCTTATTTTATTATTTCCACTATTATTTTACAATTTCCTTAGGAGGCCCATTTTAGACCTCAAAATTCCCCTAATAAATTTCATTATGAACAATGATTATCCTTATGTAGGGATGGATTTTCGTGATGATCCTAAGTTCATGCTTCTTGAGGGTGAGCAATGGGGTGCTTCAGGAAAAATATTTCAACCATTTGATTTGTTTGAAATTTTTACATTTTTTGGTGTTTTTTAATGTTTCCAAGACTAAACTATTGATGTTTTCATGCAGTTATTGGACCAGTTTGACCTATCGGTGCTTCATATCTCCATCATGCAGAGGGACAACCACATGAGGAGGCAGTGGTACTAGTACAGGTTGCTGCAGTAGGAAGGGATTCACTACAAGGCCTTGAGGTAGTTGATATCCTGTCAGAGGTGGAGCGCCACATGGAGGGGTTGACACACAGGATTGATGAGACCATGGTCGACCAGATTCCTTTGCGACTTCAACGACAACACTATCGGGGTGTCTAGCCGTATTGGTCGATTACTGCACAATATAGCTCGTGTAGAGTCATTTTATCATGAACACCATTGATTTGTCTACTTAGATATTCACATGTAGTTTTTTATATGGAAGATGTAGCCATATGTGTCTCGGGGAATAAATTTTGTAAAACCAAACTTGATATATATATATATTTTTTTAGTTTTTCATATTTCATATTATGCTTTCAGTATGATTTGATGTGGATTGAAACTTATTTACATTTGTTGCAAATGTCTATCTAAAACGTAATTAGCTAGAGCATCTGCTAATGTGTTTAGGTTTCTATAAATATGTTCATATAGTATGAAATTGAAATGTCTTTATAGAAGACGTACTCTAAAAACCTTGCGAAGGATGGTGGTATTTCTAACTGAATAGACAATAGCAAGTTGTAGTACTACAAGTTTTGAGTCAATCCTAATGACTAAATGACGGATGCCATGTGAAATAGCATCAGATAATAGCTCAACCACTACGCTATACTCAATGATGTTATTAGTAGAGTGACCAATGAAAATCCTTTGCATACTCACTAGCTTGCCATTTGGAGCAAATATAGCCCATGCTGCGGAAGATAGGTTCTAAGTACTATGACTAGAAACAACAACAACCAATATACGATTTGAGAGATGTCAACATCTGCAAACCAAATGTAAATAGGATCAACAGAAAACATGGGAAACTATGAAAATACACACTTTAAAAAAACTCAACTCACCTATAGACAATATGTACATAATGTACTACACACGAGATCAAGCATAATATTTTTTGAGGTACAACCCATTCCTAGTCTGCAGCAATGCAACTCCATCAAAGTATACTAACTGATAGGCCCCTTTTGCAAGGACTCGCTTGGAAATGTATGGACCCAACCACATAGTTTTGAACTTTCCTGGACCTAACTTATCAAACTATTAGTCTTATAAGAGAATTAGGTCTCCTTCTGAGAAGACACGAGGCTTGACAGTTTTTTCGTATTGCACCTTGATGCATCTTTTATGAGCTTCATTGGCTAAAGAAGCATAGTGTCGAGTTTCATCCAAATCATTCAGATGTAAAAGACACTCCTCCTCTACAGAAGTGGTAGGAAGAAGTTCAACAACTAGTTTTAACGACGAAATTTCACATTCGATGGGGAGGATTTCTTCCAAAACATAGACCAAATAAAAGGATGTAAATCCAGTAGTAGTCCTAACTAAGGTTCATTATGCCCATAAGGCAGTGTAAAGAAGAAAATTCCAGTCCAATTTGTAAACCCATACCATACGTTGAAGCATAGTATTAAGAACTTTGTTAATAGCGTCAACTTCTCCATTAGCCTAAGGATAGTAGGAAGTAGAATTTTCATAGGAAAGTCCTACTTAGCAGTTATTTCGGTCATCATATGATTCCAAAAATGATTCCCATGATATATAACTATTGCTTGCGGAACACCAAACCGAAAAATTACATGATTGAAAACAAATATGCATTTGTTTCGCCAATGTTGTTAAATGTATTTCCTCGGCCCATTTAGTAAAGTAATCTACTACAGCAATGATATAACCATCTATTGAATCAGATGGTATTTTTTATTGATGTGCTTCTTTTGATCGTGAAACTTTGTGTTCTTGGCCAACTTTATTGCAGAAGTTTTGTCAATCATGAGTGGATTTGAATGCATTTGTTTCATCTTCAAATATTCTAGGATTTTTCTGAGCCACACAATTTCCTTTGTCGCTTCAGCTGTTGCCACATATTCTTCCTCAATTGTGGAATCTTCTAGAACTGACTGTTTGCGTGATCTCTAGGAGAAAAATCCTGATCCAAGACTCATAGTATAACTTGAAGTAGATACCCCAGTTTCTTTGTCTCCATCAAAGTCTGAATCAGAGTATCCAATAAAGCTTAAGTGGTCCACCTGTGTATATTTGAGTCCAAAGTCTTGAGTCCCTTTCAAGTACTTTGGAACTCTTTTTGCAGCAAACCAATGTCCTTCACAAGGTTTTCCCATAAACCTAGAGAGGATTCCAACATCAAATGAGATGTCTGGTCTAGTAGTAGTCAGGTAGCTGATACTTCCTTCAAGTTGTCTATACTTCATTGCATCCTCAAATTATTTCCCTTCAATTGATGTGAGCTTCAAGTTTTGTTCCATTGGAGTGGTCAAAGGATTGCTTTCAGCCATGCCAAACTTGCTCATTAGATCTCCAATGTACTTATTTTGAGAAAGGAATATAAATTTAGGATGTTGAGTTACTTCAATACCAAGATAGTAGTGAACATAGCCCAAATCAGTTATTTCAAAACCTTTCTTCAATTCCTTCTTTATGGATGCAATATAACTCTCATTGTTCCCTATCATCAAAATATCATCTACATACACCACAAGATATACAACTTTGTTTTCGAATTTTCTTGACAAATAAATTTGCATCATCAAGAGCAAAATGTTTGAAGTTAAGTTTCAGAAGATGCTCAGTTAATTTCTCATACTAGGCTCGCGGTGCTTGCTTGAGGCCATACAAGGATTTTTAAGCTTGCATACTTTGTGTTCTTGGCCCTTCACAAAAAATCCTTCTGGCTGGGACATAAAAACCTTCTCCTTTAGATCTGCATTCAAAAAGGTTGTTTTTACATCCATTTGATGGACTTTCCAGCCATTCTGAGTTTCTGCCGCAAAGAGTGTACGGATGGTGGCCCATTTTGTTGTGGGGGAAAACGTTTCCTCATAATCGATCCCTTTTTCCCGTGAAAAACATTTTTCCACAAGCTTGGCTTTGTGATTTTCAAGTGAGCCATCTGATTTGTACTTTTTCTTGTAGACCCACTTGTAGCCAATCGGTTTGGTCCCCAATGAAGGATCAACTAGATTTCAAGTGCCATTCTTTATCAAGGCATCATACTCATTTTTCAACACATCATTCCATTCATCATGAGAAATGACTTCTTTGAAGGAAGTTGGTTCATGATTTGTAGACAAATTCAATCCACAATTATAAGCAACATCCATATCAATAGGTGAATCATAATCATCTACATCACCTCCATTTTGACTAGTGGAATTTCTTGTTCCTATATTTCCAACCTCATCGGGACAAACAACTTCCAGTGTCTTTGTCAGCCATTTTGGGGGACCTTTATGAGATGGCCCAGGTTTCTCATTTGACTGAGTTGAGATTGAATCAAGATTCAATCTCCCAATTCTTCCATTGACATTATTCAAGGTGTCATCCATGGTTGGTTCTTCATGTGGGGGAGAGAGTGCTTCAAACTATGATTCCACGGATTGGTTCAGTATAGGAATCCCCCCTTCAAGATGTGGAATCTGATTATCAAATTCTTGAAATGACTTTGCATGTGTGAATATATCCAAGCGATCAAGTTGTTGCTCAACAACATTATCAGTCTTGGAAGATTCAAGGAATATGACATCTCTAGATACCACAAACTTTTTATTCACTTCATCATAGAGACGATATCCTTTGGAGGTATTGGAATACCCCAAGAAGATACATTTTCAACTTCTAGTGTGAAAATTATTTCTTTGTACCTTAGGTATCAAAGTATAACAGGTGGAACCAAAGACCCTGAAATTATTTACCGAAGGAATGTGGCCATGCCACATTTCATAAGGAGTTTTATTTCTGATTTTATTAAAAGGACATTTATTCTTTATGTACACAACACATAGAATTTCATCAACCCAAAACAACACTTTTACATTCTTGAAAAACATCATGGAGTGAGCCATATTTAAAATTGTCCTGTTCATTCTTTCAACTACATCGTTCTGTTGGGAATTTTAGGGCACGATTGTTTGATGTTTGATCCCATGTTGGCGAAGGCAATTTTCAAATTTGTTTGAAGTGTATTATTTTCCATTATTAGTGTGCAAAGAACCAATATGAGTTTGTGCTTCACTTTCAATCCATGCATGAAAAATCTTGAATGTTTGAAAAACATCAGATTTGTTCTTCAATAAGTAAACCCAACACATTCTGGTGTGATCATCAATGAATGTCATCATATATTTATTTCCATTTGCAGAAGCAACATGCATGGGGCCACATAAATATGGATGAATAAGCTCAAGTTTTCTATGTGCTCTGGAATGTGAATCATGAAAGGAATGTTTGCTATGCTTTCCTAGAATACAAGCATCACATTGCTTAAGTTTCTTAGGAATTGTAGGCAATCTAGCAACACCATTTTTCTTCAACAATCGAAGGTTGTCATAGTTTAAGTGTCCAAATCTAGCATGCCATAAAATACTTGATGAGAATATACCTTTATCATAGTGATAACTAAATGCAAAGTTTTGTGCATGAGCAGAGGTACCTTGCAGCTTTAGGAGCCTTCCTTCTTCTATTCCTTTCATGACAAGTGAGTGATCTGATGCTTTTCTAACCTCAACCTTGCCATCAAACATGTGAATGGAGTGTCCTTGCTAGCGGATGCGGACCAAGGAAACTATGATTCAAATAGATGTGGTGTTATGCAAGCAACTCAAAAAATAGTAGAAATGACAAATCAACGACTTAAAAAATATTTCGTTCGAGGTGTAAACCTCCTTTACATTACACAAATGAAGAATTCTTGGATGATACAAATTAAAAGACCTCCTTTGTATATACATGAGTCCAAGGGGTCACAATATAATTAGAGCCTACATAATAATAATAATGTAAAGAAACAACAATAAGAATAGTGGCAGTCTATGGGGCACAACGATAACAATATGGGGGCTACATGGGCACAACAATAAAAATAATGGGACTACATTAACAATAACAATAATGGGGCTACACTAGTATTAGAGGGATCTAGAATTCCCCTCTCCTTCAAAAAAGGTGTTGTCTTCAACGCTTGAGTAGTTCTAGATGGTTCTGTATAAAATTATCATGCTCCCATGTGGAATCTTCAGTAGGTAAGTTCTTCCACTTAATGAGATACTCTGAAATTGATCGATTTCGTAGCTGTTGGGTTTTCTTTTTCGTGAATTCTTCAGGCTCAAATATGAATTTTCCTTCTTCTTCAAGTTCTAGAAACATCGTTTGAACTAGAATCTTATCACCAATACCCTTATTTAATCATGAAACATGGAAAATTGGGTGTACTTGGGAAGATGCAGGAAGCTCCAATGTGTATGCCATAGTACCAATATTTTGCAACACCTTGTAAGGACTATAGTACTTGGGTGATAATTTATTATGCTTCTTAGCTTGCTTGAGGGACATTTGATTGTATGGTTGTAGCCATAAAAATACCCAGATGCCTACATCAAAACTTCTTTCACTACGATATTTATTTTCCTATTGTTTCATTCAATTATGTGCCAGAATGAGGTTATCCTTTAAGAGTTGGAGAACTTGTTGTTGATGCTCGATGTGATATTCCACTACTTGAATCTTAGAATTTTCTCTTAAAGATGATGTAAAGGGTGGTGGATGATATCCATAAAGTGCCATGAATGGGGTCATTTTTGCTATAGTATGGAAGTAAGTGTTATACCACCATTCAACTAGAAGTAACCACATGACCCATTGTGTTTGTTTATCAGATACAAAGCAATGAAGATACCCTTCCAAACATTTGTTCACTATCTCAATTTGTCCATTAGATTGAGGATGATAAGATGAGATATGAGCTAATAGAGTACCAAGACAAGAAAATAATTCCGCCCCAAAATTTCCTGTGAAAATATGATCTTTGTCACTTACTATTATCTTTATGTTTCCATGAAGCTTTTGAATTGTTCTCATAAATGTAGTAGCAATTGTATTAGCTTTAAAGGGATGAGATAATATGCAAAAGTGTGCATACTTGGTAATTCTATCAACTACCACCATGATGACACTCTTTCCTTCAGACTTGGGTAAATGCATGATAAAAACCATTAAGACCTCCTCCCAATGCTGACTTGGAATGGATAAATGTTGTAATAGACCCGGGGTCTTAATTGTCTTAACTTTATTTTGTTGGAAAACCAAACATTCTGCACAAACTTCCAAATATGATATTTAAGGCCATCCCAAAAACATTCCTTCTTGACCCTGTGGTAAGTTTTTAAAAATATTGAGTGCCCTCCTAAGGGAGAGGTGTGCAATTCCAAAAGAATATTTTGTTTGAGTTGGGAAGTCTTACAAAGATATAAGTGATATTTGTACCACAATGAATCATTTTTCCAGCTAAATGTATCATATGTGTTGGGATCTTGTTGCAACTTATGAATGAGTTTCCATATCCCTTCATCATTCTTCCATTCATCCCTTGCTTTGGTTATACACTCAAGTTGGATAATAGAAATGGCACAAAGAATGCTTCCACAACCCCATCCTTTCTTGAGAGTGCATCTGCAACAACATTTCGCTTATTTTTTTTGTAGATGATTTCAAAGTCATAACCCAACATATTTGTGGCCCATTTTTGTTACTCTTATGAAGATAATATTTGTTCCAAAAATTATTTAAAACTATCATGAACAATTTTTACCTTGATGTTTCTTCCCATTAGGTAAGGTCGTCATTGCTTAGTGCATGTAGTAATTCCAATATTCCTTCTCATAAAAAGGTTTTTGTAAATACTTTCATTTGATTAGACAACTTTTAAAATAAATGGGTCCTCCTTACTGCATTAAAACAACACCAATTCCATTTCCTAAGGCATCAAATTCCAAAATAAAGGTTTTTGTGAAGTCTAGTGTAGCTAAGACCAATGCTTGCCACATTTCCTCTTTAAAATGTACAAAGGCCTTAGTTGCTTATGGAGTCCAAGAAAATGCATCTTTCTTCAGTAATGTTTAAAGAGGTGCCGCTATTCTCCCATAATTCTTAAAAAACTTGTGATAATACCCTGTCAACCCTAGAAATCCTCGAAGATGCTTTATGGTTGTGGGGATTTTCCATTTCTTAATGGATTTAATTTTGTTAGGGTCTACCTTAACACCCTCATGAGATACAATATGACACAAATATTCCACCTCATGTACTCCAAAGAAACATTTGGAGATTTTTGCATATAATTGTTTATCCTCCAATAGTTTGAGTACCCTGTCAACATGTTAAACACGATCCTTCTAAGACTTGTTGTAAATTAGTATATCATCAAAAAATACTAACACGATATTTCTAAGGAAGGGTTTGAAAATAGAATTCATCAAACCTTGAAATGTGGAAGGTGTATTAATGAAAGGTATGACCAAAAATTCATCAATGACGGGAATGGGAAATTTATCTTTAATAGTGAGCTTGTTTAGATCCCTATAATCCAGACACATGCACCATGATCCATCATTCTTGTGCACCAATACTGTTGGCGCAAAGAAAGAACGTTGACTAGGTTGAATTATACCAGCCTTTAGCATTTATGCAATCGTACATTCAACTTCACTCTTTTGGGCATAAGGATATCTATAATGCTTGATGTTTGGAGGGACACTTCTTGGAATCAAATTAATAACATGATCATGATCACGAATAGTTCGGGGACCTTTGGGAGTCTCAAACACCTTGGAATGATTGTCCGAGGCTTTTTGGAGATATGGAGAAATAGATGATTTCGATGTTTAAACCTCTAGTGGGTATAATTGTGCAATTATGCCCTATTGTTCTTTATTTATAAGATTTGTCATGCCATTAGAGTTGATTAATTTTCTTGGTTTCCCTGTGATACCTCTTAATTCAAATTCCTTTCCTTCCCAAAAAAAATTCAAGAAAAGTTCTTGAATACAAAAATTTATTGCCCCCAAATATTGTAACCATTGGACTCCTACTACAACATCAACACCACCCATTGGAATGGAAATCATTAGAAAAATCAATACATATTCCCCCATAGTTAACTTAATATTATGGCACTTTCCAGAGAAATTTATAGTTCCTCCATTTGCAGCAGTCACTTTACACTATGGTGCTATATATAGGAAGAAATTCAATTCCTTGGTGGTCTTACAATGAATTAAATTATTGGTACTACCTGAATCAACCAACACTATTACCTTTTTCTTCTTGATATATCCTTCTATATTGAGAATTTGAGGAGTGGTAATTCTTGCCAATGCTTTAAGATTCATTTCTTCTTTCTCTAGGGTTGGTTCCTAGTGTATGTCTTCCTCTTTTGATGTTTCTTGTTCCTTTTCTTCCTCCTCTTAACAATCTATGTAAAATAATTTCTTCCCAACACACTTATGACCTTCAGTGTATTTGTTATCACAACTATAACAAAGACCTTTTGCTCTTTTTTCCTCCAATTTTTGTGGTGTCAACCTTGTAGGTTATGGAAGGTTTGGAGCAGCAACCCTTCCATATTTATAGTTGTGAGTGGTAGACTTCCTTGTTGCCATAATTTTGCTTTCAACTTTTCTTGCCACCCTAAATGCCTTCTCTAATGAATCAGGTTCCCAAAGGAGAACCTCATGTTGGATGTTATCCTTTAAAGTCATTATGAAGACATCAATCCTACGCTCTTTTGGAATATCAGTTACCCTAATATTCAATTTTTTAAAGTCCTCAATGTGCTCCGCCATTGAACCCTTTAATTTGATATTTATCAATTGGTTAAATAAGGTGTTGCTCTTTGTATCCTCATAATGTGCTATCATTTCCTCTGTAAAAATTTACCAAGTGATGAGTGGTTTACGATAAAAAATCCATTGATACCTTACAAACTGACTAGGTTCTAAATATAAATATGCAATGCGTACATTTTGTGTGTGTTGCACATCATGGAGATCAAAATATTGCTCCATTAGTAGTATCCATGTTACCGGATCCTTGTCGTCAAACTTCCTCATATTAATATTTGAAACATGATAGGTCTTAAACACAACATTAGAGTCTCTAAAATCATGATTAACATTCATTTTATTCTCATCATGAGTTTCATGGAATACCTTTTCACCATTAGAAAGCATTTATTGTAGCAACTTTGACAAACCTTCCTTCAAACCTTCCATGTTTATTTTTAAACCATTCATGTTTCCTTTTAAACCATCCATGACACCTCTTATTTCTTCTTTTAAACCATCCATGTCCCATTTTAGTTCATCTTTGGTTTTTCTTTGTGAGAGCGAAATTTGTTGCACTTGGTCTCATAATTTTGATATATCATGTTGTCATTCTTCCTCTTCAAGCGTCATAGTAGAGATTTTTTAGGGATTAAAGGGTGTAGAATTATTTTGTTTGGGAGGAATTTTAGAACCCAATACTGATATTTGTGCTTCAATATATCCTTGGAATCACTTCAAACTGATTTTTCAAACAAAAACTATGCAATTTAAAAAAAAAATACACACATTTTTATTTCCTTTAGGAGCTCGATATTGAAATGATTGTAACCCTGCAATTTGGGATCTCCAACGTTTGAAATTTAGTCATGTGGTATCCCTCTGAATCTTCCTTCCAAATTCAGAAGTCAAACCAATATTGGATTCTTTAATATAGAGTTATGTCAAATCTCCCATGATGACCTGATTATGGAATGGTTTAGTAGAGCAAAGTTGTACGGGATGCCACCTGTCATTGTTTCAACCTTCGGCCCTGAAATTGCCACAAACAAAACAAAATTTTGTGCACTTTCAGCCACTTTTTACAGAATTCAAATCTGATGCCTAAAACGAAAGTTATGATGATTTTCCCTAGGTCACTTGTTTGAGACTAAATTTTAGAGCTTGCAAAAACCCTACCTTCCCCGGATCATATCTTTGAAACTATAGAAAACCAATATTTGAAATGTGTATAAACATTTCACCATGATTGCGGATCCACATGTTTGAAATTTCGGCTTTTGAAGCCATGTAGAAAAAATTTTATAGCAAAGATGCCAAGATGACATGTTTGAAGAAGAAAAACCCTAGAATCCAAAGCTCTAATACCAAATGTTATGCAACGAATCGCAAAACAGTGGACATGATAGATCATTGACTTAAAAAATATCCTCCTTGAGGGGTAAACCTCCTTTATATTACACAAATGAACAATTCTTGGATGATACAAATGTCAAGACCTCCTTTGTATATATAGGAGTCTAAGGGGTCACAATATAATCAGAACCTACATAACAATAATAATGTAAAGGCACAACAGTAATAATAGCGGGCTTATATGGGGAAAAAAAATAACAATATGGGGGCTACATAGGCACAACAACAACAATAAGGGGGCTACACTAACAATAACAATAAGGGGGATACACTAGTATTGTAGGGACCTAACATGCGGATATTTTTTAGGGGGTAGTTAACAGAAAATTAGATGGTGTTAACACCTTCTACAAGGGTGGTGCATGAGGTATACTTTCAAGATTCGAGTTACAGTTGGCCAAGAGGTAGATTGGCTAAATTTACATTGTGACTTGATAATTGAGGCCATTTGTGTGGAGAAACACATGGGATGGAAAGGCACAGTAGTTTGAGTGAAAATTGTCATGAGATGGTTAAGTGTTCATTGAAACTTCACTATGATCCAAGATTCACCAAACTCTATGTATAGGGGGAGTGGTTGATTTTATAGGAGTGGATGAGCAACTCAATTTGGACAATGAATGGATGTGTAGACTTAGTGACTCGAAAGATGAGGCAATTGAAGTGGGTGGAGACATGGGCTAACTGATAGCACGATGGGGTTGTGATTATTGATGTATTTGAGATAGGCTCAAGGTGATGAGAGATTATGTTATGTATGTGACTGAGGAGCCATCATGCAAAGATATGGTGTCTTGGGATATTTTTGAATTGTCATGAGGAGCTTTAGAGGAAAATCCAAGAAACTTGAAGAGGCCAAGTGCAGTTCAAGCATACTATGAGTTATGCCACTTTGGATCATTCTTGATAGTGTAGAGAGAAAGCTTGATATGGGACGTTCATATGGATATGATGGGGGAGTTGGGTGAACTAAGTCGCAACTATGATAAGGCCTTAGTTGGGGGACACTTGGGAAGCAGTTTTGTTGAGTAGTGAAGACTAGCCTTCATAGAATAGGATTGAGGAGTGGGATGGATGAGGATGTTGATCATTCCAATCCAAGAAACAATGAGAATCAGCTAGGGGAACCATTGATAAACAATCAATGTGGGGTGGGTCATAGTTTAAGCCTACTTGGGGATGTTTTCCCACCTTTGGTGTGAGACATTGGATGGGATAAGGCATTCTTGAGCTAGCTTATTAATGATGGATGACCCAGTGCTTGTAGTGACTGCAGTTGGCGTTGATGGACACCTTGGAACACATTGGTGCCTTGATGAGGAGGAGGGCATGGAGAGATTTGTTAGAACATTTGGATTAGGGACTATGGGCAGTACATTTAAAATATGATGGGGAAAGTTAAATATTTCCCACATCACAAAGTTGCACGAACAATTTGAATATGTGAGATGAACGATGTGTTAGGTATCTAGGAAAAAATGAGGAGTCGATATATTTGGCCAAGGAGTGGCAGATAGATAAGATAGACTTAGAGACACACCGATAGTTGTGTATGATGTGGTTGTGGCCACCTAGGAAACATGAGATGATTGCACAATGAACTTGTTGATATTGTGAGAATAATAGTGGTGCAAGTTTTAGATCTCTTCATGGGACTTGGATATGGATTAGACATTGGAGTAACTTCATTTTGGATAGGCTTCATAAGATAAGGAGGTGTGTTTGCCTTAGTTCAATAAATTGTGCAGATGGAATGAGTTGCAAACCCATGTATGAGTACGTTCGTGATGGTTTGGAGACATGTCACTTAGACAATGTGGAGGGACTTCTTGATAGAGTTTTGGCAATCATAATAGTGGTTGAGGTTGAGCATTATGATGAAAGCGTAAACAAAAAATAATGAGGATAACATAAGGAGGTGCACTCCCATGAGTTGGGTGTGACAATTGGATTTATTACCCAATCATTCTAAAGCATGATGGGCACAAGTGCGCGAAGATATGATATATTCAATTGGTTGGGGTATCTGTAATATTCCCAAATGGGGACGCAGCAATATATGAACACAAAACTGGAAATAGCACTGTAAATCAACACATCCACATTGGAGAATAATATGGAGTCATAACATTATGTATAAGAACAACAAATCAATACAAAATAGTGAGGCATAAACCATATGCAATGAGGAAACAAGGCTCCCATAAGCAATCACTCCCAAATATGAGCTACTGTTACAATACAAAATGTCGGAGAGAAACTACAATGCAGTCATATTAAGAATAACTACAGCTGGAGATGGTACAATGATATAAAAATACTGATATAGGCTCCAATAGATTCTAGACATACCGATCTGAGCACTAGATCAGCTTTCCAAGACAACCCAAGAGGGTTTCCGGAAAATGCACACAAGGTGCCAATCTAAGTTGTAGCCCTAGGACTGAAGATATGTTGCAACAACAGAAATGAGAAGATATCGTTGAAGCCGATGTATAAACCTACATCTCTTCTCCAATAGATCCTCTGGATGAAAGAATGGCTCCTCCACTGAAGAAATCACCTCCCAAAACAACCACTGAAAATCCTCCCTAAAATAACGTAGATCTGGACTGAAACTGTGTTGTAGGGCATAAATACTCCTTGGCCTGATGCCAAATGTGTCAAATAAGCCCTAGGGACTTCTTTACAGGCCTTCCAATGGATGGAAACCTTCCTCCACTGCAAAACTAGCTCTGAAGACACCCAATATAATTCTCCATTGCTGCACCCTGCAACACATCACAATATTCTGCAGAAAATGTGTTGATGAATGAAGTTGTAGCTTGGCCCTAAGCCTAAGTGTGGAAATAAAGTGCAATACTCCTCCAAGAGGCCTCTCAAGGAAAGAGATGGGATTCCTGCTCGGGAACACCCTATGATAAACAGCACTGTAAGCTCAACTAAACAGTTGAAGAATGCAAGAAGTCTAAACAGACCACATACAAAATAATAATCCAAAACATCCCCATATCGCTGCCATCCTCTTCCTTATATAAGTTATGAGCTTCCTTACTCTTGGCCACACTCAATTAGGTCACTTCCTTCATGTAATCAATCTCCCTCCAAAATTGCGTTATTCCTCATTAAATGTCCACTCCTCCATAACAACGTTGTTGATTTGGTCAATGTTGACCTATTCAACATGTTCCATCCTCTGTTCACACTCAAAGGTGCTTTATTTAGCTGCTTAAAGGGTCTCCTTTCATACTTGAAGTGTTTTTATTGTTGCTAAGGAGATTTATGGGCCTCCCTACCCATTTATTCACCTACCTAGCGATAAAATAGTCTATAATATTCCATTTAGCTAAAAGCTAAATTTTATGAATATTACAGTCCTCCCCTCCAAAATGTTGCTTGTCCTCACGCAACTATAAGGTTTGAGAAAAATTCTCCCCTCCTCCTCTTGTGGCCTCCTCATCAAATAGTCTCCACCATTGCTTCATATTTTCTACAACAATTATGTCTCCTAATGGTTCCTCCCAAATGTGCAAGTTGGCCTTTGGTGGATAAGCCAAATGATCCTCATAATGAGAAAATGGAAGGTCTATATGGAAACCTTCTTGTCGTTCAATGGCCTCTTCAAGGTCGGAGTGATGACAAGAATAGGGGATCTCATTCCCAATGAGAGACTCCCATCTCTATGCTATCATCCAAATGAAAAGAATCACCTTCCAGCATGGTAATTCATAGAAAAGTTCCTCCCAAATGTTCATGAGAGGCATACCCCAAGTGCTCCAAACAATCATATGGCTCACCTCATAAAGAAATAAGTGATCTACTATAGTGGCCATATCATCTCCCATTCTCCCCTTGAAGCATGAAGCATAAAAGGTGTGGGAAATTTCAGTCCCCATGGACACATCCCATCAATGTGCCTTCCCTCCAATCATGTTCCCAACAAGGATAATCACATCATCAACATATGGAATCGCAATCAAAGTCATGCTAGATGCCACGTGTAGTAAAGGAGAAGGACAATGGTCCCTCATGTGCAATCAGCGCAGTTTTGCTCCTAACTTCCATAGAATATGATATAACAAGTATTTCCCCCACCACTTGTTTGCTGCCCCATTCTTCTTGCATGCTTGGAGAGGGTGTATGGTGGTTAGTGTTAATAAAGCACACCATGAATAATACATCATCTCCCCAAAATTTTCTAGGGAATGGTCAACATCATCATTTCTCATGGCCCCATGTAGCCTATGAAGCCAATAAGAAAGAGTTCCCCCTATTGGAGCAATGCCCTGTACATGAGTGTTAAGAAAATGTAAGTATATAGTAAGTATATCATGATGCTCAGAAATACAATCCTTACCATACACTTGGTTAAAACTAGTGAGGTAGCTTATGGATGAGCTCCCTCTCACACCCAATGAGTAAGGAGGTGGTGATGATAACTCTTCCCAAGAGTTATGTTTCTCCTCACCCTCCAAACAATCTATCCACTTCCTCATATGATAGTGCATCTCCTCTTTGAAGCCTTCCCACATGAATCCCTCCAAGATAGTATGGCATGCTCTAATGAAACCAGTGGGTTTGGAAAGAAAGATCTCATAGGCTGCATGTAGTAGTTTGTCCTTGAGCTTTGAGGCTCGAGCCAAGAAGATCTTATACTGATAAAAGATGACCCCATCTCTCACTGTGTATCCTCCATCTGGAAACTAGTCATCAAGTATCCTACATGTAAAGAGATCCTTGGAGTATTCCACCAATATCTGGGATCTCCAATAAGGATCTAAACTCTCTAATGACAACGCTGCTGATCTATACTGTGTAGCCCCTGTCATGTTGTTTCCTTCTTCCTTGACATCTCCTATGCCAAAGTCAAGCACCAGTATGCTACTAACATGTTCTCGCTGCCCCTCTTGTAGATGCTCATTCTCAAGTGAAGGTTGAAGCTTTTGGAGGTTAGTCTTCCATAGGAAGCTATCACCTCTCCAAAGTCTCCCAAGTCCAGCGAATGCATGCATGAGTGGCCACCCTCCTCTACCAAATGGGGAAGATTCCTCCCTATGTGTAAGTATCCTCCTGTCCTCCAATGCCATGGAGTGGTCTCCTTGCACCATGATGGTGCCATCCTCCATCCCAGAAACATCTTCTCCCAGCGTAGAATAGCTGATGAGAGTGGGTAATGATGATATTGAGAGAATATCTCCCTCCTCCTTGAGCCTACCCAACACTCTCTGCGTTGTGCCAAATCCTCCCACAGTTCTCACCCCTCCTGGATCAATGAGAAATGAGGTGTCTCTCATCTCCTGATCTGGTGGTCTCCCGGGTGGAATGCCTCCATGTAATGAGACATCAAAGTCTAAAGTAGACTGTATAGGTAAGTGGACTGATTTGTCCCTTCTTCCACTGCGCAAACTAGTCTCCTTCTTTTGTATATTAACCCCTTGAAATAAACAAGGGTGCATGCTCACCATCCTTTGATTCTGATCCACCTTTTCTTCTCCTCCTTCCATCAAGGTCTTACTGCCCATCACTACTGTCACATGCTTCTCCTTGGGAACCTTTTGCAAGGATGCAAAAGCTCCTCTAATTGAAGCAATAGCTTCATTCCCATCCCCACGTGGTGATGGTTCTCTTCCTGAAGTGATAGCACTATTACTTCCTCTTTGCTCTTCCTCCTCATTTATATTTGAGAATAACTCGTCAACAATGAGAGACCCTAGATCTTTGTCTTCCCTTGAAAGAGGAATCTCCATGTCCTCCCTTTGAGAAGAAATCTCTTCCTGCAATGGGGATATTACCCTTGGCAAGGTATCATACAGGTTTTTATCCCCCTCAATAGAAATCTGAAGTGGAGTGGGTATAATAGATCTTTCCAACTCATGCAAAGGTTTTGAATGTTTTGGTTTGGCTAGCTCAATCAAAGATGTTTCAAATTGTTTTCCATCAAATCTCTTCACTAATCTCTTAGTGAATCCTGCATAAGTAGAAATATTTGCATGATTAAATGAATAAGATTCATAAAACCACCAAGTATAAGCCTTACCTTTAAGATGCAGTGCTACTATCCTAAGTGCTTCCTTTTCTGAAACTTGATGTAGCTACAAGTATGAGTCTAGCTGCTCTATCCAATCCCTGGCTGTGCATGTGGATGACCCATCAAAATTTGCCAAAAAGAATCTATCTCTTCTGGTTCTGTTGTGATTGTTGGGTCTTCTTTCCTCCTTGAGTTGGCAAAACTCTTGGAAGTTCAAGTGCTCCTTGAATCTCCAGGATTGAGATTCATACTCTTGAAGATAGTCACTCAAAGTCTCCTCCTTTTGGTGCATATTCTTCATCCATCTCTCTTGTTGTGAATCTGGGCATAAAACTACGTTGTGGGTCATATCGTGTGGCTACATTCTCACACCCCACATGTAAAAATCTATGGTTTTCTTCAAATTCAAACCCTTTGGGAGATTCCCTACACATCTCCTTTCTCATCTTCTTGATATCTTCATTGATGCTCTACACAGTTTGAAAAAGAAGCTTTGAGAGCTTCTCTTCCTCTCTTCCTCCAAATACTGGAGTCTTGTCATTGCCCCTTCTATACATCTCCTCTCCTTGTGAGAAGCTTCTCCTTATGGTGACATATTGGCTAAATGCACAGGCTGAGCCAAGATTATGCTCCGATACCACTGTAATATTCCCAAATGGCGAAGCAGCAATATATGAACACAAAACTGGAAATAGCATTGTAAATCAACACATCCACATTGGAGACTAATATGGAGTCATAACATTATGTATAATAACATCAAATCAATACAAAATACTAAGGCATAAGCCATATGCAATGAGGAAACAAGCCTCCCATAAGCATTCACTCCCAAATATGAGCTACTGTTACAATACAAAATGTCGGAGAGCAACTACAGCATAGTCACATTAAGCATAACTACAGTTGGAGATGGTACAATGATATAAAATACTGATAAAGGCTCCAATAGATTCTAGACATACAGATCTGAGCACTAGATCAGATTTCCAAGACAACCCAAGAGGGTTTCCACAAAATGCACACAAGGTGCCAATGTAAGTTGCAGCCCTAGGGCTGAAGATACGTTGCAACAATACAAATGAGAAGATATGGTTGAATCTGATGTAGAAACCTACAACTCTTCTCCAATAGATCCTCCGAATGAAAGAATGGCTCCTCCACTGAAGAAATCACCTCCCAAAACAACCACTACAACTACCCCTGCAATTCCTCCCTAAAATAACGCATATTTGGATTGAAACTACGATGTAGGGGATAAATACTCCTTGGCCCGATGCCAAATGTGTCAAATAAGCGCTAGGGGCTTCTTTACATGCCTTCCAATGGATGGAAACCTTACTCCACTACAAAACTAGCTCTGAAGACACCCAATATAATTCTCCACTGCTGCACCCTGCAACACAGCAAAATATTTTGCAGAAACTGCACTGATGAAGGAATCTGTAGCTTGGCCCTAAGCCTGAGTGTGTAAATTAAGTGCAATACTCCTCCAAGAGGCCTCTCAAGGAAATATATGGGATTCCCGCTTGGGAACACCCTGTGCTAAACAACACTGCAAGCTCAACTAAACAGCTGAAGAATGCAAGAAGTCTAAAAAGACCACATACAAAATAATAATCCAAAACATCCCCATATGGCTGCCATCCTCTTCCTTATATAAGTTATGAGCTTCCTTACTCTTGGCCCCACTCAATTAGGTCACTTCCTTCATGTACTCAATCTCCTTCCAAAACTGCGTTATTCCTCATTAAATGTCCACTCCTCCATAACAGCATTGTTGATTTGGTTAAAGTTGACCTATTCAACATGTTCCATCCCTTGTTCACACTCAAAGGTTCTTTATTTAGCTGCCTAGAAGGTCTCCTTTCATACTTGAAGTGTTTTTATTGTTGCTAAGGAGATTTATGGGCCTCCCTACCCATTTATTCACCTACCTAGTGATAAAATAGTCTATAATATTCCATTTAGCTAAAAGCTAAATTTTAGGAATATTACAGAATGGGAGCATAAGTCATGGCACTTTGGTGCTTAGAATATTTTGTGTGGTGTTGTAGTAGTGGTAGCATTGGGTGCAACTAGTAGTTTGGTGAGTACGACAACTATTGCAACTTGAGAAATTGTTGATAGAGTTAGGATGGACGCGTACTTCCAAGCAAGCATAGCCACATTGGGAGTATGATAATGTGGATGGTTGTGGGATGTTTTGATTGGTCGGGTAGTGCCCTTAGAATTTGGGGCTTCATGTGGAGCATGGAGACTTTCGATTGGGAAGGGTTTGGAGACTTAGTGATAGGTTTTCGTGGATACTTTGATTGGTGACTCAGGGGGGTCAAGTTCACCGATTGGAGGATTGTTGAAAACTGTAATGATTTTGAGTGGGGTGGATGTAAGGTCGTCCAACCCTTGATTGCATAGAGCACACAAGTGCTCAGGCGTATTAGAGACAATTCAAGTGCCATGCCGAGTTACAATAAAGCAGGTGCAGTCATACAGCGTGGCTCCCAAAGAGATAAGTTGGTTGACACTTCATATTAAATTGTGACCCAAATGCGGGATTCTACCAATATGCGATGAGGTGGAATGACCAATGTGATGGCACAGTCGTGCAACGAGGTGAAACACATCGACGTGATTAAATATTGTGTGACGAGTAGATGAGATGGAATATTGTTTGAAGAGCAGATGCAATGGTAGAAACTTACTAATGTGATGGAACAACCATGAGATACAACCAACGACACTGTAGAATGCACATTTGGTTAAAGGCGTGGAATGCATGGTGTGTCAACTTGACCAAACAAGGAGAGTGCAGAATGTTTTACACATCAATGAGTGAAGGTGAAACAATGCCATTAAGGGGAAGGGGTGCTCCACCCAACTGACATGTCAATTGGAGTGGGCGCGTGCATTATATAGATTGTGGATGAGTATGTGGAGGAAAGTCATATGACGAAGTCTACGGTTGGGATGAACAGAGTGAGTGGTGAACTAATCACGAAGTTAGATAGACACAAGCGTGGCATAGGTTTGGTGTTCGCCACACCCTGCCCAGTGAGGCCAGGGCATGCAAGATTGGTTTCTTTGGGACAAAAAAATTGTAGGTGTCAAAGTGTTGCACATAATGAAGCACATGCTAAATTTTTGGGACAAAATTCAAGGTTGTAAATTTGGGGATTGTTTGGCCATCCAAATTTTGGGGTTTCGAGATTGTGATAAATTAGGATACCGACAAGCATACCATAATTTTAGGGATTGCCCAGAGGGGCCAAGTTTTGGTTTTAGCATCGTTTTGCCTTTAATATAAAAAACCTAGGGGTTTTTCATTGTAAAATATTATCAATACTGTAGATATTTTATTCGAGTATTAAGTTGGTGAGCCTCTCAAACCTATCTATTTGTATCTTGCATTTGTTTTAGATTTTTTATATACTTGCATTATCTAAAATACTTAACTAAGAAAATGGTGAAAGGTGTAGTCCGAATTTTATACGACCAAGTTGGTCTCACCGTCAGTGAAAAATATGTTGGTGCCACAAATCTAGAGATACACGTGGCACATTTAAATATGTGATTTTTGACAACATGACAATAACCCTTGATTTGGAGCATGGGATTTGGTACATGCTGTTTCGTGTGAATGCCGAATAAGGTTCCATGTAGGAGGGCCATCCATGTTTGGACCAATGATTGACGAGAAGATTATTGACCTTGCAACCATAACATACCTCCTAAATCGGGATTAAAATCCCTCGCTCTCATAGAAATGAAGTGAGATATTGAACCATAGTAATCCCATGAGCATGGATGCGATATTTGAGTATGAGTAAGTCGACATGGACTTTGTATTCGACAGCATAGAGTTGAGTGGACGCTAGTTTCAGAACCCCAATTTATGGTTTTCGAGCCATGGCAATAATGGTATTGTACAACACCCCAATTGCTTGAGAAGAACGCAGAAAAGCCACGTGCATGCATGGTGGTACGTGGCTTTCAGGTTTTGGGAGGAATTACCTCCATCCCACTCCAAATGGTTAAACACCCTATGATGCAACCTTGCTAACTCACCATTGTCGAATCTCGTGCGGTGCAACGTGATTTCACAAAGGTATGTGGGCATCGAGTTGTGTCGTGGTTGTGGTGTGGGATGTGGGCTAGGAGAGAGGTTTCCCAACACTACATGTACATATTGTGGAATTTTTATAGATATGTATATTATATTAAATAATAGATGGGGCTTTTATTCAAATTCCTTTTGTACAAATAAACATAGGAAATTGATCAGAAGCTAGTGGAGGATGTGGCTAGAATAGGTGGCCTTGGGTTGATTGGGCACTTTCTTTAGGTGACTCATGGTTTTATGGTGCCACATCATCATCCATGTATCAGTGGTATGGAGTGTTGATGTGACAAGCTATGGAATTTATCGAAGGACCATAGCTTTGAGCCCCGAGCTCAAATTCTAATGAAATTTACATAATCAGAAAGCACTTGGCAAGTATAAGAGGATAGCCTCAAAAATGGGATTCAAGGTAAATGAAAGAAGTGAAAATTAGTATGAACCCACCTCCTTAAGGAGATCTAGGGGTTGGGAGTTTTATAGTGTGATGTTAAAATTTATAGCATAAGGAGAGTAATTGACAAACCAAGGGGGGGAAGTTGTAGGCAAAAACAAAAGTGATGCCAAAAAATGGGTATAGTCCCATTATCAATCCAAGCCATTACTTCCAATCCCATCTTCATAGAGCCCCTTACCATGCAATGATGGAAAGGAATGGCCTAAGGATTCATTGGCACACAAGAAATCCCACCTTGGTGCCGAGAAGAGGATGGGAGATGTTTATTATAAAGATTAGGATATGGTATTAAAACATGGAGATGATAGATATGTCATAATCCTCTGCAATATATAACAAACTGAGGCCACGTGGAGATTGTGGAAATGCTAAGTAATAGGTGGGGGGCATCATGGAATTGTGAGGGAGGGATAATGACCATTAACTAAGAAGTCTCCTTTTCTTCCTTGGAGGGATATGTTGGCTTATTGATCAACAAATGAATTACTAATATAGAGGACATGTTAAAAGGAGACAAGAGGGAATTGAGAAAGGTGTGAGTTTATAGGATAAAAAATCAAGCGCATTATAGCCTTAGAAGGGAGAGTACATAATTGAAGGTGTTGAATTATATTTTTAGAATATATCGTGATGATGAGCTTAGGGATATCAAATGATGAGGTGAGCTTAAGTCCTAGGTACAAGGGATAGGCTTTGGCTTGGTTGTTGGATGTTAATCCTAGGTTCCAAGAGAATGATAGTTAAATGTTTCCTCATGGGGAAAAAGGCACCCCTCCCTTCCTACCTCCCTAGGAATGCAACTATTATGTAGTATGTGTTGAGTACAAAAAGATCCAAAATATCCTTCAAAGAGTATTTCAAAATTTTCAACTAGTATAAACATTAAAAAATACCACTAATATTAATGCTTTTCTTTATAACATATGAAATACTAATGAAAAATGCCTATTGAGTGGCTTATCTTGATCCTCAATTTCCCAAGTCTATCTCTTCAATCATTTTCTAAATTGTTTCCTCTTCCATGAGATCATTAGGGGTATAATTCACTAACACTCCATAGTCAGAGGCAACTGAGTGGGAACTTTAGTTGATATTACAAACCATATACTTTCACATTAATCATTCAACTTCTAGAACTTGGATTTTTCTTTTTGGTTCCACAAGGGTATTACACAGCATTTTGTCACCGTCCCTGCAATCCCCATCCCGCACATTGGAGGACCATTTTTGTGACTTATATGAAGTGTCATGCCTTGCAACAAGAATCATTGCATCCCTTGCCTTGAGGACAACACTTTCTCTGTTGACAACTCCCATAGCAGATCAGCAAAAACACATGTTTTTTGGTTGGCACTGGCATATCGTTATGGCCTCGCGCCGATGAGGAAAATTAACACTGGGCCCCACGCCAATTGGTGCTCTGTCCCAGTGGACTACCCACGCCAAGATATTTTTGGAATGTTTTTTAAATATAGAGGTGAAGTTTCCATGCTAACAACCTCGTGAGCGAGTCAGCTTGGGTGGTTCGATTGAATAACCACAAACACCCTCCTTTGGACTCCTGTTTCCACCTTTTGGGGAAACCTCCCAAAGGATAAGGCCTCCCTTCCACCATTGTAGGGATCCCAACCTCCTCCTCTCCCTCTATAAATAAACCTATCTCTCATTGATACACTAGCTGAACAGCTGAATAGATGAAGAGGAATTGTTGAACATTGTGTTGGTGAGATAGAGCAGAGAAAGAGACCTTTGTCGAGAGAGAGCTTAGGCTTGTGTCCTCGCCTCGTCCCATTCCCCGAAAAACCTTTGAGACGCGCTTCGACTGAACCCACTGAAGGAGGCTGTGACGTCAAGGCTTTGGTTGTAATCTTTTCTTTCTATTTATATATACATGACTAATGTCTGGTTCCCATATTGTGTTAATATGGTTTATTTTATGCAATATGCTTAATCTTCCTTAACTGATTAGCTAGTTATGAATGCAATCATTGTCTTGTATGATGCTTTTGTCCTTGGATCTTTGTGCAGGCATCCGAGTACCATTGTTGAAGGGCCGCAACCTGTCGAAACAGAGATCAAGAGGTCACCACTACTACAGCTGCGACAATTGCGTTGGACTACAGGTAGGACAATCTATCCCAACCTATTTCATTTGTTAACTAGGAACCTACACATTAGCTTGTTCCCTTGTTGCTAGACCCACCCTAGGGCTTGAGGGATCGTCTTTGTCCGCAGAGAGGATTTACCTACACAACAAGTTGGCGACTCTGTTGGGGATTAGTGTGAGTTTTTCGTCTTGTTTCTCATTGGGAATTTGCCTTGTCGAGTCGACTTCAGTCGTTTGATAGTTTTTCTGTTTTGTTTGGCTTGCTTGCCTATTTGGAATCCTCTTGTTCAGCTCCAGAGTGTCAAGATTGACCTCTGCTCAGTGGTTTTTCCTTCTCCCATAGTTTTTTAGCTTGGCGTGCTTTTGCTTTGAACAGTCGCGTCAATTGGCGCTTGTTGCTTTTGTTGCAGTAGCGCCAACTCCTATTTGGTGTTGATTACCGCCTGACAATGGCACCAAATCCTGTAGGATTTGGTTTGACCTTCTTTCTGAGTTTTTGGTCAATTGTTCTTGGCTCTGGGTTGTTTCTTTGATTTGCAATTGGTCTTTTGGAATTGTTGTGACTGTTGTAGGCTTGCTCCTCTCAGTTGTTTTTCTATTCTCTCATCGGTGAGGTTCATGGCCCTAAGGTTTCTAGGAGGGTTTCTAGGTGTCTTTCGCTCGTTGAGACTTCTTATTTAAGTTCGAGTCTTTTTTATTTTTGTCAGTTCGATTCCCTGATCGATTGTGTTAGTCTTTCTTTATCCTTCGTTTCTTCGGTTTGTTGAATGATCACTTTGGTTTCCGTTTGACTCTCCATTTTGTCACTTCGAGCATAGATCACACTGCTCGTTTGGGTCATTTTGAAAGCTTTATGTTTGTTTGAAAGAGTGCATCATTGGTTTGAGTGTGTTTCTATGTCTATATTGCTTTTGAATTATTTGTTTTAGATCTCTACATTCGTAGTGCTCAAAACTAGTGTTCGCTTTGTTTTTTAATGCAATAGTGCATCGTGTGCTTCATCCATTTAGAAAACAAAAAATTGTATTCTTTCGTTTGCATCAAAAATGAAAAGTTCTTTTGCATAACTAGCGCTTAATTGACTAGGAAAGAGTTTTTCGTTTTTCGTTTGGTTGTGTTAGATGCATTTGTGAACTTCTTCTTATGATTTCATTGTTTGCTACTTTGTTAAATATTTCTATCCTTCTCTTAGTTAGCATTCATCGAATGGAAAATGATGTTCTTTTGCATATAGCGTGCATCTAGGAAATTCGAGATCAAATTCAGTGGGACCTTGAAACTCAAACATTAATTCAAAATCAACCTTAAAATCAATTCAATCAATCTAAGGAAGCATTGGAACCTAACGCAAACATTTTTAGAGGTCTAGGCTAGTGACATGTTCCGGCGTCGTTAAACCTAGTAGTTGTCGTTTGCCACCTAGCGTTAGACATCACTAGTACGGACTTGTGCTCCCCGTACCATCACGTATATAAAGGGAGACCCTTATAGGTTCAAATCCTTTATCCATAGGAAGCCAAGTCTGCCGCCCTGTAACCGTGATACACCGAACATAGCATTCGGAGAGACTACCTGCACGTGTTTTAAGTCCTTGGTCATTTCTCTTTCATTTGATCACCAAGGTGTATATGGCAGTTCACGAAAACTTGGTACACCCTCATGCTTAGATTACCTGAGTAGTCATTTTGATCTTTTCGTTACTCCTTAAAAAGTGAAGAGATCATCAAGCACTTGTCCTTTCACACTCGTTTAATATTGAAAGTGATTAGAGTTATCTTTTGTCTATTTCTCGACTCTTAAAACATGAAATAGCAAAGTTTCGTTTCAATGTCGTAAAATTAATTACCCACGATCACATGCCCGTTAAAATTTTTCTACTTGGCTTGTTTTTGTAGTTCCTTAGAGTTTGATCTTGAAGCCTTGATAGGCTATCTCATTTTCCTTTCTGTGTTGAAGTATTGTCACAGTGGTGGAACCACCAATTTCGTCGTCTTCTTCACTGCCTCCTAGTGCTAGTTCTTTTCCTGACGTTTCTTTCGAAACCCCTCAGTCCACTAGGTCTACCGAGTTTTCGCAGCCTATCCTCCCAACCATCTTGCCTCTTACAACCCGGTCTCCTCCAGAAGGGTCGGTTGAGTTCAATTAGCCACATCAGGGTGCTTGGTCTAGTTTTGGTAGCGAGGAAGAATTCCCTCCTCTTACTTCGGGATCACCATTTTTAGTCGCTGCTTTACCCCCTAGCCCTCATCGTCTTTTCGAAGATCTTACAACCTCGTCAGATATGGATTCTTGAAGTCTTGTCAGCAGTGAAGAACTGCATGTTTCTACAGGGGAATATTAGCTTTTCCCAGAAGATCTCCCGCATGTCTCTAGTCAACCTTCTCCTCAATCGGTGTCTCTTCCACTCGGTTATCGTACTTTGAGTCAGATTATTTCTAGTGTTGCGTCCATAGCACAGTCCAGTACATCGACTCCTCCAAGGAGTTTGGTCCTTCCTACATTAGTAATGTTGCCTTCGACACCTAGCTCGTCATTCATTGTTACATCTGTCCCGGTCTGACCCACCGTTTATGTGGCTTCATCTACACCGGTTGTTAGTATGACTCAGTCGTCAAGATCGTTTGCTACTCGCAGGTCTATCTTTCTTAATCCCACGTGGTCTGTCAGACCCACCATGAGTAGATCACAACCTCGCGTTGTGGAAGTCGTGCCTGTTTCTAGTGCGGCTACGGTTTCTACTTCTATTCCTAGTGGCCTTACTTTCGATGAGTATATGTTGGCTGTCCAGCAGCAGAACTCTCAGGGTTCTCAGCAGCTGCAAGCTCCTGTCAATCCTCCGCATCATTATGATGTCTACGGTAATCCCATATATTTGCCTCCAATTGACCCTAATCAAGTTGTTTATCTCCCTTCGGCTGGATCCCTATCGGACCGTTCCTCATCAAGGGCCATTGATACAGAGACAACCCTCAGGTCTATAAGGACAACCCTTACAGGGACAACCTTTGGTCCAGCAGGGACAACCATTTGGTCCTCAGGCATAACCTTACGGTCCACAAGGACAACCTTCGGTCCAACAAGGACAACCCTATGGTCCGTCTAGTCAACCTCAATTTCAACCAGGAGTGTTTTATGTTCCTGGGGGGGAAATGTATCCACCACAGGGACAACCTTTTGTGAAACAACAACAACCTTACGTTCCGTAAGGCCAAGCGTTTGTACAGCAAGGACAACCCTATGGTCCTACTCTGGGTCAACCTGGTTTTCAGGGACAACCTGGGCCATCGCAACCATCGAGCCAACCTCTTCCACAAAGGCAACCTGGTGTCCCTCAGTATCCAAGCCAACATGCTCCGCAGGGACAGCCTGCCCAGCCTCAACAACCGATTCAAACTGCTCAACCATCTCAGCAGCTGGTTCAACCTGTTCAACCTACTTAGCCGCTGGTTCAACTTGTTCAACCAGCTCAGCAGGCCGTTCAACTTGCTCATCATGTACCACCTGCTCAACCTCAAGGCGCTACTTACCCTCCTCAAGGTCAATTTCAGGCTATATATAGTGCGCCCCAAGATTTTACTTATTACCCTCAAAATCAATCCCAAATGGTGTATAATCCGCCTCAAGGCAATGCTTACATCCCACAACAGAATCCATATGTTGCTTAGCAAGGACCTCAATGGTATGCTCAGAATCAGTATCCCGGTCCTCAACCCCAGTATAGGCAGAACTATCCAGCTTATAACCCCTATGGATAGAATCCTCCAGGATAAAACATATGGGGGGGGAATTTCTCTCAGCCTGGGTGGAATGTTAACACTGGTCCTTATCAATGACCTCCAATGCCTTTTAATCTTCAATTGTCGTTTCTCGTTACGTTGGAACTGCTTGATGTGTCAAAATTGACAAACGATCCAATTCTTCATAATCCATATTGGCCTCCAGTTCCAACTAAAATTCCTGGGGATTGTCCTAAGTTTGAGGGAAAGTCCGGAGAAGACCCCCAAGCACACGTTATGGCATACCATCTTTGTTGTTCCTCTAACTCTTGGGTTGATGATTCCATCTGACTCTGTCTTTTCCAACGGACTCTTACTGGTGCCACTGCAAAGTGGTACATTGAATTATCTCGTGGCATCTTTCAAGATTTCAATTCTTTAGCCATGGCGTTTCTCACACATTTTTAGTTATCGGTTCGGTATGAGACCGGGACGCACCTCCTCACATCCTTGAAGCAAGATCGAGCTACTCATATCTCGGATCATATTCATGAATGGAGGCGTCGTCATCGCTTGATCAAGTTTGACATTCCTGATCAGCTTCTAACTGATTGGTTCACTACCTCGTTTGTCAATAAAATTGCTAAAGACATAGCTATGGGGGCATGTGTAACCGAAGAACAGGCCATTGCTCGTGCCCAGTACCTTGATCTTGTGTACTCCCAGTCTGGAAAGTTGTATGATATATTTCCTAATGCTCCTTGACCTGGAACTTCCAAAGCACCGGTGATGCCATCCGTCGACGATATCATCGGTTTCGTGTCTCAGACTTCTCGGAAGTCTTCTCCTTTGAATCCTAGGAAGCATAAATCTAATCCTTCCAATGATACTACTTCTCAGCCTACCCCGAATTCTGGTAAAACCACGGAAGTCAATGTCGTTCAGGCCAATCCAGCGGATAAAGCTTCCAAGGGAAAAAAGAAGGGTAAAGGTAAGGCCAAAGCCGATACCCCGAAATAGGATTCTCAAAAATCTCGTGCTGATGATGGTTCACAACATAAACCGAAGTATCCTTGCTTGATTTGTGACAAAGAGCACTACACCAAGGACTGTCCTCGACGGGCCGAAGTGAGTAGATTGCTCAAAGGTACCCAAGGAACTACCACTGTTCTCAAAGAACCTTTTCAATCACAACAGACTCGGATGGTAGAGCAACCTCAGTCCTCTGCCCCATTTGGCTCTCAGGTCTTTATGATGAACGGTTCTGCATCCGTTTCTATCGCTACCTGGTCGAAATATTATACTGAATCGCAATAGACAGCGGGGAAAGAGATCGTCGATGGTCCTCCTCCTCTGCCTGCTTCTGGCCCTCTTCAGATTGAAAGGCCCAGTACTGAGCCCGTTGTACAGCGACCTTCTAAAGGTGTACTCCGTAAGTCTTCTTACAATCCCAACACCCGTGTTGCTCAACATTATAATATTGTTGAGGATTTGGCTCAGGCACCATCTGTAATGTCTGAATTAGAAGTACTTCAGAGTTGTCCATCTCAACGGAAGGCTTTGCTATCTGCAATCGGCAGGGTTGATCCTGCTGATTCAAGCTTTATCACTTTCAACTTGGAGAATTTTGTCCCACGTCTATTGCACCAGCTTCCGCTCATCATACAAGTTGGCAATAATGGACTGAATATCCATCGAGTGGTTGTGGACGAGGGTGCGTCTACGTGCGTCATGTCATCTACCTGTTGGAAAGCCATTGGTTCTTCAGCTTTGAATTCATCACCAAATGCTCTTGAAGCATTTGATGGAAGGGAATCTAAACCTCTTGGTGTTCTCGCTAGTTCACCGATTACTCTAGAAGGGAAGACGATCAACGTCGAGGTTGAAGTAGTTGACGCTAAGCTCAATTACAATCTTCTCCTCGATCACAGTTGGACTCACACCATGCTATGCGAAACGTCCACTCTCTTTCGTGTTTTTCGATTTCCGCACGAAGGAAAGATCGTTATTGTTGATTAGTTGTCATTCTTCACTTCTTCTTCCAAGAACAACGTTCGGAACGTAGATCAAATTCCTATGCCTTACGGGAGCGTAGGGCCAGGTCTTTTCAAAGATCCTGCCCTCATGGGTATTTTTCCTCTTCCTCCACCCAACACTGTTCAGATTCACATGATCTCCCGGTCTGATGACCCGTGGATCATCCCTTCGCCTGAACAGATCGATTATTTTGGAGATTCGATGTCGTTAAGTCCGATCAAGATTGACTATTGTGAACTTATTTCGGCTTCGGAGCCTCCGCCTCCTGATCATGCTCCTTTGGGCATGTCCCTTGACACTTATTATCAATCCCCTTGGCTCGGTGATTCGGATTCGCCCGATCCCTTGAAAGAGATATTTCTCTTCGATGAAGCCATCGTGGAAACTATGTCTCTCGGGGATCCTCCGTGGGACGATAGTCATCATCGTTCCTCGTTCATGCCTGGCCTCGGGGCCATGTCTACGTGTCTTGATAGGTTTGCTTCTTAGGTTCCTTCTCCTCCGCATAAAACGCCTATTCTGACACATGAAGTTTTTACGGAGGGTAACTTGAGTAATATCACACAAATGATGCCTATCGACATTTCCGTGAAACCGGGAATTGTTGAGAACATCCATATCGGGGTCACATGTTCTTCAGATGAAGTTCAGGTTTATACTAGCCATTTCCGCGAGTTTCGCAACGTCTTTGCATGGTCTTACGAAGAGATGTTCGACATCGATCCTAGTATAGTGGTGCACGAGATTCCTACCTATCCTGGTGCAAACCCTGTTCATCGGCGTCTTCATCCTGTGCACCCTGGAAAGGCTACCGCTATTAAGGGTGAAGTTGAAAAACTTCTCAAAGTTGGTTTTATCTATCTGATTCCCTTGATAGAATGGGTGTCCAACATTGTTCCTGTGGATAAGAAACAGGGTACCATTCGTGTCTCTGTTGATTACCGCGATATCAATCGTGCTTGCCCTAAGGATAATTATCCTACTCCCTTTATTGATCAAATCATTGATGACTGTGCTGGGAGTGAGATTTTTTCCCTTATGGACGGATTTTCTGGCTACAACCATATTAACATTCTTCCGACTGATCAACATAAGACCGACTTCATCTGTCCTTGGGGTACTTTTTCTTATAAGAAGCTCCCTTTCGGCTTGAAAAATGTTGGGGCTACATTTCAGCGAGCAATGTCATATGTTTTCCACGATATTAAGCACATTGTTCAGCCTTATCTGGATGATCTTCTGACTCATTCAGCTAAGCGTAAGGACCACCCTAACCATCTCAGTCAGATTTTTCTTCGTTGTCGATGCTATAACATCTACCTGAACCCGCATAAGTGCGTCTTCTGCCTCGATTCCGATAGACTCTTAAGGTTTATCGTTTCCAAAGACAGGATTCCCCTTGATCCGCCCAAAATTGAGGCTATCATTAATCTCCCCTCTCCATCCTCATTACATCAGTTGCAAAGTCTGCGGGGGGAGGCTAACTTTTTACATCGTTTTATACCTAACTATGTCGAAATAGCTAAAGGATTCACGCTATTATTAAGCAAGACGTCTCGTTCCTTTGGGATGAGATCGCCCAGAAGTCTTTCGATGCACTAAAGACGTTGCTTGTCAACGCTCCTCTGTTGTGTCCTCTGAACTATCATCACGATTATTCCCTCTATTTAGCCGCCACTTTCAGCATGATTGCCATGGTTTTGGTACAAGACGATGATGATGGTGACAAGCATATTATTTACTATCTATCTCGTAACCTTCTCGATACTGAAATGCGATATGCACATATCGAGAAGTTGGCATTGGCTGCAGTTCAGGCGGTTCAATGTTTTCGTCATTACATTCTGTTGTGTACAGTGACTGTGATTTCTGACTGCAACCCTATGACCTACATATTGTCTTGACAATTGCTGGGGGGAAAATACTAGAAGTGGATAGTCATCCTCCAAGAGTTTGATTTGGAATTTAAAATTGCCAAGTCGAAGAAATCATTAGCCTTTGCCGATTTAATTTGCTCCCTCCCCTCTAACTCCGCTCCGTCTGGTTCCGAGGAATGCATTCCGGACGATACGCTTTTTCTTATTAGCACCCTCGATCCTTGGTACAGTGATATCATCGTATATCTTCAGACTTCTACCTTAAGATCTGAGTTGACAAAGAATGCTCGCCCACGCATCTGTCATCAATCGCAACCCTATCGTATAGTCGGAGATACAATCTACCACATCGGAGTTGATTCCATTCTCCGCTGGTGTTTGACTCTCGAGGAAGCTGAGAAAGCCCTGAATGAATGTCACAGTGGCACCTGTGGGAGTCACATGTTTGGTTATGCTATTGCACAGAAAATTCTCCGTGCTGGGTATTTTTGGCCCACCATCTTCAAGGGCTGCATTGTCGCTGTTCGTAAATGCCATGACTGCCAGATCTATCAACGCAAGATGCGCACGCCGCTTTCCCATCTCAACCCTATCATTATCGTTGGTCCCTTTGCGAAGTGGGGCATCGATTTTATGACGTGTAACCCTCACTCGACCGGGGGGCATGCTTATATAATCGTAGTCGTTGACTACTTCACTAAATGGGCCGAAGAAATGCCTATACTTACGACTGACGGTAAGACAGCAGCTCAGTTCATATTCAATCACATCATTTCTAGGTTTGATGTCCCTCAAGCCATTGTTACCGATCATGGTTCCCATTTTCAGCATTATATGGTGACAGGAGTTGACTTCCAAGTTGGGTCTGTGTCACGACAGCTCAACGTCGTACTATCCTCAGGCCAATGGTCAAGTTGAAGCCGTGAATAAAGTTCTTGTCACCATGCTTCAAAGTACGATTGGGATGCACAAATCAAATTGGTATCTCATGTCATTTTCGGCTCTTTAGGCATACCGAACCTCAGTGAAGGATGTGACCGAATTCACTCCATTTCAGCTTGTTTACGGTCTGGAAGCTACCCTTCTGATTGAATGTGAAATCCCTTCGCTCAAGATAGTTGTTGAACTGTTGCCGAACACTTCACCTAAAGAAGAGTGTCTTCTCTAGTTAGAAAGGCTAGATGAAACTCACTGCTTCTTTGCACTGGTCATCAAAGCATAGAAAAAGTGGGTCAAAGCTCACTTTGACCGGTGAGTTTCTCCTCGTTCCTTCATAGAAGGAGACCTCATCCTCCTGTACAACCAAGCTCATGATAAGCTGGGGACTGGAAAATTTCAACCCATATGGCATGGGCCCTACATTGTTAAACGTGTTTTGCGGAATGGGGCCTATGAGCTTATTGACTACAAAGGTCATCCTCTGGATCAACCCAGAAATGGGTTGTATCTTAAAAAATATTATGGATGAGTCATTTGTGCATGTTTTGTGTACATAGGTGTTCTTTTCATTTTTGTACATTTTTGGCCCTGTGTGCTTTGCAAGCATTTTCATGCTTATTGGGTCGTTTCTTATTGTGCAAATGTCTATTACCCCTTATGTTGGTTTCGCGGATGGTGTTTCCTGCAGTACCCGGAACCTGTCTTCCACAGCTTGGGTGATTTATGATCATGCTGGCGAGTTGATAGATCTTCAAGGTATCTGCCTAGGACGAACTACAAACAATGTCGTTGAGTATAGTGTTGTTATTGAACTATTAACCGAGGCGATTACCCTCGCCATTCGTGCATTGGTTGTAAATCTAGACTCATAGCTTGTCGTTCTTCAATATTCAGTTAGAAACCCTCACATCTTAAGGTTGTATTTACATGTTCGTTCGCTGGAAAGACATTTTGATTACATTACATATCAACATATTCTTAGGCGAATGAATGCATTAACTGATACAGTGGCTAACATTGTATAGATAGACATTTGTGTAATTTGTAAAAATCATCATCACATGAAAAAGATCCATATAGGAAAATAGATGTATATATATATATATATATATATCAAATGTTTACATCAGTGTGCATCATAAGTTCAAAAAATATGTGTGTTTCGGTTACATCCTGAGACATCATGTCTCTCAAAAATATGTAGAAATAAAACATAGGTGTCTACTCGACGTGAGGCTCATGATAGCATGTCACTGCCCGTAAAAGCCGCCTCAGCAAGCAGTGAACTTAGTTTGACACCCCTGCAGTGTGTCTTTGGTATGCACGAGGAACATCATCAAATTGCGCATACTCTGGGATCCCACGGGAGATTCCCTCCAAGTTATGTATGATTTCCTCCTCCTCGCCTCCCTCACCATGAGGGGTAACATCAAAGTTGCGAGGGATCTGCCTCACTATCAGGGACATACCTGCAGATCTCTCTGGGCCAACATCTGCAAACACATGGATTTAATGTCAGAACATGCATAACAAAAAAAAATCATAATACTCATGAAAATAAAAAATGAGTCTTACCAAGTACTTCATCCCAATCCTCTCCTTCTAGGAGTGGGAGATCTGTATCACCAGTGAAATCTGTGCCAGAGTAGGGCCAATCCTCCACGACGATCAGCTGTCAGCGAAGCCACTCAAAGAACTCCAATCTCCAGGACATCTATTGACTGCCCCCTGACCTTAGCGTCAGAGCTGCCCAACTGGCCATCCGTGGCTCCTATGCAGGTGGTGTCGGGATTATCACCTCCTGACGCTGAAAAATTGGTAGTCCTTCCAGGATGAACGATACCAGAATAGACCCATAGCCAAACTGCTTCAGTTTTCCTTTCTTGCACTTTGTCAGTTGACGCTTCATGTTGATTGTCACCGCCTCTGCGCAGTTGTAGAGGATCGGTGTCATGTAATCTACAGCAAGAAGTAGTTGTGTCTTTGTGGCCTCGTGCGGTGGATGCGATCCTGCAACTCGCATGATGGTGTGCAGCACTACCCTTAGTGCCAAATCCGGAATAGTGTGGATATCCACTTTTCCGCTTCCCGATCCTTTCCTTGCCCCTGGACACACCCTATCGATCACCATACTCATGTTCTCCATTGTGGGTCGGGTGTCGATCAAGATTGGTACTGCCCCCCTCTGCGACAACCCTGTTATGAAATAAACACCTAAAACTTCAATCTCGAGTTCTTGATCATGGATAATGAACTTTTCCTAATCAACGTCCCAGACACTGATCAAGTATTGCAATAGCTTTGGTTGAGCTCTGAGACATGGTGTCATGAAATATTTCTTGAGCCCACAATCTCTAAGAGCTTCCATGCATCTTTCGTTTTCCATGGCAAGTTCGTCTTCTTCATAGTGTTCCCGTTTGTAAATTTTTGTAGATGTTCTATGCTTGATGCAACTTTACTTTTATTACAGCAATCACCCAAACAGTTAAGTAAAACGCTGATAGAACATATCAGTGGATCTATAGAAGACAAACCAAAAACGTAAGAATGTGATGGTGCGTTACTGGCGGTCAACGGGGATGCTTCAACCAAACGAAAGTTTCCTTGATCGGCCCAACCCCGTAATGTGTCACAACAATCCTCAAATCGACCACCGAGTCAACACAAGTCAACTCCGTAAAAGTCAACGTTGTCCGTAAAAGTCAACGCAGGCAAAGCTACATAAAAGTCAACGCGTCTCCAAGTTCTGTCAACCTTTTGACCTCGATTTTTGTGCCAATGTGTACGACCTCCTAAAATCTAAGTCTCCAACAAATTTCACCCTTTTGGACCATGCATCGACCAAAGTCAACGTCGAGTCAAACTTCCTGGAAACCCTAGTCACGCACAATTTCGTCCCTTCCTCTCGGGCCGTACTGCATTCGTCCTTCCTCCCACATGTGAGTCGAAATCGTCCTCCAAGGAGATCGTACTAAATCGTAGAAGAGAAGAAGATGTGTGATGAGTTGGTGTTGAAATGCTCTCCAACTTTGATCGTATTTATATCCATCATTGAGGTGTGTGACACATCTCGCTCGAGGGTGCAAAACATTAAGGCCGACTACGACATATAATTTATTATAAATAATAAATTCAAAATAAATGTTCGCTCATCTGATTAAGATATATTTTATATGGATTTTACACCTCTCCGAAAGAGGAATCCAACAAAAATATCAAGATCTTAATCGAGCATCACAACATGGAGTTTGGACCTAGTTGTCCAATTTTAACACTCCCTCTCAACTAGGAGAACTCCATCCTCGATGCAATCAAACATCGTGCGTCATCCCGCCGTAACTTGCTTTCACTGGCCTCTTTATTTCGAACGAAGTGGGTTAGTCACAAAAACATCATCCCCCCGATCGACAGATTCAAATTTCCCTGCAGGTCCGAAACCTCTATCAAACTCACAAAGAGTCTCCAACCAACCCGAAAGTTGGTTCCTCCGACTCCGAGGTCGCGGAGGTCCGAAACCCTCACTATACTTCGATCCCGCATCAAGTGGTTGGACCGTGCCATCCTAGATAGAGAGTACGGCAAATCTCGATGCGTCCATCAGCCTTTGCTACTAGTCTCTAGCCTTTCCCATCTCATCGGGCCAAATGAGAGGTACTTCCCATGAGCCCTTAACTCAATGGGTAGGATGCATACGGGGCACCGATAATGAGAGGTGAACCAACTCAAAATCACAATCGTGGGGTCCAAGCACACCAACAAGGTTTGGCAAGCCTAGCCTTGTCGTTGCCCATAACTGCGAGAAGCTCTCCCCCAAAAGCCCCCGGAGCTCCCAGAGCTCATCGTCCAACAGACCCACATCATAGGGTCGTTCCACGATACCAAGATTCTCACTGAAGGTTAGGAACATGACCTTCCCCAAGGGCATAGTGAGAATATCTCGCGACCTACTCATCGGGGGCTCCTATATGATCGAGCCTTACGGCGCCTCACTGTACCATATCCCGGATAGTGGTACCGCGCCATCAACATGCTTGGATCGTTAGTGGAACACGGGATTCTATGACAAACGAATCCCCTCTAGTTATCACAAAGGATAATCGGTGGCATCTAGCACATGCTCGAACAACTCATTAAAGAGCTTTCGCAACCAAGTGACTTCACAACGTACCATACATGTTATAATATATTCGGCCTCGCGGTGCTCAAGGCTACCGACTTGCTCTCGCCCGGCGTATCTACATGTGAAGTAGCATCCAGATGTGCTCTTGCGTTCCACTCACATCGGCGACCCAATTGACATCGTATATCCATGGAGTGTCAAACTCCCAAGCAGTGTATCTCGATCCCATGGTCTATCGTGCCTCGTAGATATCTCAAGAGTTTCTAGGCACCAACCTAGTGAATGTTATGATCAACCATGTGTTGACTCAAAGTTTTCACCGCACAACATATGTCCAGACGGATGTTCCCTAAGAACATCGGGGCCCCCCCCACGAGTTGACGACACTTCGTAAGATTTTTAATACGGGCTCAAATAGACGCGCCACTCAACTTCTTAAAGTTGAGTTCCATCGATACGGACTTACATCCCATCATACTGTAGTTTCATAATGTATTTTCCTTGAGAAAGGAAAATCTCGCCGAGTCTCTCGCTAGACCTCTAGGCCTAGGAAGTAGTGCATCGATCCTAGGTCCTTCATCTCGAACTCCCGCATCGAGCTCCCTCTACACCGAGAGGGTCGACACTGTCGAGAGAGATCGTCCACATACAGCACTGCACGAGAGACCTCCCGGACAACCTTGAAGTAAAGGTTCGGATCGACGATACTTCGAGTGAAGCCCGGCTTCATCAAGTAGCTATCTATCTTCTCGTACCAAGCTCGGGTGCTTCGCTTTCAGCCCCATAGAGGGCTTTCTTCAACCGCAGACATGGGTGTCCCGATTTCGGACTTCAAACCCCGTGAGGTTGTTCTACATACACCCCTTCCTTTTGAGAGAAGCCCGGGGCAACAAATCTTGCCTTGAACCTTTCAAACGACTTCCATCAAATCCATGCTTGATCTTGTAGAGCCATTTCGCAGGTGACAAACGATTTGTCCTTCTGGCCTTGGAACCACATCCTAGACAACATTCTTCATTATGGACTCATATTCTTCGTGCATAGCATCTTTCCATACTTGATGCTTTATGGCTTCCTCAAAAGATCCGGGTTCGGATTGTACTAATAGTACTCATGGCGACTAGATGCCCTTGGTATCCGCATCTGGCTTCTAGCTTTCTGAATGTCCCCCTCGTAGCAGACATGTCTCTCAAGATCTTGATTTCCGTGTCTTGCTTCATGATTTTCCTCGTATCTCTGAAGATCTACAACTTTCCCTCGTGAAAGCATCTTCGTCAAAAGTGACATTATGTCATATCTCAACTTACTTTGACCAAGTACATAAACTCTATAAGCCCTCGAGAGATTTCACCGTAGTCCACACACATCGTGGTCTCCTCTTGATGCTAGCTCCTCCGCAAACGTTCCCGAACATGTTTGTCTCATAAAAGGAACATCCCTGTCAAGGATGTCACGAGCAAAAGATACCGGAGATATCGAATGTATCAATGCAAGACATCAAATGCTAGTGGGGGAGAGGTCCCCTTTGTGTTTTCCTTCGGCACAACCCTTACATACACCTTCATGATTATTTCCAAAATCGGGCATCCCTCGTCACCACCTTCCTTTCTTCGGGAAGGGCCTTGTAATGAAGGTGTCAAAAACCTTTCGGTGCCATAGTTCGGTATCACATGTCATAGCTCCTAGAGGACTTCCTTCAACCTCGGTAGAGTGTTCCAACTCTAAAACCAATCACGATAGCTTCCTTGAGATTCTTCATCCACATGCGTACCTTTCCTTCAATGAATGCCACATTGAAGCCTTTGTCTTCAATTCGTTGATATAGACACAAGGTTCTTCTTCAATTTTGGTACATAGAGTACATCCCTGCAAATGTAGGACTTGTCCTTGAGACAAGTGGAGAGTCACAATTCCCTCTCACGGGATATGTGGCATTATCTCCAAGAATAATTTCAGATTGGTATCCTTTTCAACCATGTCGAGAGTGCTTCTTGAACCAGTGATGTGTCTCGAGACACCACTATCTATCTGACCGACATCCATAGGCTCGAGCGGGGATGCGACGAGAGAGAGCAGATACAAGAATGTATTCATTTCTTTTATCAACAGCATAAGACTCCTCATACCTGGAGTTTCTAGATCTCTTGAAAGTTTGAATGTTTCCATCAGAGGGAGCCTCCCTCTTTCCTTTGGATCTGATGTTTCTTTGATTTCCATTCCTCCGGTTGTTGTTGTTGTTGTCACTATCGGGAGAATCCTTCTTGAAAGGACATTCTCTCGGCATAGTGACCGTAGCTTATGACAAGAGAAACACTTTCCCTTCTTTCCTTTGTTCTTAGGACCACCAGAGTTCTTCTTTCTAGAATGGGCAAGATAGGCGAGATTTCGTCATTTTCATATTCCTTCATTCTTGTCTCCTCTTGCATGCATCCGGACAGGTAGGCTCGTCGAAAGTTAGGAATTGTACTATTATCGAGAATGGTAGTGTTGAATACATGCCATTCATATGGGAGTCCTCCAAGTGCGGTGAGTACCATCTCATGATCGGCTATTGTCTCCCCAATAGCCAGCGAGATTATTCCCTCGATCTCGGTCAATTCTCGTAAAGTATGTTTGAACGGACTCATCCCGCCCTTCTTCGGATTCTTCAATTTATTCTCGAGGAATAGCACTTGGTTTACATTGTTTACCTTGAACATAAGAATCAATTTATCATACATCTCTTTGGATGTGCCCAACTCGGAGATGTAGGCCACCGGGCTTTTATGAATGGATTCCCCGATCATCAGCTTTGCTTTGATCTCCCCCTTCTTATACTTGTTTTTAGCAAACAGCAGTAGCATTGGATGGAGGTTCTTGTATCTTACCCAAGACATGGTCCATGAGATCATGGTCTTCCAATTTGAGATCTAATATCATCTTCCGTGCATGGAAGTCATCCCTTTCGACCAACTTGTCATTCTCCTTGAATTCATAACTTGTGGAACCCATTTTCTCCGATGATGATTGCTAAAGGTAGGGTCGGGTCTTCACCTCAGCTCCGATACCATGTAAATTTTTGTAGATGTTCTATGCTTGATGCAACTTTACTTTTATTACAAAGAATCACCCAAACAAGCTAAGTAAAATGCCGATAGAACATATCGATGGATCTATAGAAGACAAACCAAAAACAGAGGAATGTGATGGTGCATTACTTACGTCATCGAGGATGCTTCAACCAAAGAAAGTCTCCTCGATCGCCCAACCCGTAATGTGTCACAACAATCCTCAAATCAATCACCGAGTCAACACAAGTCAACTCCAAAAAAGTCAACGATGTCCGGAGAAAGTGAACGCAAGGCGACAACATAAAAGTCAACGCATCTCCAAGTTCGAGTCAACCTTTTGACCTCGATTTTTTGTGCCAATGTGTACGACCTCCTAAAATCGAAGTCTCCAACAAATTTCGCCCTTTTTGGACCATGCGTTGACCAAAGTCAGCCGGTCAAACTTCCTTGGAAACCCCTAGCCGCAGCAATTTCGCCCTTCCTCTCGGGCGCATGCGATTCGTCCTTCCTCCCACGTGTGAGCTAAAATCGTCCTCCAAGGAGATCGTACTAAATCGAGAAGAGAAGAAGATGTGTGATGAGTTGGTGTTGAAATGCTCTCCAACTTCGATCGTATTTATATCCATCATTGAGGTGTGTGACACATCCGTCGGGGGTGCAAAACATTAAGGCCGACTAGCACATATAATTTATTATAAATAATAAATTCAAAATAAATGTTCTGCTCATCGGATTAAGATATATTTTATATGGATTTTACACCTCTCCGAAAGAGGAATCCAACAAAAATATCAGTATCTTAATCTGAGCATCACAACATGGAGTTTGGACCTAGTTGTCCAATTTTAACACTGTTATTTCCATTCGATCACCATTTTGCCGCTTCACACCTGCAAAAACATTCATATGATTGTCATTACCCGAATTCAAAGCTCTTGTTTGGTTAAATTGGGCGTGGTTGTATGCAGTTTCATGCTAAAATTGTGCGCTGCGATTGTCGCCACTGTTTTACAAACAGTCATGCCAATGGGCGCACCTCAGTTTAAAACTTTTGGTAAGTTAGCACAAGTCCGTGCCTCATACCCGCGCCAACCATCGCGCCCTAAATTTTTCCAAATTCCCCCATAAACACATAAAATTGGGGTTGCAAGCAATGAAAAATGAATCAAAATGCAGGGAAGGATGTAAGCTCTTACCTAGAACTGACAAATTCGAGATTGGTCTTTCGGATTGCTCGTTGTCGATGCCGCAAAAAATCACAGTAGAAAAGGGGTAACAAATTGTTCACAAGAGGTAAAAAGTGAAAAGTAATTATTTTTTTACCATTTTTTGGCATATTAATACTTTTCGTAACCCTAATTAGGTTTTAAGACATATTTTTCGATTATTTCACTATGTTATTTCGAGAAATGGGTTTTACGTGCGTCTCTTGTGCAGCAAGCAGGTTTTTAATGTAACGACGATGAAGTAACGAGTTGTATTTTATACTTTTTTCTGGACTCTGTAAAAGAACGAAAAAGTCACTATTGGAGTCATCTTTCAGCTGCTTTTTCCCGACTCTCTAAAAATGAAAAGATTGTCGAGACTCTTGTCGTTTTGAACTCGTTAAATGGCTATGAAACGATATCTACCCAAAGATACGTTTACCCATTTTTTCGAGCTGAGATAGATTATTTACGAAAAAAGGAATACCTTAGCCTATCACGACTAAGAGGTTCTCTCGTACATCGTTTTCTACCTTTTCGTATCTAAGGAACTATTAATGAAAAGGGACTCGCTGAGTTTTCTTTTCTCGCTTTCTTTTCAAACTCTCTAAACATGAAAAGATGTCGAGTTCTTCCATTGTCAAACTCGTTAAACCCTCGATGACATCGGAAATCGTCACCATGATGTACCCAAGTTCCTCCTTCCTAGGGCTCGTAAAATGTACTAGGATGGATTTGTCTCGAAGGACAAACTTACATCACAAGCATAAGCTATCCCCTTCAAGCTTGTTTTTTAAAAAATAATTGGGGTATCGTCGTAAATGGTGGGGGGAAAATGGAACCATTTTTTCGCTTGTATTGGCAATATGTCGCTCTTGAACATGACACTCATTTGCATTCGTGCTCTGGGTTGGGGACATCTCATTTCGTCATTTTTTGCCTCCACGGGTTTGGGTAATCTGTTTTGGCCTCTCATCCGCTCTTTGCCACATCATCATGACCTCATATCCCTTGATGTCAAATATTGCCAAATCCATAGTCGTGTCGCTGATATGTTCAAGAGAAGTTTACCTTGGCAATTTTTCAACCTCCCTCCGATCCTTTGTTTGGTCTTCGATTCACTATCATCATGTTCCTCTCGTCTCATGTCGATGATGTGGGACACATTATGGCCCTCATTCGACTAGGTTACTTCCTATCGACTTCGACTCATTATCCAAGAAGTTATCTAGAGACTCCCTTCCGATACCTTGGAGCTTGCATGCCTCAATGGCGGGTTCTTCACATTCGACGACAAGACCACATCATTGGTCTTCGATCGAGTGATTCTACGGTGTTCGACGCTAGATCACTGTTCACATTCTGTGGATTGTACCTATTGTACCTTGAGAGCCATTTTCATTATTGGTGGTTTTCTCTCGTACTGTTAACAGCGTTCATCATCGGGTCGGTAATCGTGTGACTTTCTTGCATGTTCAACTTCAACTCACACATTCGCATGCTTGAATTTGTACTTGTTCGGATCGAGATGGAGCGCAAGACCCCGGGTTTTGTCTGATAAAATCCAGTGCCGCGGGATATTGTGGTTTATCATGACTTATTACATGACTCTTTTGATTGGATGCTTAGTGACCATACTCGAGTCTATTTGTTGATCCTTACTCGTTGGATGGTTGCGTCCATACCTCTGGATCTCGCTTTTTATGTACTCTATTATGGATGGTTGTGCCCATGCCACATGTTCATGTATCGTAGATATCAGTTGTATTTGTACTCACGGGGTCTTCCGACGACGGTGTTTGGTTCGAACGCATTCTCGTAAGGCATTTCACCCCTCCCTCTCTCGGGCCTCATGCTTTAGGGGGCATCTCGTTACACGTCTTTTTGTCACCGTCACCGCAATCCCCGTCCCGCACATCGGAGGACCATTTTTTGTGACTTATATGAAGTGTCATGCCTCGCAACAAGCATCATTGCATCCCTTGCCTTGAGGATAACACTTTCTCTGTTGACAATTCCTAGAGCAGATCAAGAAAAACACATATTTTTGGTTGGCGTCGTGCACCGTTATGGCCTCGCGCCGATGAGGAAAATTAACATCGGGGCCCCGCGCCCATCGGGCGCTCCGTCCCAGTGGGCTACCCGCGCCAAGCTATTTTTTGGAATGTTTTTTTTAAATATAGAGGCGAAGTTTCCATGCTAACAACCTCGTGAGCGAATCGACCTTGGGTGGTTCGAATGAATAACCACGAACACCCTCCTTTGGCCTCTTGTTTCCACCTCTTAGGGGAAACCTCCCAAAGGATAAGGCCTCCCTTCCACCATTGTAGGGATCCCAACCTCCTCCTCTCCCTTTATAAATAAACCTATCTCTCATCGATACACTAGCCGAACAAACTAAATAGCTGAAGAGGAATTGTCGAACATTTTGTTGGTGAGATAGAGCAGAGAAAGAGACCTTTGTCGAGAGAGAGCTTAGGCTTATGTCCTCACCTCATCCCATTCCCCGACGAACCTTCGAGACGCGCTTCGACCGAACCCACCGAAGGATGTTGCGACGTCTAGGCTCCGGTTGTAATCTCTTTCTTTCTATTTATATATACATGACTAATGTCTGGTTCCCATCTTGTGTTAATATGGTTTATTTTACGCAATATGTTTAATCTTCCTTGACTAATTAGCTAGTTATGAATGCAATCATTGTCTTGTATGTTGCTTTTGTCCTTTGATCTTTGTGCAAGGATTCGAGTACCATTGCTGAAGGACTGCGACCTGTCGGGATAGAGATCAAGAGGCCGCCACTACTATAGCTGCGACAATCGCGTTGGACTACAGGCAGGACAATCTATCCCAACCTATTTCATTTGTTAACTAGGATCCTACACATTAGCTTGTTCCCTTGTTGCTAGACCCACCCTAGGGCTAGACGGATCGTCTATGTCCACAGAGAGGATTTACCTACACAACAAAGGGTGTCCATGACCATTGCATTTTGGGATATGCATTGATGTTTGTTATTATATGCCTTGGTTGTCACCAATAATATAGACATCTTGTTAACATTGATAAAATATTCATGCTAGCATAATACTCTATGCATTTCTTCAATTTCCTTGTAATCCATATTTTAAATCTTCCACATATGCCCAAAGAGTAGATACTAAATTTCTAAAGAAACAATTCTCATATGTTGGGCTATACCTTTTCAAGAATATGCACACTAAGTATTCAACAGGGTCAAAATCCCAACCCAAGAGGAAAAATACACCACAAACATGAGATAATATAGCACATCTGAGGAGAACAAAACAATTGTTGGCAACCAAACAAAGTTCTATATAAACTTTTTATTCGACTTGAGCATCACATACCACTCAACACCAATGTGACCTTCCTAGTTGGAGATGACCATCAACCACTCATATTACAGGGAATATGCCTAACTGACATATTTGAACCCAAGCTAGGAACCTTCAACTGTGTGAAATGTCACAATGCAAGTTTCACCATATGAAATGTTCGCATCATAACCAACCAACCATACACAACCCACTGTCACCTCCCATGAACCAAGTGTACTTAAGTAACTAATTTCCCAATGTAAGACCATGCTATCTTCCATCTAAATTGACATGTGATACTCAATAAAGATCATGTCTCTCCTTCATTAGGTGTTTACACATCTTCAATGTAGTTATCAACAAATTTTCCTTACCATGTACAACAAAGACAATTTATTGGAAATTTTCAAGTCGCACCATCCTCCATCAAAGCCCACTATGTAACACCTTGTGGTGCTTCCATCCAATGTGACAAGGCAGTCTTAGTCCTCTTATCCTACATGATAGTATATCATCCTAATTATCTCGCAAATCACCATGAATTGATCACTAAAGCTATCGAATTTGATGAATGGTACCTGGGTCCACCTTAGAGTAAAGGGTGTTGCAAGTTCAAGGAAGCTCTCACATAAAAGGAGGATGCTTCAGAAATGATAAACCATAAGTTATTGGTCATTCACCAAGAGTGTAAACAAGCTCTGTGATTGTGCTGAGTTCAGGGTTAGAAAATTAGGGTGAACTACGTTGGCTGAGTGAGAAGAAGAAAGGTCTTTCAAAAGGTAGGCATGTGGTTGCTTCAAGAGTTAGAGTTTGCATATCGGTTGGATAGTATGAAGAAGGAAAATTTTCCTTGTATTAATTGTACATGTGTAAGAGAGTTGCAGGCAGGACGCTACAACTCCCTCATTGTATATTTGCGACATTCTTCATATAATAAAGTTAATGAATCTACCTAGGGTGCCATGCATATATGTGTGTTGTGGACTCTTTATGATTATTGGATGTTACTCCTTACATTACCTTATTGGCCTATTGTTAAGATTTCTTAGAGGTCACAGTTGAATGTGTGCTTACTATTGAATGGAGTTAGTTGAGTAGTCTTTATGATTATTGGATGTTACTCCTTACATTACCTTATTGGCCTATTGTTAAGATTTCTTAGAGGTCACAGTTGAATGTGTGCTTACTATTGAATGGAGTTAGTTGAGTAGCAATGAGTTGCACTTGACATTTTGTAGCTTAACTAAAATTTATGGGCAAACCTTAAGTGAAGGGACATAGTTTAGTTGTAATAGGTGCACGTTGGCCAAGCCCCCATAGCAAAGGCAAGATAGTGTTGCGCAACCTCAACTGCTAAAACAAACTTGGGAAAAACTCAAGTTTGCAAAAAAAAATTCAAGTAATCTATAGGTCCATAACTTTTCCCTTCTTGAAGTTATTCAAAACATGGAAATGGATTTCAAAGTCTCCACCAAAAAGAGTCTTGCTAGATTTAAATGTACAAACTAGAGAGCCTAATTTCCAATGCTGCAAACTAGGGACTCCAAATAACTACCAACACACCAAACAAGAACAAAGCTCCAAACAAACACCAAGACATAGCACCTAACAAAGATAGTAACCACAAGAGACTAAGCCAAAACCACTAAGAAAAGGCCAAAATTTGCCAATAGAGCTCACAAGGGAGTGCTTCCCAAAATTCCAATTGAGCCAACGTCAACCATCACCAATTCTCCTCATTGGACAAAGCACCTACGCTCTAATCCATAATCCCACCCTCTTTCTCCTACATATATTCTCTACAAGCTTCAAATTGTTGGCTAAACAAAAATTATAACATGTATGGGGATGTCGTAAGGGTGATTCACATTAAATTCTACCTCCATCTAGTTATATTATGATAGTATGAATGTCTTGACATATTTTGCTTAATGAGCTTGATATGTGGCACCATGCATAATTGACATTGGGCATGAACCGAGTGGATAACTTGGAAAGAAAAACCCCCATTTTTCCTTAGCTTCCCCTATTTCAATCTTGAGACTTTATTGGCAAGGGTGTTTAAACCAAAGAGTCTCCTCTTTGATTCTTGTAATGACACAGGCCAACTTACTATCAAATGGGATTTTATGGTTGTTTGTGAGATTGATAATTATATTTGAACTACCACTAAAAATCATTGTCCTCACTCTAGCTACATTTATAAAGTGAAGTCACTCCACAAGAAAATATGCTTAATTTTAAGTTGTTTATGGTTGTCCTTAAACCTATTTATAAGATAATCATTAATTAAAATATAGCATTAAATAAAATTATAAAAAACATGATTTATAAAAAGAAATTTAAATAATTTAATTTTCCTTAAAACATAAAATTAAATAATTAAATATCAACATTTTTTTTAACTTATTCAAAATCTTATCAAATTCTTAATTAACTTAATTTCAATTTTTAATTCCCAATAATTAATTTTAAATATCTTAAAAATTCTAATTATATAGTACAATAAATTAAAAAATATTATATCATAAATTTCATGAAATAAAACAAACCCAAAATTAATATTTCCATTTAAAAAAATATAATCCTACATTAATAATAATAATTATGAGTATAATATTCATAAATTTATATTTATTAATATTAATAATCAATAAAATATTATAATTATAAGTATAATATTTATAAATATATAAATAAGTATGAAGGTTTGCAACGCATTATGCATTATATAAGATATCATATAATAATATCTCAAATCTATACTTGTAAAAATAAAATAGTATACTATATTATATTTCTAAAATAGACCTAACTATGCAGGAGTGCGGCAGCCTCTTCGACCAATGGGACCGTGGCATAGACAAATGCGTCTGTTCTTGCTCCCCTGAATTTGATGCCCGCCCTTGTGCTGTGCCATTTTTCTAACAAATGAGACAAATAACTTTCAATTTTCAGGCTGGAACAAATGCTAGCTCATTCTCAAATAAGTGAATGCACACATGGGTTGCAATGTTGTGGTATGACCATCTCTCGGCAATGGAGATTGGCATTCCTAACGATCTGATTGTATATATCTTGATCAAATCTTGGAATAGCATTCTCCCCGGCTAGAGAAACCCTTTAAAATATTTTTGTTGAAAATAGATTCAATTATCTCAATGCAAACCATGGAAATCAAATGTATCTCATGGCATATTAAGCTTAATGCATACTGCATACTGCACCTGGTAACCAGCTTCTTAAACTAACACAAAATAACTCGTTAGGCTTACTGTATATGGAGCCGTTGTAAACCATACAACTGGAAAACAAGACTGAACTTAAAACAAACAAGAGAACCAAGAGATAGAAGTCAAATGTATCTCATGGCATGTTAACCTAAATGCATACTGCACCTGATAACAAGCTTTCTTAAACTAACACAAAATAACTCGTTAGGCTTACTGTATATAGAGCAGTTGGAGCCTTGGAGAGTTTCCAACTTGATAACAAGCTTCCTTAAACTAAGGAATAACTCGTTAAGCTTGCTGTATATAGAGAAGTAGAAAACAAGTCTGAACTTATAACGAACAAGAGAAAGAGCCCCATTAAACCTTTGTTACCAAAGACAGCCACAGTCAACATGTTGATGAGGGTTGAGCCTTGACCATGTAAAATAGTACACCCATAATGTAAATTGTAAAGTCTGAACTTATAACAAACAAGAGAAAGAGACCCATTAAACCTTTGTTACCAAAGACAGCCACAGTCAACATGTTGATGAGGGTTGAGCCTTGACCATGTAAAATAGTACACCCATAATGTAAATTGTAAAGTCTGAACTTATAACAAACAAGAGAAAGAGCCCCATTAAACCTTTGTTACCAAAGACAGCCACAGTCAACATGTTGATGAGGGTTGAGCCTTGACCATGTAAAATAGTACACCCATAATGTAAATTGTAACGGTCTGTTCCCTCTCTTGAGTGTGCCCAATAACTAGGGTCAATTTCAAGAAACCTTGCAAAAGTAAGGTCTGTATGTAGCCTTTCGATTGACAAGATTGCATCTACAAAAATGAGAAGCACAAATTAACTAGTTTAGATATATCCTAGAAGCACAAATTAACTAGTTTGGATATCCTATTTGTTTTGATGGCAGGTCACTTGCCTTTTGATGAATCAAATCTTCTGGCACTATATAAAAAAGTAAGAATGCAAGAATGCCAGATCAACCCAAAGTTACATACTTTTTCTCTATTTACTTTTCTTTTTAGCACTTCTATAAAGATAGAACCGATTGACTGACATGATACTACTGAACTGTAGATCCATAAAGCTGATTTCACCTGCCCTCCATGATTTTCTTCTAGTGCAAAAACACTGATTTTGAGAATTTTGGATCCAGAGCCAAAGACAGTAAGTGAAATGGTATTGAATTGTATTCTATAACGTTGCAAATGTGTTCAGCTTGTCCCATAGATTACCTTCGCTATTATTTGAATCCATCTCATACTTGACAGCAACAGAATTTGAAAAGATTAATCATGTCATAGTTGAGAGCAATAGAATTTGAGAAGATTTAGAAGTCGTGGATTTTTGTGTGATGAGAATGCACTCCTTTTTTGTAATGATCATTGCAACAAACTAACATGCACATTTATATTCTCCATTGGTAGCGTATTATTGTACCTGAGATTTTAGAGAATGAATGTTTTAAGAAGGGTTACAAGCCACCCAAGTTCCAAGAAGAAAAGGACATAATTCGGATGACGTAGATGCTGTTTTTAATGACTCAGAAGAAAGATTTGTGTGTGAAATGTTGTTTTTCAAATTCTGAATATTCAAGGAATCATCTTTTCACTAGGTTTTTAATTAGGATCATCTTGTCACAGAAGAAAGAGACACAGCCTGTGTTAATGAATGCATTTGAATTTATCTCCATGTCACAATGCCTCAACCTCAACAATTTGTTTGAAAAGCATATTGTTGTTATATAAGGCCACCGCAAGCTATTATGTGTTTAATTCACTATAAGAATTGTTCTATACCCGAGGATGGAGAAAATACTGGAGGAGTATGTGTTTGTCTTTGTATTACTACATGTAGAGAACAATTAGTTTCGCATAGCTCCAGGATATATTACAAAGTAAACAGTATAAAAACAACCAGTTTAGCATAGATCCACATTAACTTGGGACTTACATGCTAACATAGATTACTTCAACTTTAGATATGCCTGTGTTAAATTTTGATTTTTTTTAAGCTTTAGCAGTATCAAACAAAGCGAAGTGCAAGGAGTGCCAAGAAAAATGGATACCCTCTGAGTACTCAATAGATCTGGGATAATATGGCTCCAAGCTAGTATAATCTCCATCTATCGTTTCTTAATAGATCTGGATTAATAAGGATCTAAAGCTATTAAGAAAATGGCGTTAGAAAATACCAGATGGACAGAGGTAGTTGTAAGAGACTCTTCTATTTGAGGAATCAAGTTTTCCCAAATCTGTGTAACCAAAGGAAAAGGTAATCTTGTTGTCTTGGACCCGGTGGTTTTGAACGGCCTAAATGATGATACTCGACCAACAACAAATGCTTCTTGTGATAGTACAATGCAGCAAAGGAAAAGTGACGCCCCTCCTGCTACATGAATATAATCACAGTATTGTTGCAATCCTACATCCCCTATTTCCTTCTTTTCTTCTGCAATCAATTGCCCTGTGTTAAAGGAAATATCTTCTACACTTTCTTCTCTAACCAGTACACTTGCACTCTGTGTCCTGGTAGTAAGTTCTAATGTGCTTATGTTAGTTTGTTGAGATCAAACTGAAGCAGGATATCTCACTGGATTAGCAGAAGTCATGGCTTCCCTGTGCTCATTAACAAGTTGCTTTTGTCCTAATGTTAATATTTGCTCACAGTTCCCGGCTTCCTTGATTTCTCCACCTTCCATTACCTTCGAAGATAGATGAGATATGCCACCATATTCAAAACTCTAGAAGGAAGAGTAACTTGTAAGAAACCACCAAATTTCATAAAGTGAATTTTCTGATTGAGTCCATAGAAGATAGAATATGTGTCTACCAGGATTTTATTGACGGTAGGAAGAAATTCCACTTGTTGGGGGACAAATACTATTGTTTTCATTGTCAATGCTCCCTTCACACAATCTTGCAACTAATTTAAGTTTATAAGAATCATAGATTCAATCCCTATTTTCAATTGTTTCGAAACTGAATACTCCCTTTATGCATATCAAAGAGCAAGAAATCAACTCAGACAAAACCAAAAAATCAAGTCACAAAACAAAATGATTTCTCACATTAAATAGAGTTGAAGTTGTATGAGCATCGACTTCACTGAAGGTGCAATCCAAGAAAACAACCATTTTAGCTTGACAACTCGAAAATTTTCTATCAACTCCTTCAATTTTTCTTCCCATGTTTGTATTTTCATACTACTGAGAATTTCATATGTTATTCTGAGTCGCTCATCCTATGCAGTCATGAACTCAGCTTGGCACTTATGGAGGAATTTTGAATCTTTGATAATCAAAGCACATCTAGGATTCTTTGGATAATCAAAGCACATCTTTTAGGATCCCTTACGGCTTAATAGCGGACTTGTCAACCATTTGAAGAACAATGGAGGTTTGCCTTGACATCCTTTGAAGATTTAAATTCTCCACTATGTCTTTCGTCATGACATTGATGGCTCCTCCCAAATAAATATAAGTGTACTCTGGCATGAGTGTCTTCTATTGCAAACATCTTCAACAGGTCACGGAGCAATTCTCCCAGATAGAACTGGATCTGCATCTGCCTATCAGATTACTGGTTGCTAGATGTGAGATGCAGGGAAGTGAAGCTAAGTGAGCACAGGGTAAGCTGCTTCATGTGGTTGGCTGGCATCGTTGGTCAATAAAAACAACATGAATCATAATTCGGGAGGTATACTGTATGCATTGCGGACTTGATTTAACTAATTATCAAACGCATCATACACATTATTCATATATACCCAGGCTTTGAGATGGTAAAGTTGTTTTGGTTTATTTTCAGTTAGATAAAAATTAAGATTACCATGTACATAGAAAAGCTTCGTTCTATCAAATATCAATTAATAACAACGACATATATAATTTGGAGTGTAATGGCTACCCGTTACAATGATAGATCTTCTTCTCATTGCACAACCGGCTTCTGCTTGCTTCGCTTTTCCGGCTTCTTCTTGCTTGGCTTTTCGCTTAACTAGCACGCCTGCCTTTAATCGTCCGCGAAGCTCGTTCCCCGCTTACTCCCACAACAAACACTGTAATTTGGGACATCCGGAGACATCGAGCTCCTCCAACCACGTACACTGTTCAACATCTTCCACTTCTTCTAGCTCCAAGCACCTACCAACATTTAGCACTCTACGACTTGTCAACTGCCATAACCCTCTTATACTCTTTATACTCTTTAGCTTCACACATCCATATCCGTAGAACTCATCCATAGATATCAATGCTTCCATATTTGGCAACTCTTCTAACTCATAGCACTTCCGAACATACAGCACTCGCAGCTTTGCACACTGCTCTAACCCCCTTATGTTCTTCACCTTCACACATCCAGTTGAGGAAACTCCTCCATATATTCCAATGTTTCCATCCTCGGTAGCTCTTCTAACTCTGAGCACCAAGCGACATTGTGCACTCGAAGCTTTGTACACTGTTCCAACCCTCTTATGTTGTTCAGCTTCACACATCCATATGCATAAAAGTACTCCATGGATAACTATGTTTCCATCCTTGGCATCTCTTCTAACTCGGAGCACCTAGCAACACACCTGGAGCTTCGTACACTGTTCCAACCCCTTATGCGCTTCAGCTTCGCATAGTCATTTGCGTAAAACTTCTCCAAAGAGATCAATGTCTCCATACTTGGCAGCTCTTCTAACTCTCAGCACCCACCAACATTGAGCTCCCAAACCTTTGTACACTGCTCCAACCCCCTTATGCTCTTCACCTTCACACACTTAAACGCCTCCAAAGAGGTCAACGATTTCCATCATGGGCAGGTCTTATAACTCGGAGCCCCCACCAACATTGAGTACCCGAAGCTTTGTACACTGCTCCAACCCCCTTATGCTGTTTAGCTTCACACAGTCGAATGCGTAAAACTCCTCCAAAGAGGTCAACATTTCCATCCTCAGCACCTCTTCTAACTCGGAGCACCAAGCAACATTGAGCACCCGAAGCTTTGCACACTGCTTCCACAACCTTATCCGCTTCAGCTTCACACTGCCGTCTGCATACAACCCTTCCATAGATACCAAAGTTTCCATCCTTGGCAGATTTTCTAACTCGGAGAACCTAGCAACATTGAGCACCCAAAGCTTTGTACACTGCTCCAACCTGCTTATGCGCTTCAGCTTCATAAATGACAAACTCCTCCATAGATGACAATGTTTTTCATCCTCGGCAACTCTTCTAACTCGGAGCACCCTAACAACATTGAACAGCCTAAGCTTTGCAAACTGCTCCAACCCTCTTATGCGCTTCAGCTTCACACAGTCATGTAAGTAAAACTCTTCCAAAGAGGTCAATGTTTCCATACTTGGCAGCTCTTCCAGCTCACAGCACTAACGGAAATCTAGCAGTCGAAGCTTCCGTGTGTATGCTCTTCAGTTTCAAACAACTCTGTATAATCAAAACCTTTGAAAACTCCGCCTTCCATTCCAGCCTGATCTATTCCATACGCTTATGGCTGTATCCCTGTTTTGTCCACTGAGCAAACATGCAATGTCTAGGAATATCTGTTGTTCCTCAGTATCAAGGGTATCATAACTAATTTTCAGCGTTCCCTTTACCTCATTGAGAAGTATCCCCAATTCATCTTGCCACTCAGACATCTCTTTTCCATAAAGATGTGCCCCATATATTTTTAAAGATAAGGGCAATCCATTACAAAATTCTAAGAACTTATCTGTTAGACATTCATATCCTTGGCTCGGATAATCTTGGCTGAAGGCATGGGAACAGAAGAGCTCTGGAGAGTATTTTGTGTTAAGCCCAATCAACATATAAATTGATGGTATTGCCACTCTTGCTCTTATGAGAACATCTTCATTTTTAGATGTAATCAATATTAAGCTTTCAGAAAGGAAATCATGAGTTTCAAGGGGCAAAATTGCTCTGACCTGATCCAGATGATATAGGTAATGTAAAACTATTAAAGCTTTAGAAGATTCGAGATGCTTTGTGGGCATTTCTTTACCTGCATACTTTCCCTTCGTCCACCTAAGCTCAGCAGGCGTGACACAGTATAACACAGGGATAATGGAAGCCTTTGAGTGGAACATTATTACGAGTTCATCTAGGCACCAATATGATTCAGCATATCGAGAGGAGAAGATCGCCAGTTGCACGGAGGCGGACGCACAAATTGCGGGGGTGGAGGCGCATGGATCGGTGGAGCTGGATGCACTCACTGCGGCGCTGGAGGCGGAGGCAGCGGTGGACGAGGACGCGGCGGTGGTGGCGGATACACCCAGTGTAGCAGTGGCGGGGGCAACGGTGGAGCCGCATGGATCGGTGGAGCTGGCAGCACCCACTGCGGCGCTGGAGGCGGATGCGCACAGTGCAGCAGTGGCGGAGGCAACGGTGGAGGCAACGGTGGAGGCGGATGCACCCATTGCGGCGCTGGAGGCGGATGGATCGGTGGAGCTGGAAGCAGGCACTGCTGGAGGCGGTTGCACCCAGTGCAGCAGTGGAGGCGCACGGATCGGTGCAGGGTGCACCCACTACCGCGGTGGAGACGGAAGAAATCGTAGAAGAGGATGCAGCGGTGGAGGTGGAGGCGGAGGCAGCGGTGCAAGGGATGATGAAGAATTAGAATTTAGGGTTTTTAAAAGCCTGAAGCGTTTAGTGTGCATATATATACCTATATATATACACATCCAACGTTAAAACAAGCGCTTCACCGTAGTTAATGAAGTAGTCTATAGAGGCAGAGGAAGGAATTGCCTCAATTTTTTTTGGGTTGGAATCTAGGTAAAATTAATTTAAGAAATTGTGCAATAAAATGTGTTTGAACCATTTATTTTTATGTGGTAGAAATAGATTTAATACTATTAACAAATTTTAAGGCATCCAAAATATTGAAGTTTGATAGTTTTTATTTGGATTCACAAAAAAATTTGTCAAATTTTCTTAACGACGTGTTAATTCTATGTATCTCTGCACCCTATGTATTTTTGTCGCTTTGATGGGTCCATGGCCCCTGGCTTCATTGCGTCTTCCATATGTTCTCCACTTCAAAGATTCGTGATAACGTTTCCTAATATTATAATAGGTTGAAATTTGAATTTTCAACTAGAGTAGTTAAATAGGTGACTTTTTGGACACGTCCACCTGCATCGGGCTTCCAACGACCAGGGTGGAAATTTCAAAACAGACCTCCCACCTTTCCCAACCTCCTTCCTTTTGATATCTGCGTACGGCATGCTCGGCATGCTCCTGTAAGAGATGGTGGGCGCCCTACATTATGCCATGTTCATCATGCTGAAATATAAATTATGCTAAGCTCATCATGTTGAAATAGAAATATTATAAAAAAAATTCAACATGAAAAATAATACTGGTTTATATTTTGTACCAGGGCAAATCTTAAGATTGTTCAGAAATCAAAATAGGAAAAAGGAATTTCCACAATACATCAATTTCATTCATGTCAGGAAAACTTTCCCCATTTATACAAAAATCAAAACTTGTGCATCTGTCAAAAAACTTTTATGTAGTTGTCTGATCATATCATCAGTACTGATGAAAATAAAAATGGAGAACCTATCTATCTTATGTCTTCATCCTGCCCTTTATGCTTTAAATTGCTTAGCTTCATTCCATTCCAGCTCTAAGGAGACAGTTAATCTATCATCTCTTACAGGAAATTTACCTTGCCTCTTGCTCCAGGTCCATTTGTATTGAATAACTCAGTGCATTTCTCCAAATGTTCCAGTCAGCCCTCTTTTGGATGGGCGATCAGCTCCAGTATTCTTTTCCCTGTAAATTTGATTAAAAGAAATCAAAGTGAAGGTTCTTTTTAAGTCATTTATCCGCTCTAGCCAATGTGATAGGTGTCCAGGATTTAGATAGGTTCTTTTATTCAGATGTTCGATGAGGACTTTTGAGTCTCCAAAGACCCACAGCTTCTCCAAGTATAACTGACTGGCGAACCATAGTAATCCCCACAAGGCCAACAGCTCCACCCGCATATTAGTCCCCATCCCCCCACTCCAATATATTTTGTAATGACAATTTGGGGATATCATGAGCCATGCTTCGCATCTGCATTTTTTATTTTGTGAAGCTCCATCAAAAAAACCTCCAGGGTAATGTATTTTGAAAGGACGCAATATCTTTGATAAATCATTAGGGGGCTTCTGCTTTATTTTCAGATTTCCCCAGGATCTAGTGATCTGCAAACATATTCTTTCCGGGGTACATGACAACCCTTCAAAAATCTTCTTGTTTCTGCCACACCATAGATACCAGTGAAACAGGATGGGGATATTTCTGTAATTTTTACTCTACTAAACCACCATCTGATACAATCCACAGTCGTCCTATACACTGGAATCTGCAAATGAAAATGTAATCATAACAAGTTTAGAGTCTCCCTGGAAAATTTGCACTTGCAGAAAAGGTGAAGGTTATCTTCAGGTTCCTCCCAACATAGTGTGCATATCCCTAGACCATGCCATCCCCTTCTTTGTAGATTGTTCCAAGTAAGATTTTTATCTTTCCACACCAGCCATATGAAGATAATCATTTTCACTTGGACATTAACCTTCCACATGTCCTTGAACCAGCTATTTGGTTCATGTTCCAGTTTTGTGTTTATCAGCTCAGTATATGTCTCCTTTGTTTTGATCTGCCCTTCTATTGTTTTGCCCCCTCATGAAATCTTATCGCCCCCATTTCCCTTCCTCAAACCCAAGCTTCTTAAGGAGTTCGTGTAATTATTCCATTTCGCTTCCATATGCCCATACAGCTCCGTATCCTGAGTCGACCTCCACCTTGGAACTCCATTCTCCCATTCTTTAATTGTCTAGCACATGAAAAAATATCCCTTTTGGTTTATGCAGTCAATTGTCTCCCTGCTAGCGGTATTATTGCAATTCAGTCCAAGTAAAATCGGGCTTCCTATTAGGATTTTATTTTCGTCCCCAAAAATCCATTTTAGGTTTCCAGCAAACAAAGCCTATGTCTTTCTAAAACCTTTCCAAATATTATACCTGCTCGATACATCCTCCCAACCCATAATTGCTAAGTCCTCCATACCCCTTTGCTTTAGATATTTGTGCTTTATAATCTCGCTCCATATTCCATTCACGTTTAAACACCTCCATATAGATTTTATAAGAAGTGTTTTACCAAAGATGTACAGGTCTAGAATGCCCCATCCACCTTTTTCCTTTGGTTTAGCTATGCATTCCAAGCGGGCCAGATGGATGGTCCTGTTTTCTCTACCTCCATTCCATATGAATCGAGCCATGACCTTTTTAATTTATGCCAGAATTTTGCTTGGAATAATGAAAAGGTGTGCCCAATAGACAATGTATTGTTGTAATACGGACTGAGCCAGGATCAGTCTTCCTCCCCTCGATAACCACTTCGATGACCATCCATTGATCTTCTTCTGGTATTTGTTTATTAACCATCTCCAATCCTCTACAGTGTAGTTCATGGGCTTCATCCGAAATCCCAAATAAATCAATCCATCCTTTAGTGGAGCAATACTGAAATTAAACGTGACTCCTAAATCTTTAAATGCTTCAATGTCCCCCTCTGCATAGTAAATACAAGACTTCCCCTCACTTGCCATCATCCCAGTTGCAGAGCAGAAACTGTGTAGAATGTTTTGAAGCGCCTCCCAGGTTCTCCTCAGCATCATGCCAAAAATGAGAACATCATCAACAAACAGGTTGTGGGAGACTTCCTTCTGGGAAATTATTTTAATGCCTCTGAACCTTCCCAATTTTGTGGCCTTTTTTATCTTTCAGCATATTGCGTCCATGATCAGGATGAATAGAAGAGGAGAGAGGGCACAACCTTGTCGAAGCCCTCTCCCCGGGTGGAAGAACTTTGTTGCAGATTCATTTATGATTATTGTCATTGAAGTATTAGTTATACATCCCATGATCCACGCTACAACATCCCTACCCAAACCTATTTTGAAAAGAACAAGTCTCAGAAAACCCAAGTCGACCGTATCATATGCTTTGTTTAAATCAATCTTCATGACAGCTAATTCCATCTTCTTAGATTGAATGGTATGTAAAATTTCTTGTGTTGTCACCACCGTGTCATGAATACTCATGTTTTTCAAGGAACCTGACAGTTCAGGCATGATGTGTTTTGACAATACTGCCTTCATTCGCTTAGCAGTGACTTTGGAGATGATCTTGTATAGAGTATTACACAGAGATATAGGTATGTAATCATTAAATGATAACTTCCCCTTCTTCTTAGGAATTAAAGCCAGAAAAATTGAATTTATTGCTCCATGGATCCGCCTTGATTGCCTCGCTTCTTCCACCATATCCATTATATCCATTATAAATTTCTCAGAAAAATGTTGGAAGAAGTCTGGGGTCCATACATCTGGAACCGTACTCTTATCTGCTGCAAAATATTTTAGTACCTTCATAATCTCGTCTGGGCATACCTTCTCTTTTATCCTTGCCAGATCTTCCTCCTCAAACATTTTTGGATAACCCTCAAGAAAATCAAGTTGTTCTTCAATCCCTGGAGCCTCCTTCATCTTATATAGATCCAGGAAATAATTAACCGCTGCCCTTTTGATGTTTTCTGTTGTACAAACAGAAGTCCCATTTTCCTCTATTTTCCATATGGCATTAGCACTTCTTCTTCCCGAGGCAAAACAATGGAAATTTTTTGTGTTTTTGTCTCCAGCCTTAAGCCATGTAGCTCTGCTTTTCAGTCTCCATGATTGTTCTTCATTCAATAAATGAGATCTGTATTTGGCTTCTAAAGTCTTGAGTCTATCCCATAAATTAAATTTTTGTCTTCCTTCCTCAACCTCTTTCAGGATCGGTGTCCTTTCTGCTCTGATAATTTTAATTATTTCCTTAATTTGAACTTTCTGCCTCTTCTCCCATGTGTGCACCACCTTCTTCAGTCCCCTCAAAGTATTGGATAGATCCACCATAGTCGAAATCCCTTCTCTCCTTTTATGACCTTTCATGTACTCCTTAATTAAGGCGTTAAAATTCTCATTTTCCAACCATACTCTGTTAAACTTGAACGGGTAACCTCCCTGTCTTCTTTCGAATTCCCATACCATGGATACCGGCCTATGATCTGATAATATGATATCTTTTGCCTTTGCAATAATGCCTTCCATCTTAGATTTGAGGCTATTATGAATGACAAATCTATCGATTCTTTTTCCAAAAAAATCTTTCCCTTTCCTTCCATTGAACCAAGTCAGGAAATTTTTAGTCAAAGGAATGTCACTTAGGTCAACACACATTAAAATTCCCCTAATGGCGCCAAAGAGGGGATCAGCCCTACCCCTTTCTCCCCATATTTCATCTGCAAAGAGGGTGTAATTAAAATCGCCTGCAAAAATGGAGTTCTGCAATAGAAGGATACCACATCCCTCCATATTCTTTCAGAATGTTAATCTGTCATGATATGGCGCATAAATGTTTATAAGATGAATTATGTAACTAAAACCACAAAAAAAACCCGTGAGTAGGATTCCTCCAAAAAAGCTGAAAGCCTTCAAAGAAACACATATGGGGTCCCAAATAGCTACCAACCCGCCAGATTGACTAGCAGCATCTTTCGCAACCATATGCCACTCTGGTAGCATAGCACGAAAGAATGTGATAGTGTTGTCAGCTGGTTGCATCGTCTCTTGTATAAAAATTATAGTAGGCTTTGAAGAATTAAAAAAAACCTTAATAGACACAAACTTATCATGACCCCCCAAACCCCGCAAATTTAAGGAGACAAGCATCATGATGGTAACCCAGGAGAAGGGGTCAGTGCTTTGAGGACCCTTCCAATGGCAAGAGACACTGAAACATCACATAAATTTCCATTTGAAGAATCATCGTTCAAAACCGATACAGAGACAGTCTTTTTTTCCTCTTTGGTCAGTCCTTCCCTTTTCGGATCGTGACATTAGACCCGGAAGAGGGGATAATGATGATTGTCGGGGACAAAGGTTGACCAATATCCACCCGCAGAGGTTCCAGAGTAGCCTTCAGATCAAGAAGCTACGTTCGATGTCACTCCCAATGGAGTTCCTCGGGGAAGGGAAATCATCAGGAATCGCATTCGGAGAGGAGGGAGAAAGAGACGGAACAACAAAAGGATTTGCCTCTGAGACGATGTCCCGAGCAGGTGACAACTGCCCACAAGAGCCATCCCTAATTATGACAGGGAGAGGTAAAAGAGGTCATTCCACCATCGGTTCAAGGGCCGAGCTTTTCCTCAAAGGCAAAAACTGTTTAAAGCAATCCCACCTCTCGTACAATAGGGAGAACTAAACAATCGCGCCCCCCCCCCCGACTTAACAGAAAGCTTATCCAAAAATTCACCATCCACACAGTCGACAGAAAGAGATAGACCATCAGAAGTAAGATTACCCAGATGTATAGGCAGACCGGCATGTGAGTCCAATCGCGATTGGTCCAGAACATCACAGTAATCAAACTTCCTCCATTCCCGTCCATTTTTGCAACAAAAATCCTTCTCTTTTTCACGCCATCGGAAGCAATTACGCATCAAGTGACCTGTCTCGTGACAAAGATGGCAGTGGAAAAACATCTGCCAGTAATCAAGTGACTGCCGGTATATCACACCGTCCCATTGAAGATCAACCTGTGCAGGTAGTCCGCCAGCAAAGGGTGCCTCAACCAACACCCACGCCACCCGTTTATCAAAAACTCTGGTGCATTTAGGATCCACGAATCGACATTTTCCAATGTTGTCACAAATCTCTGTCAATACCCGGATATTCCAAAATTGGAGAGGAAGTCCATGTAATTTAACCCAAAGGAGATGGTTAGTTGGGGCGTTCTTCATCAGATGAAAACCCGCATCCCAGTGATGAAGTGCCAGAAAACACCTACCATTAACCCATGTGTGGCTCATCACCTCCCCCGCATCACCATCCTTAGTAAAATAGAAACAAAACCACCCATTCTCCAGCTTGCTGACCCTTGGAATGTATCCCAGCAACTTTTCCCATGCTTTTAAAAGCCAGTCCAACATGTTGATATTGCTGTGTTTTTCAAATTTCCACCTGCCAACGAGAGCCCGGGTGGTTAAGCTTTCCACTCATGCCCACATAACATCACAGTCGAAGCTTAGAAGTTGGCATTCATCCACCGACTTGAATGGTTTCGACGCACCACTGTGGGATGGCTTTGATGATGCAATCGAATGTGGGATGGAAGGTGAAGATAACAGTTTACCGGGAATGTGAGATACAACATCCCGACGATCCGTTGCAGTAGAACCCAAAAGGAGAACGTTCATCTATGACCCCACTTGTCTTCTGTGGTCCGTCACCCTCTGCCATCTTAATCTCATGCAGAAAGGACTTGTCTAAAAAAGCCTCATCACATTCTCAATGAATGTCGCCAACTTTGTCATCTCAAATCCTTCAATCATTAAAGACTCATAACTGCCTTCCCCACATAGACTCCGGCCACCAAGGACAGAGAAAACAATACACATAAAACAGACCGGTACCAAAAGGAAGGATTAATTACCTCACCCAACAAGGACAGAGAAAAGATCCATCGCTGGACTATGACATTTACCAAAACCCATCATAGTACTATTTCCTTAATGGGAAAACCATCCAAGGTACATAAAAGGTGTGTGGGGTAAGTGAGGATTCGCCCACAATCGCCGACTCTATCAGTTTCAATCCCCGCCTGAGTAATTTTGAAAAAAAGACCGATGGATCCCAACCGGCCAAAAACAGTCAGAAAAACCAGAAGGTGAGGTCCAGACCAGAAATCTAGTACACCATGGAGGTGATTAAGAGATCGAGACTAAGCCTAGACCACTATAATGAATAAATAGCGAAGGGAGAAAAGGTCTCATTGAGCACAACAACAACATAAGAAGCCCCCTATGTTCCACCATATTTTGCATAACTATATTTTCATACTCTTGCAAGGTCTTCTTATGATAAAAAAATGAAACCAAGAGAAAGAGTCATGGGTCTTGTTAGGAATCTGTAATTTTAGTAGATTGGTGAGACTAAAACTGCAGAAGCAACATTATTTCAACCAACTTTGGGATTCTAGGATCTAGCCCTCCTGAATCCGGAGAGGGATCTCTCCAATAAGTGCAAAGATGGATTTGTCTTTGAAGTTTGGGGTAATGATATTAGGCTAGTTATGAAGGCCGAGGGTTTGTTTTGTTTTTGGATGGTTGAGCATGATTATTGTTTGAGGTGGAAAGTCCTAAATGCAAAGAGTTTCAAAGGTGTGAAGTTGCAAGAAAATAGAACAAGCTTTGGCCAGGAAAGATAGATAATTGCAGGTTTTAGTCCATTGGGCTATGGAGTCATAATAGGGTTTAATTGGAACAGCAAGAGGCAAGAGTGGTCCATGGGGCAAGTCATATATGTCTAAGGATCTCTTTGAAGATTGATTTATGGAATGAAATGATACAATAAGAAGGAGAAATTAACAGATGCAGAAACAAGAGCAGCCCAGGATCTGATAAGTACTTTTAAACTAGTCAGCCTTTGACATGGACTCAAGAAAAACATAAAAGCAAACTAGGATCTGGTAAGTACTTTTAAACTAGCTAGCCTTTGATACACTTTCAATAGAAAACATTTTAAAACAAAGGGAAACTTGAAGGCAACTGTTGGAGTAGAAACTAGCGGGCCGGGCTCACCACAAATCCTCTCCTAGCTCTGCTTTACTTGGTTACTTTCAAGACAAACACAAAGATAACACAGAATGGCCTAAGAAATGGTAAGTACTTTTAAACTAGCCAGCTTTTAACACATTCCAAGGGAAACATCCAGATAGTTGTGGGGATAAAACTGGGACCAGGGCTCACCATATTTTCCTCAATTCATCTTCACTAAACATATACTGAAAATATCATTTAAGAATAATCATTCAGCTAAGAAAATAAGACGAGGGAACGCCAAAATTCCTATGCTTGAACATAATTAAATCATTCCTAAATAACACAGTTTAGAAGAAAACATTCAGATAAATATTTTCAGTCAGAGAAGGTTACTGATGTATAGTAGGTCCTAACTCTATGCATGCTATTCTTTATAAGAGAAAATGGAACACAGTGAAAACAGAAACAAAATGACAAGTTACAATAAGAAAAACATCACCGTCAACATAGACCAGGATCCCATAAATTAGCTTGTATTGATGCTCCAAACCAGTTACAGCTTTAAGTCCAGTGCTTTAGTTTAGCAACCATCTACACATCTCAGCCTAACCTATCTATCACAAGCAGAGCTCCAAGAGCCAGTGAACACTATTTACAATCAGAAAATTAAGCTCAAGTGTATATCAAAGTTCTGCAACCAACCCCTCACTCATCTTCTGTAGTAGTATATATAGAAGGATGAGGAGGTGAGATCTGATAAAAGATCTCAATTACAATTAATACATACTTAATGGCTTCTTGGCCTTTGAGGGGCTCAATGAAGAAACTTACATGGGTGCACTCTGTATTAAATGTTTTTACATAAAGATTAAGCTCGGTGGGAGCTTTTTTTGACCTTTGAGGCTCTGTGTGGCGTCGAAGTAACTCTGCAAATGTTTGTCATTAATTTGCCTGCAGAATTTACCTTTTGGCTATGTTGTGAGGCAGATATCCGGTCCTGATCAATAAATTCAGCCTCTGATTGAATACTTTGAGGCACAGGTGGCGTCGTGGTAGCTAGAGGGATCAATTTTCCTCAATTTGTAGCGGTGGAGGGTTTCCTGTCGATAAAACACTTCAGATTTTCTTTAAATTGTGTTTTAAATCAGGGATTAGGCTTTTGATAAACATTCTTAGCCGTGATCCCCGCGAAATATGTCTTCCATCCTCTGTTCTGATAAATTTTGGTCTTCGTCACCGATACTCTCTAACTGCGCCCGATTCATGGTTTTTCTGATATACAGGGCTGCGCAGGGGCGATATGGCATCAATGCCTGAAGAAACACTGATGAAACGTGTTTCTAACACCCTGTGATGATTTTCTTTGGTGAATCGAAGGCAGGAAGATCGTCATCCTCTGCCTTTGAATTTTCTTCAAAGATGGCGAGAAAACCATTTAAACCCTGCAAAATACAAACAAATATTTTAAAAATCCTGCATATATAGGTTTATTGCTGTGAAGGACACGTGGAGGAAGTGTGGCCGTCGGATGGCATCATCCAACGGTCAGGATTGATCGGGAGAAGGCGTAGTGAGGGCTGAAGAAAAATTCGAATCAGGGCCGTCGATCGCGCAGAGATTGACGGTCGGGAGTGGGAAATGGAAAGTCAAAACGGGAAATGTTGACTGGGCGACGGAAATGGGCGATGAAATATGAACCGTCGATCTGCAAATCAGATCGACGGCGAAAATTAACTGGATGTCGCGCCATAGCCCGGTTAACTGTCGGGCATCTTCGGTGAGCAATAGCCGTTGGATGGCCGGCCCCAGATCGGACGGTGTACAGCGATATCGCGCGGGGTCCACATCCGAACGTTAACGCGCGATGGATGGCGGTTTTATGAACAGTGCCCAGGCCACGCGTCAACCGATGAGTGGAATCGCTGGCGATCGGGAAAAAACCGCCGTCGCCCAAAGGCGGTGCGATGAATACTGCGCGGTTTTTTGGAAAGGTGAGTGGAATGTGGGGACCACCGGGAGACGGACTCCGCACCGTTCGATCTTCAGATCAGATCGACGGTGCGGAATGGTTTAAAATTTGAACCGGCGGAAAAATAATAAAATAATAAAACCGACGATTTTTAATATATAACCAAGGTTTTAACTTTGGCCGGGAATTATTTTATTTGAAGCGGATAGGCGCCCGATTGCGGGGCCGTGGGCGCATGGGAAATGTTGTGACCGAGGGTAAATGGGAAAAAGGGCTAGGACCCATATATGCCCAAAATGTGGGTTTTTATAGTTTTTTCAATGATTTTCAAAGGGTTAGAGAGGTTCGGATAAGGCGAAAAAGAGTTTTCAACCTTGTCAAGGGGTTTTGATGAAGGGGAAAGGGAAAAATTATGAAAATGAGGGATTTTTCATGGGAGATGAAAGGGATAAAATGAGGTTAGTTTTGGAAGAAGGGAAGGGGGAAAAAGGTGCTTGCAACAGTATTCTGGCTTGGAAATCAGCAGGATTTCTAAGTGTAAAATGGGAACAGCAGTGAAGTTCGGACAAAGGATAGGCACGAGGCCTTCAAGAGTCTTCAAGAGCCAACAATTTTTAGCAATGAAATTTGTTCCTTGAAGGCTCAAAAAGTTTTTAGCCAGCATTTGGTATAACAAATTTTGTAGCTGGCTAACAGTGGCTCCACTTGGGGATGGTGCCTTCTTGAAGGCATCAAGAACTTCAGACCTGCATTCTCTGGGAGGCTGACCTGTGCCTGATCCATTTATGTTCTTTGGGAGGCTGATCAGTTGCCTCATCCATGGGCTGCCCTTCCTTTGCTGAGATGACTTTCTCTGAAAACATATTAGCAACTATAAAAATAATGGATCTTCATCAATACAATCTTTCTACCTACCCAATCCTACTGATCTAACATTTTTTCTTCATTAGAGTGTACTTGGATTGGCAAACTCTTTTCTCAATATTTTATTCTTTTAAAAGCATAAAAATAATCTAATTTTACTCCTTATTTCTCCCTGAACTCAGATTAAACAGTTGAGTTCAGATGCTTCTCTACCTATTCTACTATCTATTGGGATTAAACTGTCCAACAGATTTTTATTCTCTAAATTCTAAGACATAAATTTAAAAACAGTCAAGTCAAGATTAAGCTGTTTGACTTGCTGTGATCTATGGCATAAAAACAAGCTGCACATATACATTTATTTTACAAAAAATTAAATCAAAATGGAAGGCTTAGGATCTGAAAATTTGAAAGCACTTCCTTCATCTTTTTAACAACTCTGTTTTGACTTTTGTTTGAGTTGTTCCTCCTTTGTTCTCTGGTTCAGATTTTGAGCTAATTAGAACCAGATTTACATCTTTTTTGACTCAGAAAAATAAAACAGATTTGAGTCATCTCTCTTTGGAAACTTAGGTTCAGATTTTGATCATGTTTGAACCTTTGATTTCTATCCTAATCTATCTACTGATAAGCCAATATTAAACAGTTTGGCAAATCGAATTCACTATCCTATCAGCAGAAAATTTAAAACTAATTAGTCAAGATTAGGTTGTTTGACTAACTAGAAGTGTGTTTTGTAGGAGTGGCATTTAATCTTGCACACTTTCAGAATTTGTTTCTCTTTTTTGGTATGGGGCTATACCTTTCTTGTTTTCAAAATCCGCCCTCTTTTCTTTCTTCTCATTGTTTTTGTATTTTTTATTTTTACAACTTTGAATGCAATGGTGGATGAAATATTTATAATGGAAAAAATATAAAAAGGCTTTGGAACATAACATGGATCAAGAGAAGTAATGCTTAAGCATCCTGCCATTGACAGGACCCCCAAACAGTTCTGCTCCATTCAACTCCTGCAAGAAAAATGCATTGTTACCAGCAGCTGAGTGAATAGAGTAAGGGCCAAGCCATAAGTTGTCAAATTTTCCATGCTTGCCCTTCTCTTCCCTCCTTGAGTCCCACTTTAAAACTTGGTCCCCAATTTTGAAATTGTTGGCCTTTGTTCTTCTGTCAAAAAGCTTTTTAATGTTGATTTGTTTCTGCAATGCTTTGTTATAAACTTCCTCTCTGGTTTGCTGAAGATGGATGGTCTGATTTATTCTTCTGATCATGTCATTATCTTCAGTTTGCAACTCTTGAATCAACTTCATTACTGGTACACCAAGGCTGTTTGGAAAAATTGCATCAGTACCATACACCAGCTGAAAAGGTGACATGCCAATGGATTTCTTCAAAGTCAATCTGTCAGCCCACAGTGCATGAACTAGCTTTGTGTGCCAAGACTTTTTGTTGTCTTCCAACAGTTTCTTGATTATGTTCACTAAACTTTTGTTTGAGGATTCTGCAAGTCCATTACCTTGAGGGTAATAGGCCATGGAATGCCCCAATGTTATCTGATATCTGTGACAGAAATCAACCATCTTGTTTGATCCAAATGCTGCTGCATTATCAGTGATAATCTTGGTAGGACAGCCAAACCTGGAGAGAATGTTAGTCTCCATAAATTTTATGATAACTGAATCATTGGCCTGTCTACAAGGTATGGCTTCTATCCACTTAGTGAAATAGTCTGTGGTAGTGAGAATCCATCTATGCTGGGTAGAAGATGGGGGATGGATTTCTCCTATGAAGTCAAGTCCCCACTGTTGAAATGGGGCTTCAACAGTGATTGGATGCAGAGGCAGGGGTAGCAGTTTTCTTTTGCCTTCAAAAAGTTGACATTTATGACAGGCTAGGATCATCTTGTGTACATCATGAAAAAGAGTAGGCCAATAGAAACCAACCCTCAAAATTTTGTTGGCTGTTGTCTTCCAGTACAAACGACCTCCACACTCTCCTTCATGGAACTGGTATTTAACCTTCTCTGCATCAAACTCAGGCAAACATTTAAGCAATAGACCACTTGCATTTTTCCAGTAAAGACATCTATCAATAATGCAATAGTTTACAGCTTTTAACTTTAGGAACCTTGCCTTTGTTTTTGTCAAACCAGGAGGTGTATTCAAATTAAACAAAACATAAACAATATCAGCATACCAAGGAGAATTCATAAAATTATCTTCAACAATAGGAGTTGAGAATTCTTCTTTGTCATCCAAAGCATTAATCATATTGATATCAAGAACTTCAAAATTGGATTCATCCATTAATATAGCTAGACCTTGGCCTTTGATGATTTTAGTGGGTTTTATCTCTAAATCATATTCAAGGATAACAGCAATCCACTTACCTCTCTTACCATCTGGGTCCTGTGTTAGAATGTCTTTAACAAGTGAGTTTGGGACAAAGGCAATGATGTGTGAGTGAAGAATGTATACTTTGAAGTCTTTTAAAGCTTTAACCAAAGCAAAAGCTTGCTTCTCCATGATGTTGTACTTCAGAGGGGCATCCCTCAATGCCTTGCTAAAGAATGCAATAGGCTGCTCTTGTCCTTGCATATTTTTCTATAAAAGGACAGCAGCTATGGTATGTTCTGATGCAAATGAAAAAATATAAAAATATTTTAAAAAATCAGGACTTATAAGAACCGGTGTTTTGGTTAACGATTGTTTCACCAGTTCAAAGGACTTCTTTGCTTCCAAGGTCCATTTTACCCCTTGCTCCTTCTTTAACATGTTTGTGATATTCCTAAGGAGCTCAGTAGAGTTTGGGATGAACCTTCTCAAAAAGTTAATCTTTCCAATGAAAGATTGCAACTCCTTGATGTTTCGAGGATGAGAGATTTGCAATATGGCCTCAATCCTCTTTGGATCTATCTTTATACCCTCCTCAAAAATAATGTGCCCAAGAAGTTTACCTTCTTGGAGACCGAATAGTGTCTTTTTAGGGTTTAAAGATATTCCAAACTTTCTGCATTTCTCGAAAAATTTTCTTAAATGTTCTAAGTGCTCTTCATATGTTTTTGAAAAAACAGTGACATCATCAAGGTATATAATGATGAAGAAGCCCAATTCCTCCGAGAAAGCTATGTCCATGGCTCTTTGAAAAGTTGCTCCAGCATTCATTAGACCAAAGGGCATTTTCACATACATGAAAGTGCCCCATGGTGTAGTAAATGTTGTCTTTAATTGATCAGCAGGGTGAACTAAGATCTGATTGTACCCTGAATAGCCATCCAACAAAGAAATTCTTCTAGACCCTACCACCCTTTGTAAAATGTGATCCATCTTTGGTAAAGGGTAGTTGTCTTTTAATGAAGCTTTTTTCAAGTCTCTAAAGTCTATACAAAGCCTGATCTCTCCAGTTTTCTTCCTAACAGACACCAGATTAGACACCCACTCAGAGTATCTAATAGGGACAATAATACCAGCATCGTACATTTTCATGATCTCCTTCTGAACCAAAGGTAGCTGAACAGGGTTTATTCTGCGCAGTTTCTGTTTGAATGGTTTTTGGTTTTCTTTAAGGGGAATTTTGTGTTGTATTATTTCAGTGTCATAGGATTTAAGATCTTCGTAACTCCATGCAAAAACATCAGAAAACTCTTTAAACATCTCTATGTATTTAAGTTTAATGTGAGCTGGTAAAGTTTCAGACAGTTTAATCATCATAGGTTTAAGTTCACTGCCTATATTGCACTCTTCTACTTCAGTCTCTACAGGTTCCAGTTTTGGCTTTTTGGCCACATCGTTAAGATCAAACAACTCTTCTAAAGGTGCTAGACTGCTTGGAAAACTTTCATCTTTAGAGTGCAGAGTTTCTAACTCATCTGTTTCGAACTCTGCATCCAATTCCATTTTTTTTTTTAGTTTGCTTGGCAGCAGGTTAATATCAACAGGTTCAGGAGACGGTTCTTCTTCACCAAGGAAATTTTCTTCACTGCAGTCTGTATCATAATCTGAGTCCGAACTGTGTAGTTCAAATTCATTTTTGAATTGCATGAAGTCTTCTATTTGTTTATCATTTTGTCAAACACCCGTCAATACTTTTCATTATCGGTACAAACTCGGTCTAAATTTTATCTCGCTTGATGGAGTCTTCGTTTCATATGGCGTCGAAAGCAAGTCCTAGGCTTGTGAAGGCTAAATCGTGGGCCGCAATATTTCTTTTTCTTGGGACAAAAAATAGTTTGGACTCCTCAAAGGTTTTCAAAAGGTCCATGACATCGTTTCGGTAGGCTCTAAGTCCGGGATGATTTTGCGTTATATTTCCCCATTGACTTGCCTAATGACTAACTCTGAATCCCCATACACATTAATTCTTCTAGCTCCTAACTTTTTCAATAAATGTAAGCCTAAGAGAAGGGATTCATATTCAGCTATGTTATTGGAACACCGAAAATTTAATCTACAGAAATGCTTTCGTGTGTTTATTTTCGGTGTTGGAAATCCAGCACACCGCACCCGACGTTAGTTCTAGTGCAGGATCCATCAAAATACACTCCACAGAGGACTAGTTTCGGTTTCATCCGTTTGGTGAACGTCCTCTTCAACTACCGTGCTTTCCAGATTGTTCTTGAGCATCAACACTCAGTTGAATTTGTTTCATTTCCTCAGATATATTATTGGATTGAGGAACCGCTTTCTTGACTCTCAAATGTTTAAAAGTAAAAGGATGCATGACTTGTAGTTTAAGACCTTTGTTACAGTTTGCTAATGCTTAATGCGTTCAGCAAACTCGTTTTGAGCTGATTCCGTGGTGTTTGCCTCTTCCTCCCTATCGGCCATTAATCTCGTTAAAGTGACTTGTTCACCAAGTGTTTCCTCATTAAACATGATAAAAGAATCAAGGGCTCGTATTTACGAATACATAGGAGAGTTTTGTGGTCCGTCTTGACTCAGAATCGCGTATTTCATATGGGACTCCCCGCTAAAGTCTTCTATTCGATTGGAAAACAGGGATAGTCGCATAAGTCATGTCCATTTGCATAGTCCCTCTGTAACTTAGCAAGATCTTGATAGTAACATTCCATACTTTGGGGGTACATCATCCCACAACAATATCCATGACTAAACATTTGGCTGGAATTTGGGCTAAGTTAACACAGCAGGGTTCTTTGATTAATCCTAAACATTTTACTCTGCTGGAATCAAAGGAGTAAAGGTCTTTCGTAAGGTGCAGTGATTTCTAAACCCCGGGCTCTCCATTACAGACTTTTTGGCATTAAGTTATGAGAAGCCCTGTAATCACTGCATAACGTTGTGCAAAATTTTGTCATGAAACGTTAAGCTCACATAAAAGGGAGAGAACATGTCCCTCTTGATATCTACCTTCAATCTTAGGACCAAAAACCCAGCTCCGTCGGTCATCATTAAGATCGATCAGTGTCCTCATTTTCTTCAATGTTTAGAGCCTTCAAAATTTGGGTTCTGTATACATGTTGGGTAGCTAACTCGGTCAGGGGAACATAGATTTTGATCTTTGAAATTTCCTTGCTCCAGCGATGAAAGGAATTTGACTCTTTAAAGTGTCTGGTTTTCAGATCCTTTATTAGTCGTCATTCTATCAAAATGATATCAAACTTCTGATTTGTTTTATCGACACTTAACAAAAATTGTTTTCGCTGGTGAGTACTAGTTTTCGAATTGTTAGTATTGCTAATGTCCGCACTTCTGTTTTTCTTTGTTTTGAGTGTCTTTCTCTTTATCATTACCGTAATTTACAGCCATTGTTTTGTCCTTTTGTTTGACAACTCTAGGCTTGGTTGTAGTCGTCGTTTTGTGAAGATTTATCAGAGGCTTTTGTTGTTGGGGGTCGATCGACTCGGTTTTGCTTCTAAGGTCATATTATTTTTGAGGTTCTATGATGACATTTTCCATATCTTGATAACAATTCTCATCATTATCTCTTCTCGTCATCATAAGGTGTGTATAGACCTTGTTTTCTATCATAATGAATCTCACGGTCATCATTTGTCTATCCCCAGCATGTTGATATCATCCTCCTCTGCTATTTCATCTGTTTCCTCAACCTCACTTACATAGTTTTGATGAAAGGGAGGAGTGATTTGCTGATCATCTTCCCTAGGTCTGTTTGGAGGTTGGTTCCTTCTAAAATTATCGTTTTGGTTCTGGTTTTTGTTTTGAGGAGCATTTTGGTTTTGGCTTGCTTGTGCTCTCTTAATTATGCTCATTCCTTTCGTCATTTCTTCCATCATTTTTTCCATCTTTGAGTTTGAAGTAGAAGGTGTGGATTCCTCTCTAAAAGATACTCTCTTTTCAGTTTTCATCCTTGCTCTCTTCTCCATTAAATTGACTTCACAGAAAGAGCACCTCTTTGCATATCTTCAAGAGTTGCAAAATCTCTCTCTCTCACCGATAGGCCATCTCGAGTCAAACCCTTTAGGAGAAATTGTTTAAAGTTGAGCCCCGTGGAGGTTTTAGTTCATGGGGAAAAGTGCATTAAACACACTATTGAATCTAGTGCAATAAGCTTGCACACTTTCCCCAGCGTTGTTTCTATGGAGGTTCTTGTAGTCGAAAGGACTTGGAGAGGGTTTTTCTTTACTTCCCATTTGTTTAAGAATGTTTGATGGAAGGCTTGGAGATCATTAATACTAGGGTGGGCTAAATCCTTTGAACCATTTTTCTTACTTCTCCCCTAAGCTGCGAGCAAATTACCCAAGCTTGTGATGTTAATCATCATCAATTTCATTTTCGTCAAAGTAGTCATTCATCTTATCCACATGTTGTGATGCGATTGTAGCATTGTTAACATCATATAATGGAATTTTGGACCGATAGTCCGTGGAAGGTCGACTAATGGTGCGGAAGGACTATGAGAGCATACCATGTTGCCATGATATGTGGTGGGGGTGGATTTACGAGAGGTGGATTAACAAGAGGGAAAGTGGGCTGAAGTGGGGTGGTTTGAACAGTGGATGTAGGGTGAGCGAGAAGTGGATGGACCGAGGGAATAGATTCATTTGAGGGCGATCTCGGATGAGAGACACCTAAATTGTGAAGAGAAATGCAAATTAGGAGGTGTTGTTTCTCTGTCGCCGGGATGTTCACTTGTTTCATGGAGATGAAACTCGAAGACTCAGAATCTAACCGATCTAAGTCACCAAGAGACCTAGTTCTAAAAGGATTTACTAGATCAACTTAGTGATTGTTGTAGAGCCGAAAGATTTTCGAGCTAAAGTTAGCTCTCAAGGGTGATCGCGAAAACGGTTGACAATTTAATCTCTAGGAGACTTCCTAAGAATACTTTCCGGGTTATCAACTATCTCAGGGTGGATCGAAGGTCAAGATAGGCTCTCAGTATGAATCTTTCTAGGAGCCACTATGTCGTGTTTTTCGAGACCCAAATAAACAAGAAAAGTTCAACCGAGTATGACAATCTTTGAGAGGTTAACTAATTTGTTTGAAATTCAATCCTACGAGCCCCTCTGACCGAGTTGAGAGATATTACAATGATAAGGGTTCTTCCTCGATGGTCTTTAAAGTCGCGTTAAGGATTGTGGAGTCACCAAGTGGAAAGTTTTTTAGCTCTTTTCGATAGGTAAAAGGTTTTATGGTCCACCACCATGTTTGATTGAATACCAATCCGAAAATATTTTTTAGGTGCGAGTTCTTTTTCAATTGTAGCGCTTTCTAAGAATATCCTAACTTTGTTCAAAAACTTAGCTATGGTTATGAGACACAGTTTACTCTTATGGCTAAGCCGACCGATCTTTCAAGGTTAGATAAAGTCTTAAGAGAATCCTAGGGTTTACCTAGTTTGTCACCCGATTCAAACAAGTTTTATCATGATTACCATTCTTTGGTAGTGCTTGAAAAGTGTTGCTTTTACTCTCAAAGTTTTATGAAGTGTTTAAGGGAAGTAGTTCCCCGATGAGTCGCCGAAATGTTAGGTGCTGGTGGCTCACCATGTGACGTAATAATTTTCATAAAACGCGGGGGTTATCTAGAGTTTTAAGGTGTTTTTTGAACTTTTATTAACTTAGAAAAGATTCCTGAGTGGAGTCATAGAAATGTTAGGAATTTGTAATTTTAGTAGATTGGTGAGACTAAAGCTGACGAAAGCAACATTATTTCAACCAACTTTGGGATTCTATGATCTAGCCCTCACGAATCCGAGAGGGATCTCTCCGATAAGTGCAAAGATGGATTTGTCTTTGGAGTTTTGGGGTAATGATATTAGGCTAGTTATGAAGGCCAAGGGTTTGTTTTGTTTTTGGATGGGTTGAGCATGATTACCGTTTGAGGTGGAAAGTTCTACATGTAAAGAGTTTCAAAGGTGAGAAGTTGCAAGAAAATAGAACAAGCTTTGGCCAGGAAGATAGATAATTGCAGGTTTTAGTCCATTGGGCTATGGAGTCATAATAGGGTTTAATTGGAACAACAAGAGGCAAGAGTGGTCCATGGGGCAAGTCATCTATGTCTAAGGATCTCTTTGAAGTTTGATTTATGGAATGAAATGATACAATAAGAAGGAGAAATAAACAGATGCAGAACAAGGAGCAGCCCAGGATCTGGTAAGTACTTCTAAACTAGCCAACCTTTGACATAGACTCAAGAAAAACATAAAAGTAAACTAGGATCTGGTAAGTACTTTTAAACTAGCCAGCCTTTGATACACTTTCAATAGAAAACACTTTAAAACAAAGGGAAACTTGAAGGCAACTTTTGGAGAAGAAACTAGCGGGCCGGGCTCACCACAAATCCTCTCCTAGCTCTGCTTTACTTGGTTACTTTCAAGACAAACACAAAGATAACACAGAATGGCCTAAGATCTGGTAAGTACTTTTAAACTAGCCAGCTTTTAACACATTCCAAGGGAAACATCCAGATAGTTGTGGGGATAAAACTGGGACCAGGGCTCACCATATCTTCCTCAGTTCATCTTCACAAAACATATACTGAAAATAACATTTAAGAATAACATTCAGCTAAGGCAATAAGATGAGGGAACGCCAACATTCCTATGCTTAAACTGAATTAAATCATTCCTAAATAACACAGATTGGAAGAAAACATATATATAAATATTTTCAGTCAGAGAAGGTTATTGTTGTACAATATATCCTAACTCTATGCATGTTGTTCTTTATAAGAGAATATGAAACACAGTGAAAACAGAAACAAAATAACAAGTTACAATTAGAGAAACATCACCGTCAACATAGACTAGGATCCCATAAATCAGCTTGTATTGATGCTCCAAACCAGTTACAGCTTTAAGTCCAGTGCTTTAGTTTAGCAACCATCTACACATCTCAGCCTAATCTATCTATCACAAGTAGAGCTCCAAGAGCCAGTGAACACTATTTACAATCAGAAATTTAAGCTCAAGTGTATATCAAAGTTCTGCAACCAACCCCTCACTCATCTTCTGCAGAAGTATATATAGAAGAATGAGGAGGTGAGATCTGATAAAAGATCTCCAATTACAATTAATACAGACTTAATGGTTTCTTGGCCTTTGAGGGGCTCAATGAAGAAACTTACATGGGTGCACTCTGTATTAAATGTTTTACATAAAGTTTAAGCTCGGTGGGAGCTTTTGTTGACCTTTGAGGCTCTGTGTGGCGTCGAAGTAACTCTGCAGATGTTTGTCAATAATTTCCTTGGTAGAGTTTCTTCTTTGGCTGCGTTTTGAGACAAATATTTGATCCCGATCAATAAATTCGGCCTCTGATTGAATACTTTGAGGCACAGGTGGCATCGTGGTAGCTAGAGGGATCAATTTGCCTCACTTGTGGCGGTGGAAGCGCTCTTGTTGATAAAACCCTTAAGATATTATTTAAACTGTGTTTTAAATCTAGGATTAGGTTTTTGATAAACATTCTTAGTCGTAATCCCCACAAAATATGTCTTTAATCCTCCGTTCTGATAAATTTTGGTCTTCGTCACTGATACTCTCTAACCGCGCCCGATTCATGGTTTTTGCTAATGTACAGGGCTGCGCAGGGGCGATATGGCATCAATGCCTGAAAAAACACTGATGAAACCTGTTTTTAACACCCTGTGATGATTTTCTTTGGTGAATTGAAGGCAGGAAGATCGTCATCCTCTGCCTTCGAATTTTCTTCAAAAATGGCGAGAAAACCATTTAAACCCTGCAAAATACAAACAAATATTAAAAAATAATGCATATATAGGTTTATTGCTGCAGAGGACACGTGGAGGAAGCGTGGCCGTTGGATGGCATCATCCAACGGTCGGGATTGATCGGGAGAAGGCGTAGCGAAGGCGTAAGAAATGTTTAAATCAAGGTCGTTGATCGCGCAGAGATCAACGGTCGGGAGCGGAAAATGGAAAGTCAAAAATAGGAAATGTTGACTGGGTGACGAAAGTGGGCGATGAAATATGAACCGTCGATCTTCAGATCAGATCGACGGTGAAAATTAATTAGATGCCGCGCCGTAGCCCGGTTAACTGTCGGGCATCTTCGGTGAGCGATAGCCGTTGGATGGCCCGCCCCAGATCGGACGGTGTACAGAAATATTGTGCGGGGTCCACGTCCGAACGTTAACGCTCGATGGACAGAGGTTTTATGAACAGTTCCCAGGCCACGCGTCAACCGATGAGTGGAATCGCTGGCGATCGGGAAAAAACCGCCCTCGCCGAAAGGCATGCGATGAATACCGCGCAGTTTTTGGAATGTGGGGACCACCAAGAGACGAACTCCACATCGACTGACCGTCCGATCTTTCATAGATCATCGACGTGCGGCATTTGTTTAAAATTTGTACCGGCGGAAAATAATAAAATAATAAAATTGACGCTTTTTAATATATAACCAAGGTTTTAACTTTGGCCAGGAATTATTTTATTTGAAGCGGATAGGCGCCCGATTGCGGGGCCTTTGGGCGCATGGGAAATGGTGTGACCGAGGGTCAAATGGGAAAAAGGGCTAGGACCCATATATGCCCAAAATGTGGGTTTTTATAGTTTTTTCAATGATTTTTCAAAGGGTTAGAGAGGTTCGGATAAGGCGAAAAAGAGTTTTCAACCTTGTCAAGGGGTTTTGATGAAGGGGAAAGGGAAAAATTATGAAAATGAGGGATTTTTCATGGGAGATGAAAGGGATAAAATGAGGTTAGTTTTGGAAGAAGGGAAGGGGGAAAAAGGTGCTTGCAACAGTATTCTGGCTTGGAAATCAGCAGGATTTCTAAGTGTAAAATGGGAACAACAGTGAAGTTCAGACAGAGGATAGGCATGAGGCCTTCAAGAGTCTTTAAGAGCCAACAATTTTTAGCAATGAAATTTGTTCCTTGAAGGCTCAAATTTTTTTTAGCTAGCAATTGGTATAACAAATTTTATAGCTGGCTAACATGTCTGACTGTCATCGTTATACTCCTTCAGTTCCCCCCCTGAATTGAAACAAGACAGCATACCTGCAGCCAAAAAATACAATCTGATATATATATCAACCTACACCAAGGAGGGAGGAGACTCTAAGGCCTTACAGTCTTAACTGTATCAGAATGAAGCAAACTTACTTGTCTTCATTCCCTGAGAATTGTTTTCTGCCCTCCTTTGTATGAATACTTAGTTTGTTGTGTAGTGTTCAACATCGCAGAGTAGCGTGTGAGAAATTGGATTGAAAGTCGTAAAGCTAAACTTCCATCGAACATCACTCAGTGTTCGACGTCTTCTGGGAACCTTATCTCTCACAACCGCTTTACTTCATGGATGGTCCTCCTTATACCTCTATACACAATGAAACATCTAGAATTTTCTGGATAAACGATATTTAGCAATCCAAGGAGCTCCATCGACGATAGAACATTCTCCCTGTGTTGTAATTCTCCTTTATATACTTCTATTTTTCTCCTTTATATATGAGAAATTTAATCGGAGTTCAAGAGAACATCTTGTGCGTATGCTGCAAAGAAATATTTACCAAATCCCAACTTTTCTGCAGCCCTGGTTGCAGAAATAGCTGACTCCATGCTCAAGTTGGGTGGACCAGTGCCCAAATCCCTCCCTGCAGGTGCGTTGAAGACCTGCATTTGTTGAATCTTTCCTACCTCCAAAGAGCACTCATTAAATTTGTGAGGAGTCGCGTGAAGAATCTTAGCTAGAGTTGCATGTGTGCCTGAGAATATGCCTGCCTTCCTGCTTGTTGGTATGAATCGGGATGGAATCTTTCACAAGAACAACTATAACACTCATCTTGCCCTCTCAGCTCTTCACAGATCATATTCATCATCATCATCATCATCAGATCTATATATATATATATATATATATATATATATATATATATATATCAAAAATCAGTGCCAACTCAAGACCGTGTGATCACAATGTTTCTGATATTTCGTCATCCACAGTCACAGATGCCTCAGTTGTTGCGGTTCGTCGAAGCCTTAACAATATCCAAAGTAAGAAGACTTGAGTAGTATATGGGGGTGATGTTTTGGTCTACAAAAATAATGGAAAATTTAGTATGATTTTGATAAAATATGGAAGAACTTTTTGGAAACTTGGTTTGTAGCAATAGTCGATTTTTTTGTAAAAAAAAAAATTGGATTCTGGCGAAAAAACAATGCCTATGTGAATAATCATTCATCCATTCCATGTTTTCAAATTGAGCGCATAATTATGAAATTTTGAAATCCCAGAAAAGGTGTCGAGAGAAGCATTTGCATCTTGCTCTTAAAAAATTCAGAGGTGAAAAGACAATCCGTTATTGTTGCTTTTGTATTTGGTTCAACACATCGTTTTGGTCGCAAATTCTATGAGGGAATAAACTAAGGCAAATTAGGAAATGGTTGTTGCCTAATGCCCAAAAATGGTAAATATGCCTAGCGAAGGTTGACATCAACCCCTTGATGGTTGAATATGTCATACAATTGAATTGTGTTGGAGGCAGAGGCAGAGGGAACAATGGAGGAGGATGTAGACATTGCTAATCAGTAAATAGAAATGGGAAGTATGGTCGTGAGGATGACAATGAATTGGACTTTCAGGAATAATTACCTTTGAAGTTATATATATATATATATATATATATATATATGTTAGTGATTCATGACCATGCTCTCTACTATTATAATAAACTAGAAATTGGGTTCCTCATATCTCTGTCTACATTCCCTATTTTTTATAATATATACAAATTTAATCCATGAAGTGTAGATTTGTTGATTTGTGTGGGGTTTAATTCCAACTAGGTCTCAAGTTCAAATATCACGGGGAGGGGTTGAGTATGGAAGCCACCTTTGGAGGAGTTAATATCTCAATAAGTGTTGGAAAACATTTCTACCCTCTAGCAAGGAGGGCCAGCAAAAGAAAACAAATAACTAAAGAAAAGAAGCTACATAAATATGCAAATACATCACATAAATTGTTGCACATAAGAACATTGAACTAGTATATGGATTCCTCCATTAACACAAGTATAATTTACATAATATGCAAGCCTCCCTGCCATGGTGGTAAAGAGGTTGCACAACCTCCAACACTCTTCTTAGCTCCTAACCCCTAAGAAGGACTTTACAAGAGACAAACTCTAATGCATCTTACCTCCTCCTTAAAACCCCTAACCATACATTTTTTTATAATCACGGGAGAGGAATATTTTAATGAAAATATATTTAACTTATTCCCTCGATTAGAAATTCACATTCCATGGCATTTAAATTTCATATCATTTCATTTACATTTACATGTAAATTTTACATTTTTCTCATTAACTCAAATTCACCCTTATGTGCTGGGAGTCCAGCCTCAAGCGATCCATGCACAATCCTAGTGATAACATCCCATTGGTGGGCACATAGTTCCTCCATCCTGGCATAATCATGGTGATAATATCTCATTGGTGACAAAAATTTTATTATCCAAGCCCCCACCTAGATTCAACCTAATTACTCAAAAAAATATGTACAAATTTAGGTTTTATGTCTTCCCATCCCCCTTAATGTTTGTTCTTCACTAGTTTATCTCTAACGTCGTTAACACATTCTTCGTTATCCATACTTAAACAAAATATGTTTTAGAAAGACCATATGCGTAATTTCAGTGTTTGTGCCCATAAGAGAAATGTTGTATGAAGTGGTATTGTCAAATCCTCACGTTTGAACACTACAAATATTTATCGGTCCATTGAGCAATAAATATGCAGTGCCAATATATGCCCACCATAATATTGAAGAAGATACACTATCTAGTAGTGGGAATATACTGCCTCATGTATTAATTACTCTATAGACTGATAAATAAGCAATGCCATCTTTTGGGTTCCCACACATGCAATGAGTTGGGTGAGTCTAGTCTTAAGCCGAGACAAGCATTGCATGATTTGTGACGATTTTGTAACATTTAGAGTTTCTTAACCAAGCGAGTTGAGACGATTGAGATGAGCATGGGCATGCCCATGCCCAAGTTGTGTCGGCTAAGATGAGCACACCGATGTCGGAGTTGCACTAGTTGAGACATGCACACCCAAGTGTAACAAGTTGAGAGGGGACAAGTCGATTCAAGTGTTGAGTGCTTGCCTGAATTTGAGGTTTCCTATACGATGGAATGATTCAGACCGATCGTGCCAACTGAACCCGCACATCACCACTTTGGAGATTTCACCAAGTGTTGGGTCGGCTTCATGAGAGAAAGGGTCAATGCAAGTATTTGGAGAGTCAATTGGAGGAATGTGAAGGGTCGTCCGACCAAAGAGATGTGTCAGTTGGGTGAGACGCATCCATTCACATGGCCCTCGAGACACATCTAAATTGGAGAGTCGTGGAATAGAGTTAGAAGGGAAGGAAGTAAGCTTGAAGAGAAGAGAAGGAGCAATGAAAAGTGTGGAAATTTGAACTGTGTCACAGGTCTGAGTCACAAAGGAGAGAAAAAACAAATTTTAAGTTCACTCTACTCTCACGAGTATAGAAGAGAATTGAACCAAACCGACCGAAGTTGGACAGGAGGTTTTGCGCACGAGTCTCTTTCACAATTATAGGGTGGATCAAGTAGGGTGTTTGTAAGTTATTTTGAGGGTTTCAGTTGGGAGAAAATGAAGAGCTATTTTTTTGTATATTTTGGAGGAGTAAATGAAGGGCCTAGCTCTCAAATATTTTGGAACATTGTAATGAATTTTTGAAGCTTACATAATAATAATTACAAGTGGATTGATGGTTCCCTTTTCCATATCATGGTGTACATTTTATAAGCATTATTGTAATTGTATGACTGTAAAATAATAGTAGCATGATGATAATGATGTGATGATTGGACCCTTGCATACGAGATGCATGTTAATTGAATATTGTGCATTATACTTGTGTTATGATTTCATGTTGGATTTTGCACACATAATATATCTAACATGTGAATAGAAGTATAAGTGTTAGAGGCATAGTCCGAGAGCCAAGTACTCAAAGTTGGTTATTGCCATTATGAAGAACCTTACAGGTGTCACACACTCAAAGGTCCTTGACGTGCTTTGAATCGAGGATCTCAGGCTGGAGGTATGACACGTTGTATTAGAGAAATTATCTGTGGAGAGTTTAGCACTTTCCCGTGAAGGTGATTTCAGAGTTGATTTACCATAGCAACAAATTGTTGAAGTGAAGTAGTAGTAGCTAAAGTAAAGTGACAGTGGTTTGGTGCTCTTCACCACATTGTACCTTACATGATAGGTGGTATCAGAGATTGATCCATAGAGGGAGTCGAGTACCTTCCTGAGTGAAGGATCCTTTTTTTGAGAAGAAATGGAGATCACAAGGGATGTTTCTTATGGTGAGAGTAGATTTGATTCAACAGGTTCTTGAAAAAGTTGAATTTGATGGACGAAGATTGGATCAGTTGGAAATGCAAGACGGTGATCTATGCCAATGGTCCATGAGCAAACATATACTATTATGATATTGAAGTGTTGATCGAAAAAATTGACTGCATCAACATTTGGGAATCCACTCAGTCAGAGCCCCAATTTATACTCTTATCCAGTTTGGGATGCTGGTCCCAACTGGTATTTTGAGTCCAATTACCTGTAAAATGGATTTTGGATGGAGATGGGGAAAAAGGATGATAAGAGAATATGATAATGGTTGGCTAATATTGAAACTAATATAAAGGCTAATATAAAACTCGAATAATTACTTTACTTTACTTTACCCGGGTTTTTCAAAACATATGTGATAGATTGATAACCCTATTTAATTAAAATAAAGGTTCGCATAAACCAATGTTTTATAATATCGATAAAGCTATTAATTTGATTAAATAGTTAATCCATTTAATACTAAGATCAACACATATGAAATAAGGCTTTCATTGTTTAATGTATTCGTAATAAATTGATTTCACACATCAATAGTGATTGTGCTTAAATAAGTAAACATATATACATGAACAATACTTAAACAAATAAAAATAATTCCCTTAATAATAGAAAGCAAATAGAACAGATAGAAGTACCCGATCTTTGAACGATTTGTTCATGTTGGGATTAGAATGGTTCAAATATAAAATAAGAAAATTTTAATTACAAAAGTGCAACAAAAGTTCTCCTTTTCTCCAAAAATCAAAACCCCTTGCATAATTTTGAGAGAGTGATATATAACCTTCTTTACAATATGATAGTAAAAAAAATTATCCTACAAATAGTCAAATAAAACATAAAAACTATCACAAAAAGGTAAATAGCTACAATAATCTGAATCAGTTGAAGTGAAGCCAATAGTCTATTTCCATTGTCTTTGAATCTCTAGAAGCGGTGACAAATTTGGAGAAGATCGAGGCTTAATGTGTACCTAACAACCGAAAATAGATTCCTTCAAAAGTTGCATCATTTGAATATATGCATTGGTAAGTGCTTTAAGGACTGGCCAATATCTATGATGTTAATCAATAATTTCCAATTAAGATCAATATTGACCTTGGTTATTCAGTCAATTCTATTAACAAACTAAGTCCTTTCTTCAAACAAATCATTTCACAGTTTCTCCACATCTGGCAATGAATCTTCTAGATGACTGGATACCAAATTGATTCAAGTAAAGAGTATGTAATGGACTCTACCATAACATTATAAAAATCATGTGCATTGACCAACTTCTTTACAAAATGAACTTTGGCTTTCCAACTTTTGAAAATAATAGACTTCTGCATTTCATCAACTTAAGGAAAATCATATTGCTTTCCCTTATCGTTGTTCTATCATTTCAGTAGCATGTTTAAGTCTCATTTGGAATCATCACAGTAGGTTTCCATATCAACTAATTCATCAGTTAATGCATCTCCCAATTTTCATTCTACTTGTATTAAATTCAACTTATCATAGAAAATAGTTTGTTGTTTTTGGAGCTGAGAATTAAGCTCATAAGATTCTTGTTTGAATTTCAATAAATCGTGAGTTCAAACCTACATTTGTTCCATCTTTTGCTGTAAATCTATAAGTTTTCCATCCTTTAGTTTTATCTCTTTATGATGTGATTAAGGTATGTTAGCAATATTTTGCCAATTTCTCTTTCAAATTTTGAAACCAATGTTTTACATGTGCTTAAGGGTTCAAGTTCTCTTGCAAGTTATTGAGTCTCATGAGTGAATTTTATGTTATTTTTATGAACAATTTAACATAAAAAAAAAATACTAAACAATAACAAATAAAAGTATAGTATATCACCATACAACACATCAACACAAGGATTTGATGAAGGAGTTCACCCCTCCTGGGCTACATCTCCTTGGTCCAACTTCCATGGCTTGGGCCTATATATTATGCTAATATTTGCAAAATTATGTGTTTAAAATGCTTTTATACTCCTAAAACCTACACCGATGAGTTTAGAATGCCCAAAAATGGTGCCTTAGCCTCCTTTTGCCCCTGATTTGGTCGAAAAATGACTAAGTTTTGACCTCTACCAATTTGTTCCACAATTTGCTCCCTAAATCTAGCCAACTCGCACTATCCGGGCTAGTTGGCGCCAAAAATAGTAAATCCACCATATTTAATGGACCGCCAAATTAATTTGGATTAACTTAATAAAACCACATTAAGATAATTAAGTGGGATTAGCGCTTAAACCTGCGCTTTGTGATAAATCCATATTAGCACTTAATTAATGGAGTTTAGCATTAATAATGGCGGATTCAGTTTTAAACCACCACACTTAGGGTAAGCCTATCTAGTGCTCCATCATGTTCTCTAGGCCTAGGTCACATGTTTTGGGGGTTGGCCCCCTCTCCCCCCGTCGGCATTGCCATTAAACCTTAAATATAAGCGGTGCACTATAAGGTTAAGATTCAAGCAGTAGGTGGACTAGTGGCATGTGTTGTTGACGGGGCAAAGGTCTTGTGTTTGACCCCCACCCGGTCCTTCAGGTCTATAACAAAATTTTCTACACAGTGAGGAGGACACGTGGCAGCCCCAGGTTGAGCCACATGTCCCCTCCTCATTGGCCCATCAAAACCCAATGAAAACCTGCCAATTCACCATAAATTCAAACCAATCCACAACTGCCACTTGGCAGTCTCCCATTAGCCAGAGGAGAAATTGATGAAGGTTGACATGCCCTGTCACCCTGCCACATAGGCATGCCCAATCAGCAGTACAGACTACTAACTGGGTCTGTCTGCACATTTTTTTTACAAAATTTGCATGTTTATCAAAATGAATAGAACTCATTTTTGAAGCCATACAGAGTCCATTTCACGTGAAACAAGTTGCACCAGATTCAGAATGAAGAGCACTACGCGTTCATTCAAGTTTTGTGTCATTCTGATAAATTTTATTTTTGAGCATAATTCTTAGCACCTGATCATTCCTCCCCACTAGAAGCTTATGGACCCCATAAAATCATATTCAGTTGTTGAACAGGTGAGGGTACAATTCCCTCACCTTCCCAATTTCCATCCATTTGGATTTTTAAGGATTTGTTCCTTTGAGCTCCACTCGAAGATAGTTGACACTTCCTCTTGTAGATGTCCTTGTTCTTCTATCAAGTATGGTATCTTTTTGAAGCTCAACAAAGAAATCTGGAGAAAAGTCTTCAATAAATGGTAGCTGAACATTATCTCCTTGATCTTCAATCAAAGGAGGCTCATACAATCTTAAATTTTCAACATTAACAACAAAGTAAATTTGCATGTATGAAGGCAAATCAAGTCTGAAGGAATTGCTACCAATCTTGTCCAGAATTTTGAAAGGACCATAATGGATTGGCTTCATCTTTTTATCTTCTCCTTGCTAATGTGAAGTCAAACTTCGTCACCAACTTAAAACTTATGATCCACACGATGTTTGTCGTGTCTTGTTTTGTACTCACTTTGACCTTTTTCTAGTCGATCTTGAACTGTTTGATGGATCAACTGAATTTGTTGTATGAATTTATTTGCTTTATCTATGTCGATATGCCCATCGATAGCTACATATTTCCCAAAGATGAAATCCAACGACAATTTTGGCAAGTATCCAAGACATGCCTCAAATGGCGATGTTTGTGTAGAGGAGTGTTTTGCATGGTTGTAAGCATGTTGAATGTAATGCAATTGTTCATCCCACAACTTAGGATGTTTGTTGCAATATCCTCGAAGAAGATGAATGATTGTTCGATTGACCACCTTTGTTTGACCATTTTTTTGTGGATGAAAGGTTGTACTCTTCTTCAAATTAGTGTCCATCAAGTCCCACAAGCTTTACTAAAAATTCCCAACAAATCAAGAATCTCAATCACTTACAATAGATGTAGGCAACCCAAAATGGACCCAAACATTTTGAAAGAAAATATGAGTTGTTTGTTCAGTTGTAATTTTTTTTTTTACATGGCATCAATATACACATTTTCTGAACCTACCCACTATTACATACAAATAATCATGACCTATTTTGACAAAGGAAGACCTCCTACCAAATCCATAGAAATTCTCTCCCATGTGTTAACGTTATGTAATTTACTAGAGATTGTGAGAACTAATCACATAGGCCAACATCAAACCAACTTTGGAAACTGGAATCTCGCCATGCCAGTTTCAGAGAGGGCTCTCTCTTTAAGATTTAACATTGTTTGGATAAGTTTTTAGGCTAGTTATGATTGTACTTGGGTTTTGAGTTTTGTTTTGGGTTTTGGAAAATTGATTGTATTCAATTGATTAACGTCTATTGGGAAATTGAGTCAAAATATAGCTGGATAGTTGCATCAACTTTTCACAGAGTAAACACAGGGAAAGCTAGGAATATTTACTGGATCTTTTAGAATTTATAAATGGATTATGATAGAAATATGAAAATATTCAGCAGAACTAAAGAGAAATTAAGAATTCTTTAGTTTGGCCTTCAGTGGAAAACATTATGATTGTAAAAACAACCAAAATAAGGTACTCAAAAGTAAATCCTATTCATCACGCTTTATGCTTTACAATTGGAATTCAGATGATCACAATGGAAGATCACAATGAAACATAATAACATAAGAAAAACATCACCAGTATTTAAGCCACAAGAATCCTATGAATGGTCTGATTATTATTGATGCTCCAGTATTTTGAAAAAGCTTACATTATTTCAATAGACAAAAATAGTTCTGATCTCAATCAATCGACCTTTGATACTTCCAAAACTGAAGTATTTATATAAAAAATTAAAAACAAATTACAATCAATGCCTGTGTGACAAGGCAATCTATAATTTCTCAAAATGAACTGAAAGGAAATAAATCGATCTAAAAGGAGTGCATCTGCATTTCTGGCCCTCTCTTGCTAGAAGACTGTTGCTAAGTCACCACCTTTTTAGTATTGTGCTGGAAAATTGAGTGTTGTGCTGACGAAATTTGTTATATGAATTCCCTTTCTGCTCTTGCAGTTACAACATGATCATATTTGTGCAAACGCCTTTGCCCGACTTGACCCTTTATGTCTTTTTGCTACCCGAGTCCTTTCTGCCATGTTTAACCTTTTTTAAACAAAACAACTTAAAAAACCCATATACCCGGACTTGAAATCCCATAGGATTTAGTTATGAACTTTATCGCATCCATATAAATATCGCACATCACATGTTTTACAGTTTATAATATGAGAAATGGAATCAATGATGTGATGCGAAGTGCAGAGGTGACGTGGCAGGGAAGGTGGGACCCGACCTGACCCGCATCGCAATCGCAAGTCAAAATTTTTTTTTATGAGTGAAAGGGGGGGGGGGGGGGGGGGTAAATGCTAAAACTTGCGAAATGTGATATGTGATTGGGACCCACCCACATCTCACATCGCAGAGTTTAGATTTTGGGGAAATGTGGTAAGCGCTAAAACCCGCGAAGTGTGATTTGCACTGACGGAGGATGATGTGGTAGGATGGAGATGGAGACAACTGCATCGGCAGAGTTACAAGGTGGAGAATGGAATGGGAATGGTAGCGAAGGAACGACATATATCGGTGAGCGGAGTATTATGGTGGGGCCAACCACATCGTAAATCGCAATCGAGACTAGATAGGTTTTGGGAATATGGTTAAACTTTAAATTTTGTGAAATGCGATGAGCGAAAAGTTAAGATATGTGCGATGCGATACATATCGCACATCGGCGATCGCAAGTTTTAACAGTTGGCGAAATGGTATAAGTGATTTTTGTCGATATGTGATGAGGTATATTTTCCAAGCTGCGAAATATTATTTGTGATGCGAAACAGTGTAGTTAAACAAGTAAAGTTGCGATCTTGCGATGCGATGGATATCGCAGATCGCAAGTTTTAAGGTTTTGCGACGAAGTGAAAAAATTTATAATCGCCGATTTGCGAAGTTTATATTTTGCGATGTACGATGGATGCTGGGGGAAAGGGTGGCATGGCAGGGAGAAATGGCCCCACTTTAATCACAATCGAGGAATCAAGAAGGCAGAGGTAAGTGGAAACAATGATATAGCGATGTGAAAAAGGTAAAGTAGAAAGATAAAGCAGAAAGGCGGAAAAGGTCAAGGTTTATTCGCGCGCAATGGGTGAATGGGTCCCACTATCATCGCATATCGCATTTCATAAGGTTTGTAGGAGACAACAATTAAAGGATTTTGTGATTTGGTCGATGCGGAAAGCAATTTGAATGTGCGGTAATGAAATAAAAAGGGAATGACATAGGGAAAATGAAAATGAAAAGGGATTGTGGCGGGTAGGTTTGTTATGGTTTAAAACTTTAAGATATGAATTAAATAATCAGGATTTAAACCATATAAAATACTTTTTTCCATAGGCGCATTTAAACTAGCAGCCAATCAAATATTTTAAAATAGAATGAAGCTTTCTTTTTCTTTCTTGCTTCCCTAACATTTTATTTTTCCTCCTTTATTTAGAGCATCTAACACCTAACATTTTATTGACATGGATGCCTATATAAATAATAATTTTCCTAACATTTTTTAATTTTTCATTCTTTTGCATCCATATCCTACCTTATCATTTTGAAAAATATTTAACTACTTATTCTAACTTATCAAAAACAAATGATGTTACAACACCTCCCTTGGTTCAGATTAAACTTTTGAACCAATTTTTATTTTCTACCTAACTAATTAATCTATCAAAATTAAACAATTTGACAAATTATTTTTCACTACCTATTAACAAGCAATTTAAACCTAATTCAATCATGCTTAAACTATATGATTGAATTTTATTGGACTATTGTGGCATTTTAAACAAGCTTCACACAATTTATTTTCAGAAATAAGCTAAACTAAGAGTAGTGGCATTTGGAGGTGCAACACTTTCAGAATTTATTGTTTTTCTTCTTTTTGATGGGGTTCACATTCTGTATATATATATATATATTTATTTATAACATATACCCTCTTTTGATTTTTTATTTTATCTCCTTTTTTTATTTATTTTGAAAATTATTTGCAAATTGGAAATCATTTTACAAAATAAATTTGACAGATAGAATAAAATCAGTCACCTTGAGATCCTATTAAATATAGGACCCTAACACCATGGACATGAAGGAACCGGAAGTGGTGTGTACAATCCTAACTTCCTATTACTAGGCTTACTGACTGCACATAATGAACAACCTTTAATAAAACGTGACACACTTTCAATCATACGAGGCCAATAACAATACCTCTGAATATTTGCCACTGTTTTTCTTACACTAAAATGTCCAGCAATAAGACAAGTGTGTGTGCTTCCCTTATGACATTCACTCTCTCCCCCTGTGGAATACAAAGCTTGCCCAAATGATACAACAAATTATTATGTACATGGTAATGTAATTCCTCAACTTGACAATCTTGACTCAAGTTTTCATAAACATCTTGAAAGTCATTATCAAATGCATATTGTTCAATGTAACTTTCATGTAAAACAAAAGTATTCTTGAGTAAAATAGCTACACTCATAATAGGCCTAGAAAGCATATTAGCAACCTTGTTGTATATACCTTTCTTATACCTGATGACCAAGTGGAATTGCTGCAAGAAACCCATGCATCGAAAGTGCCTTGACTACTACAATTTAGTTTGTGATTGCAAGTATTGCAACGGTTGGTGATCGGTGTGAATGATGGTTTCCTTTCCCATCAAATAGTGTTTCCACTTATTCAAACTTTGAACCAACACATATATCTCCTTGTCATAAGTAGGATAATTTATCACTGCACCATTGAACATTTCTGAATGGAATGAAATGGGCTTACCATGTTGTAAGAGGATTGCGCCCATGGCATAGTCACTTGCATCGATTTGAATTTCAAAGGGATGTCTCAAGTCCAGTAATAATAGTATTGGGGCTAAAATGATCTTCTCTTTCAACGCATCAAATGATTTTTACTGGTTGCCTCCCCACTGGAAGACCTTCTTAACACTAGTTAATGCATGTAACAGAGCTGCAATAGAAGAAAAATTAGTAATGAACTTCCTCCAATATTGTGTTGCTCCTAGAAAACTCCTTACCTCAGTGAATATCTTGGGTGTTGGCCAATTCACAATGACCTCAACCTTAGAGGGGTCTATCTTCAACTCACCTCCTCCAACAATAGGTCCCAAATACACTAAAGAAGTTTTACCAAATTCACATTTTCACATCTTCAAAAACAACTATTCTTTTCTCAAGACATCAAGCACCTTTCTTGCATGCATGACATGTTCATCTCATGATTTGTTGAATACTAAATATCATCTAAGTAGACAATGACAAAATCATCATGAAATGGCCTCAATACATCATTCATAACTCTCATGAAAGTAGATGGAGCATTGCAAAGACCAAAAGGCATAACAAGCCACTCAAACAATCCTTGTTTAGTTTTAAATGCGGTCTTCCATATGTCCTCTTTAGCTATTATAACTTGATGAAAACCACTTGTTAAGTCTAGCTTAGTGAAATACTTTGCATACCTCAATTGATCAAGCAAATTATCAATTCTTGGGAGTGGATGATGATTCTTTACTGTGATTTTTTTTAGTTCACAGAAATCCACACACATGCTCTAAGTTCCTTCCTTCTTGGGCACCAACACAATCAGTGAACCACATGGCAAGGTAGATGGGCGAACGATAACTTTATTCAACAATTCTTGGATTTTCTTCTTGATTTCTGCACTTTCCATTATCGACATGCGATACATGCCAAGGTTAGGGAGTAGAACATCCTGCTGTAGTTGTATCTCATGTTGGATTCCCCTCTTGGGAGGCAACCCTTTTGGTTCCTGAAACATCTCGCCATGCTGACTTACCACACCAAATAATCATATTTCAATTTATCATCACAACCTTCAAAAGATTCATAATCCTTATCATTCTTTTGTTTTATCATAAGATGCACAAAGTTTTTGCTTAAATTTACTAGTCTGTTCATTTGTCCAACATTAACTTATGAGAGGTTTAGCTTTTTGCGATGAGCTCTCACAATATATTCCACTCCATATTTGAACAAGTGGTACTTGTTCTCATTGCGATAGAATATTGTTTTCCTGTCATAGAGATAGGGACTACCCAAAACAATTCATGATATGTCAAGTGGTACAACATCTAACTCAACTTCATCATTAAAGTTTGCGGTAATTGCAAACCGAAAATTACATTTTCTTGTAACCTGTAAATTTGAATCCTTGGTTATCCAACCCAGAGGATATGGCTTGTGATGAGGTGAGGTTTCAATATTAATATTCTTGAATAAGTCTTCATATGTTAAGTTCGCTTGAGACCCAATATCAAATAGTGTGTCAATTTTTGTATGTTTTGAGATCACTCTTACATGAAACAACTCTATTCTTGTTTTTTTTTTCACTTGGAGTATTATTGTGACAATTTGATGAACCGATACTTGCTATGGCTTATTTTCCCTTTATGACCATGGCTGCAATTTTAGCCTCATCTCCTAAGTCGAATCTAAGATCACATTGTGTGGTAGCGGTTGTCTTTTGTTTCCCCTTATTGTTGAATTTCTTAGGCCTCAATTCTGGATGAAGCTTCCAACAATGGGCTTCCTCATGACCCTCTTTGGAACAGTGGTTACATGTGGTTTTATCCCCTTCTTTTTTAATGGATGCATTGTTATTTTGTTTTCCCTTGAAACCCTTTCCTTTTTCATCACCCTTAAATGGTTTCTTTTTACCCTCTTCTTATACATTTTCCCCTCTTGCTTCAAGGTGTGTAGCTTGCACATGGACCTCATCTAGGCTAGTGGGATTAAACATGAGGATGGTATGTTTCAGGTAACTCTGCAAACCCCCTATATACTTTAACAAGGTTTCTTGAAAATGAAAATCAACACCTAACATAAGATCCCTTCTCCTAAATTCATGAGTGTAATCTTGCGATTGAAATTTCAATTGTCTAAAGTTTTGCCAACTCATAATGGATTTTTGCATGTAATCTAGAGGGCATAATTGTCTTTTAATGGAAGAAATAAAACTAGACCAAGACATTGAGTTCATACCCTGTTTTTTAATCTCATATTGTGTATTTGCTTCCCACCATATTGTATTGTGTATTTGAGAAGTGTTGCAGCCTCCATTCTCAAGGAAGCCAATTGAATCATTATGTCATCCTCTTGAAGATTCTAAATTATGCAATGAATCTCCAAATAACGAATCCAATTATCTAGATTCTATGCATTCAATTCACCATTATACATCTATATCTCAAATATAACATCAAGTTTAAGTAAGGGTGATTTACCAGTTCCTCTTGAAGTATGTGTATGAACAGATGGAAGGGTTGTGGTAGTGGAAGATGATAAAGAGGAAGGTGTAGATGGTGGAGTGGATGGTGGTTTATTACCATCTCCATGGCCTCCTCCTCATCAAGAAACCTCTCCTCTTGGAGGCCTAGAACTTTCTCCTTGCATCCTTAAATTCCTTTCCTCATAGAGGACCTTTACCATCTTAGTCATATAAAAAAATGCCTTTCTGAATGCTCTCTCATCTTCTTTCATGGTAGGTTCTCCTTCATGAGACATGCTCACTGAAGAATCAAATTTAACTTGAGGATGGTTGGTGTTGAATACTTTGGAAACCTTTCCCTTATTCCTCTTGAGCCAACTACAGGGATTTCAACTGGCTTCCCTTCTCCTCTTTTGAGTTTTAACCTTGTAAGCATGACACAAACTTGCAAATAATTAGATCCCTTCTTGCACAACATACCAAAAATGATCTGATTAAGGTATGTTAGTAATGTTGTGCTAATTCCTCTTTCAGATTTTGAAACCAATGTTTACATGTGCTTAAGGGTTCAAGTTCTCTTGCAAGTTATTGAGTCTCATGAGTGATTTTTATGTTATTTTTATGAAAATTTAACATTAAAAAAGACTGAAAAACAACAAATAAAAGTACAGTACATCACCATACAACACATCAACATAGGGATTTTATGAAGGATTTCATCCCTCATGGGCTACATCTCCTTGGTCCAACTTCCATGGCTTGGGCCTCTATATTATGCTCAAATTGCAAATTAATGTGTTTACAATGCTTTTATGCTTCTAAAACCTGCACCAATCAGTTTAGAATTCCCAAATAGGTGCCTTATCCTATTTATGCCCCTGATTTGGTCGAAAACTGACTGAGTTATGACTTGTACCAGTTTGTTCCACAATTTCTTCCCTAAATTTAGTTAACTGGCACTATCTAGGCTAGTTGGCGCCAAAAATAGTAACTCCGCCGTATTTATCGGACTGCTAAATTAATCTAGATTAACTTAATAAAACCACATTAAGCTAATTAAATGGGATTAATGCTTAAACCCATGCTTTGTGATAAATCTAGATTAGTGCTTAATTAATGAAGTTTAGCATTAATAATGGCGGATTAAGTTTTAAACCATCGCGCTTAAGGTAAACCCCTCCGGTGCTCCGTCGTTGTCTCCAGGTCCAGGTCACTTGTATTGGGGGTTGGCCCCCTCTCCCCCTGTTGGAATTTATGTTAAAATTTAAATATAAGAAGTGCACTATAAGGTTAAGATTCAAGCGGTAGGTGGACGAGTGGCATGTTTTGTTGGCGGGGTGGAGGTATTGTGTTCGACACCCACTCGGTCCTTCTGGTCTATAACAAATTTTGCTACACTATGAGGAGGACACGTGGCGGCCCCAGGCTGAACCATGTGTCCCCTCCTGATTGGCCCATCAAAACCCAATGAAAACCTTCCAATTCACCATAAATTCAAACCAATGAACAACTGCCACTTGACAGTCTCCAATTAGCTAGAGGAGAAATTTATCAAGGTTGATATGCCCTGTCACCCTGCCACATAGGCATGCCTAGTCAATATTGGGCCATGAAAAAGGTATAATTTCCCTCCTTATTTCCTTAATAATTGTTATATTTTTAGGCAAGTTTATCCTCAAATTGTAATAATTCAAGAGAAAAGAATGATAAAAGTAATTTGAAAATGATATAGTGAATGTGAGTTTTTCCAATATAAAAAAGGTTGTAATTTGAGTAAATTGTAATGCAAATCAACCTAAAGGAATGACTGTTGTTCCTTGAGATATATGAGCGAGATACTGATTAATAGAAGGTTACAATTCGAAGTCTGGGCGCGATCGGAAAACGAAGGCAATAGGAAACCGATTGATACTATACAGAGATTTATGGTTGAAGGAGAAATCCTGAGAATCTTTCGATTCTCAGGATAGCTCTACATTCAGTTTTCAAAATTTAATATATAAGATTGTAAAGAAAAATACAATTGTTGTTTGCTCATTGTTAATGTTCCGATTTTTATTATTTTACTGTATATATACAACAATCTGAGTTAAACCTTTTTGAGGTTATTTTGTAAAACATTTTGAGTAATGAAGTTGAATGAGATTTTACTTTAGAATTTAGGATTGAGTTTGTCTAGGCAGTACATCTGGAGGCCGTGGGCCCAGCCATCAGAGGTTTAACTGTCTATTATGTATCCTTGATAGTCAGATTACCTTTTTGTAATTTGCATTAGTTATATTATCTTTTATTTGCCTTATCATTTATCATAGGTAATAGATTGAATTCTGTATCTTGAATTATGTTGAGTGTTTTATGAAGTTATTGATTGAATGGTGTTACACAAATGTAACTGTGAATGCATGAATTTGCGAAGTTACTTTTGAAATAGAGATTTTCTAGCATTTGTGTGATTAATAGTTTTCCCTCATGCATCAAATTCGCTGAGAACTAGATCAAGATAAATTGTGAGTTGGAATAGTTTATTTCATCAAAATTGTAACTGTTAGAGTAATTGTTTGTTGTTATTATTTTTGCAATGGTTGAATTACGATAATGATCCAAGTATCAATTATTGCGCACTTTTCCATAGCCTAAGACTTTATTATTGCATTTACTTTGTTGATAGCCTTGAAATAACATACAAATCCTAGGTTGATAAAATTAATGAGATAGGATTAAGATCGATTTTCAGGAGTCATCTTAGTGCCCAAAATTTTGGCGTCCTTGCCAGGGAGGTTGTCAAATTAAAAGTTGTCTCTGGAAGGTCGGGTATTGAAGACTAAAGGTAAGAACCTACATATGCGTTAAGTAAAAATTATGTGCTCAGCACCCACTTTGAGTCGACGCGATTAGGCTATATAAGTGTGTATCTAGTTTTTTTTTTTTCTCAATTTTCAGTAGAGCATGTATTCAGTTTTGTTTTGTTTTGTTTTGTTTTTGTTTTTGTTTTGTTTTTTTATTTTTATTTTTATTTAAAGTAGTGATGCAAGCGTGTATGTAATTACTTTTTCCGATTGACGTAAGTGTGTATATAATTCCTTTTCTGATTTAAAATATTAATGTGTAGTAAAGATTAGTGTAAGTGAATATGATTAAGAAAAAGAATCAGGTAGTAATAGAACGAAAAAAAAAAAGCACCGAAAACCACAAAAACCCAGGGACCGGTGAGCCTTGGGAGAGCAACCTTTATTGATGAAATCATCTGAAAATCTAAGTCTCAAGCATTAGTAGGACCCCAAACAACATCTGGGAAGGGCTTTACAACAATCCCTCAAGCGACAGAATCACCAACTACAACTCACACTAAGATTCACAGCAGGACTGAAGGATCTAAGAAAAGCTTTCAAAGCACATTTGTTCGACATTATAGTAATTCACAAGAGGGAAATTCTTGTAATTTAAAAGAAGGAGAAGTAGAAGCCAGTGGAGTAGACCCATGATCCTTGGGATCTAGATATCCTGTGATCTTGATAGAAGGAAAGACACCAAATATTCCAGACTTAGGCAGCATAGTCAAACCCCCTAGGGAGCTAAGTAAAATCCATAACTCCCCTGCTCAAATAATACTTCCTGACCAAGAAATCCCTGAAAATTATTGGCAGATATTTGATTAGATGGAAACTCAGGCACAACAAAACCAGACCTCGACATTGGAATATCCTTTTGTCGATCCGGTGGCTAATGCCTCGATGAAGGCCATCCCTTTACAAAATATTCCAACCTTTCATGGGATGACTTCAGAGGATCTGGATGCCTTCTTATTTGAATTTGATGTCTTGTGCAGAGGGTATGATTACACCAACAATCCGTAGAGATTAAAGTTGTTCCCTTCTACTTTGAAAGGGGAAACATTACGATGTTTTATGGGCTTAGGAGGGGGCACTATTGATTCCCAGGACACAATGAAAAATGCCTTTCTTACAAAAATATCAAGATTATTGTAGATTCAAGGATATAAAAGATGAAATATTTAGAATGATTGAAAAAGACAATGAAACTTTAAAGGAGTACACTGAGAGATTTCAGTACAACTTACAAATATCCCCATACACTACCTTACCAAAATAAGTATTAAAAATTGCTTTGATAAAAGGCATGAAAGATGAATGGATAGAAACGTTGAATTTAATGGGTCAAGGTGATATTTATCAGGAAGAATATGACAACATTGTTAAGTTGTGTATCAGGTGTTCATGTGGCAGTACACGAGCCAAATCTGGAGTACGGGATCCCCTCACCAGAATCAACAAAACCACTGGAGGAGGTGTAACGCGCACATAAATTGGTAATCTTTTAGAATATTTTAAAACTGATATTTTGGGCACATTGACTAAAAAATTAGATGTTTTCTAGGCTAAACAAAATCAAGCTGAGGCATAACGAGCATTGGCCATATTTTGTCCGTGATGCTGAAAGAAACACATGGAGAAGGAATGCCCAATGGACATGGTTCGAACCTGCGCTATTTTCACTAAAGAGAATTCGATGGATCAAGGTCCATTGCTTCTAGGATTAAAAGTTGTACTCAAGGAAGCTGAGGAGGAAACAAAACCTGTATACCTAATGGCTCAATGTCGACAATGGAAATCATGTCCTTTAGGTATGATGCAAGACCCCTCCTCATTTTATTCTGGAAAATACATGCAACAACAGAATCCTGGAAATGCATGGCAGGGACAATCACCCTTCTTGCGCAACATTTTGTCATTGTCCCTGTACTCCCTTCCTAGATCTTGGAGAACCCCTACAGTGGTCCCTATGTACTTTTCCCATCATGGAAAACATGCCTTTAGATCCCATACAATCTGAAGATCAATCCCTCTTTTAGTCATTTCTAGAGTGGCTCCCTAAAAACCCAATTTTTGGAGCAACATAACCCTTCAGTGTCTCATCAACGCTTATGGAAAATCCTTAGACCTGTGACCAGCACCGATCGGCACTGGTATGGACCCCATAGCTACACCGATCTACTTCTGGAAGCTTTTTTAAAAATGGAAACAAAGTTTCATGGCCTAGAAGCTTCGAGAGCGAAGAGCTGAATGTTCGTTGATCAGGATATGGCCGAGCTTCATCCTTTAGGTCTCTTGTTACTACAAAAGAGGAACCACCCAAGGAGATAAGCCTTTCTTCCATCTTAAGTGGATCCATGTCCCCTCCTCCATCACTATAAATTGATCACTTTCCAATGCCTCTGCTAGAAGGGAGCAGCAATATATAGAACAACAATAGAAGGATTTGAAGATTTTCTTAGGCATAGAAGGAGAGAGTTGAGACCCTTAGCCTTCTCGTATTGAGTTGGAAAAAGAGTGCTTTGGAGATGTGCCTGGATTCGGATCAGTCGAAGGAGAGCTCCGAAATCAAGGCGTAGGTTGTAACTCCCCTTTCTGATTAGTAATATAGTGCAACTGGTATCTGCTTTCCATTCTTGTCTGTGGTTGTGATAAGAAGTCTAGCACTCCTTGATCATTTAGATAGATTTCTTTTGATATATTCTTGTTTCACCTTTATGTTTGTTGTTGTGTTTTGGTCATTTGTGCAGGTAGTCAAACGCTGGTAGCAACGAGGATCGAGCTTGGAACAACAAAAGACCAAAAGGCTTCAACGAGGAGAAACATCATAACATCAGACTAAGGTAGGCCATATTCTTTGTTCTGTGTTTCAATTGTAATCTAGGAAAGTAGATATTTGTTTTTTCCCTTTGTAGATAGATCCACTCTAGGGCTAGATGGATCGTCTATGTCCGCAGAGAGGATTTACCTGCTCTAAAAATTTGTGACTCCACTGGGGATATGCCTCTAGTCTCCTTCAACTCTTTGAGATTTTGATTTTTCGCCCACTTTCGTAAAATGTCTATTTCTCCTTTGTTTTTGGCTTCTGTGATTAATTACAGTCATCAATCTCCTTTCTGAAGTGATATGCCTGGCCTTCTTTGAACAAACCCTTTTGTTTTTTGTAATTTTCCTTGATCAGAGCTGCTGATTCTATGATAGAAGTGTTGATCGATGCTATATGTTTTAAAATAGAAGCACTTATCCCCTTCCAGTGCAAGGTGCAGCCTCACATGCATGCTGATTTATGAGTAATTTTTTCTAGAGTTTCCTCTTCTTTGATTGTTGGTGTATCTTATCCTTCTAGGCTTCCTCCTCTGCTCACTTTACTCTTTTTCTCTTCTGTTCAGTGACTTGATTGTCTCAATTATCTCATATCTAGTCTATTTTCTTTCAAATCACGCATCCTCATCATCCTAGGGCTTCTAGGTTATTTTTGTCATTTGATCGGCTGCATGCTTCGTCGGATACCACAAAAAAACCCGCTCGTTGGAGTTAACATTCTCGCTATTTTAAACCATTTGGACCTTGGTTTAATTCTTGCTTTTATGGGCCGCTTCTCTCGAATTAGAGTTTTCAAGTGTCCATTCCATGTCCATTTGTCTCTCTCTCCCATTGACAAGCATAGATTATATTACTTTATTTCAACTTAAGGATCTTTCTTTGTGTGTCAATCAATGTGAAAAGCGAAGAATATTTGTTTTGAGAAAGTGATTCAAAATGTCTCTTTAGTACTTTGATTGTTTAAGTTTTGTAGCATTTGGAGACGTTCATTTGGAAATACTCAAAACAAATGATTACATTGTTCCATTTTATGTCTTTTTTCATCTTATTCATACAAAGAAAAATAATTTTGCATCCATTTAGTTTTCATCTCAATGTTTGCATTTCAACGAAAAGTGCATTAGATCAAATTGCATTGAGAAGTCATTTTTGAGATTTATCATTGAACTTAGATTACATTGTTTAATGATGGAAAGCTAGAAAGTGCATTGGGTTCATTCTCATTCATCAAAAGAAAAAGAAATTGTGCATATATTACAACTGTATAGTTTTCAAAAAAGAATTTTGCATAGATTACATTGCATAATTTGCGTTTTTGAATGTTTTGAATTGAATTGGGATAATGAAAGTGATCTAGTTAGGAAAAGCTTCATTTTCTACATCATTATTTATTGCATCCCTATCTGAAACTCTTCCCTAAACTAGATAATATTCATAGAATCTAAAGAATCATTTTCTCATGTTAGTTGCATTATAAGTATTCAAGTGAAATCGTTTTGAGCCTTGAAATTGAAACTTTAATCAAAATCAACTTAAAATGAACCTCAATTAACCTAAGGAGCATTTGGAACTTAACGCAAAACATTTAGAGGTCTAAGCTAGAGTGGTTTTCCAATGTCTATAAACTTGGCAGCTGTCGCTAACAGGCTGCGTTGGATTCTGGGAGTGAAACCCCGTCCCACGTACGGAAGTATATAGCACTTGCGGCACGTATGATAAGTATATGGGGACACTCTCACTGAACGGTTACACATTAGACATCTCCAACATGAATTTGTGCTCCTCGTACCATCAAGTATATAACGGGAGACCCCACTAGGTTGCTATCCTTTAACCATAGGTAACCGAGTTTTCCGCCTCGTAAACGTGATACACCGAACACATCGTTCGAGGAGATTACCTACCCGTACTTCTTGGCTCACCAGGAGGTATTCTAGAGTTCATAGATACTTGGTAAATCTTCTTGCCTAGATTTCTAAAATTTATTGTCCATGATAACATTTTACCCGTGATCATCTCCTTAACAAATTTTACGTTGGGACTAATGGCAACAGTTCTTGAGTTTACCAATCAAGGAATTCCCTCAGATGGGAATCCTGGTCATTTTATTTCTTTTGGAAATGTTGGTGCTCCCTATGTGGCAACGTTGTCCCTCCCGGGATTTACCATTGGTTTTCTAATTTGATTATTTTCGACCCCCGTGGTTCCAAATTTCCAAGCTGCTTCTCGACCAAGTTCGCATCCACTTGAACAGTGTCAATCTCATGTTGATCCTAAAGTTGACCCCTCACCTTCTTCATCTATTTATTCACCTCGTTCTTCCTCTTCTCCTGGTGAAATTATGGATTCGAGTAACCAGGAAGCTATGAAAAAGAAGAAGCAAATAAGCAAAATAAGTAAGGGGGAAACCAAGTGACCATCACCACTTATGCAACTGATGTTGAAAAACCTTCCAATCAAACCCACAAAGTAAAATTCCCTTGCAAGCTATGTAAGGGTGTCCACCTTCTTAGATATTTTCCTGGTATTCCCAAGGTGTTAGAAGTATGGTCCACTGGCCCAAATCATCCTTTGTCATTAGCCTCTGGAGATCATGCTGGTGATGAACTCTCAATTAGTGGTAATACGGTTCATAGGAAAAAGGGTAATGTCAAATTTCCCTGTAGGTTATGTGAAGGGAATCATCCCATTCACCTTTTTCCTCATATGGATGAAGCCTCCAAAGCATTGGATACCCTTACGAATTCTCATCCCTACCTTCTGGTTGGTTACTAGAAGTTTTCCCCTAATTCTTCACTAGTTGATCCGAAGTGATTGATCAAAATTCATATCTGGTCAATTCTACTCTCTATGAAAGTCAATCCCATGAGTCCATTCCCAACCAAACATTGGTTGAGGAAATGGTCGACCTGATTCCACCTACGGTTGATCATTCCTTTCTTGTAGAGAGTGAATCCTATACCACTCATATTCTTTTTGTTTATTCAAATTCCTAGGGAAATATTTCCATTCGCGCGATACAGGAGGGTAATCCTCCTGCTCCCGTAACACAAGGGGATAGTCCTCCCATTCCCACGATGCCCCTTCCAAGTAGTCTTATCACTTATTTTGATTGGATTTGACTGATGGGATATCGTCTTCCTTCTTACATTCCCTTTGATATCACGATACAAGCCTATAATTTGGTCATAACTAGAACAATAACATATGAAGGTGCATCTATTAGTATTATGTCCTCAAATACCTGGAAAGATTTTGGTTCCCCACAGCTTGTGCCTGTTACCCAAAATTTGTTGGCTTTTAACAAAGGAATCAATCGACCCTTAGGGATCCTTCCTAGGTTGCCTATCACCTTGGCAGGAAAGACTGTCTATATAGACATGATGGTTTTCCAAGGCCATTTGGATTTTAACTTACTCCTTGGGTGTGACTATACTTATGTCATGGGAGCTCTTGTCTCTTCTTTCTTTCGTGTGATATATTTTCCACATGAAGGAACCATTGTGACTGTTGATTGAATGTCTTTCATTGGTCCTAATGTGGTGCATAGTCTACCATCATCCCTAAATGGTCCTTTCACGCCAGTAGTATTTTCCCCACCCCAGGTTAATTACGTAGCAACCTGTTCCATGCCCCCATCCATTGATGGTTCAGTTAGTGATGTTATGTACCATGTACTAGGGGCATTGGACCCCGATTTACAAAGTGTTGTTCTCCCATCAAATGAGAGCCTCTTGGAAGCCATGAATTCTTATGAGGCATGATCAAGCTCTTCGTAGCAGAGTTCTTTTTCTTGTGTCAAGCTCCTTAAAAAATGAATCAATATCTTTGGAGCAAAGTTCCTTTTCTTGTGTCAAGCTCCTTAAAAAATGAATCAAGCTCTTTGAATCATAGTTTCTTTTCTTGTGTCAAGCTTCTTAAAAAATTAATCAATATCTTCGGAGCATAGTTCCTTTTCTTGTGTAAAGGTACTTAAAAAATAAAAAAGTTCTTCAGAGTAGAGTTCCTTTTCTTGTGTCAAGCTCTTTAAAACATGAAACAATATGTCATGAGGATATTTATTTTACTGTGCCAACCTAATTAGTAAATGAGATAGGAAATTATGAGCATAGTTATTTTACTGTGACAAGCTCATTAAAAAATTAAACAAGTTCCCCTTCAATTTGAGTCTTTGATTAGATCTTGTAAAATCCAAGTCGAGTCTTTCACTTGATCTTGTAAATGAACCTTCATTTCATCCACTTGTTAGTAACCAATAGTCTACTCAGGTGAATGAAATGAAGTTGGGGGGCATGTACCTCGAATTGAGTCAGCATGTTGGGGGCATGCAAACTTATTCCAAGTATATTTTATCCATGTGTTTCAGGCTTGCGTAAAAATGAAACCAATTTCAAGCAAAGTTCCCCGTGTTTCAAGCTTATGTGAAAATGAAACCATTCTTATTACACTTCTTGTGATTGCCATTTTATCAGCCCATTTTTTCTAGATGAACCTTTGTTTTCTCATTCCATCTTCACCATCTGCTTGGCCAATCATACGCCTTCACTTAATTGTTTTACCCATTCCTGAGGAACCGCTGTAATGAGTGGTCTTGTTAGCCAAAATATTTCCCTTTACTTGTTCTGAGCAGTTCCACCATAACCGGAACTGGTTGCTACCCTTTATACCACTCGTTCCTCCAGGAGGAGTCAACTTTCAGCTCTTTTCTGACTCTTGAAACATGAAAAGATTGCCACGTACTTGTCGTTTTGAACTCGTTAAAGGAAACAAAATGTCGTTTACCCAATACACATTTACCCATTGTTTAGGCTGGGATAAACTATTTACGAAAAAGGAATACCTTAGTGTTACACAATATTTTTTCACCTTCCCTGAAATCCCCATCCTGAACATTGGAAGACTATTTCCGTGAATTTTTTGTACTGTAATACATTTCCACTAATGTCATTGCATCCTTTAGCATGCCAAGAACATATTCTCTATTGATCATTCCTCAAGTAGACCTTAAAAAACACATGATTTTGGGTCGGTGCTGGTAGGCAGTTATAGCCTCACGCCCATGGAGAAATTAACACTGGGCCCCGCACCCATTGGCGCTCTGTCTCAAAAGGGTAGCCACGCTGAGATGTTTTTGGAAAGTTTTTTTAAAATAGAAATGAATTTTCCATGCTTAACAACTTCGTGAGTAGAGTCATCATGGTTTGTTCGACTGAATCACATCAAGTTTCTCCATTTGGCTTGTTGGTTCCTACAATTGTGCAACTCCCTAAAGGGATAGACCTCCTCTCCACCTTATGTGGGATCCCAAACCACCTCCTCCTCTCTTATAAATCCTTCCTCCTCGCATGGATTCAGCTGGTTGAACAATTAGAGCCATGGCTAGTGAGAAGGAAGTAGAGAAGATCTCATCATTGAGAGAGAGTTTAAGCTCATTGCCTCATGCGAACCGAACAAAGAACGAATGCTTGAGACATGCTCGATTGAACCCATCAAAGGAGGTCTACAATGTCAAGGCATAAGGTTGTAAACTTCTTATTTCCATATCAATATTACATGACTGGTTTTTTGGTTCCAATTTTGTGTTTAATTATATGAAAAATGTTTGATTATCCTTGACTAATCGAATAGTTGTAAATGAACATATATTCTTGTATGATGTCATTTTTCACTTGATCTTTGTGTAGCTGCATGGACATCATCACTGACAGATCGCGACGTGTGAAGACAAAGATCAGAGGATCGCTGCTGCATGCCATGAAAAAAGCGTTGGACCGAGGTAGGATATCTATCCCAGTTTGTCTTTCATTTATAAGCTAGGAATTCAAGAGTCCAGCATGTTCCCATGTTGCTAGACTCACCCTAGGGCTAGAGGGATCACCTCTGTCTGCAGAGGGGATTTTCCTGCTCAACAAGTTGGCGACCATACTAGGGATTAGTATGTCTGTCATTTCTCATTGATTCATTTAGAGGTTTTCTTGTCTGTTTGAATTTGGTTGTATTGCCATCTCTTTGATTTTTTTAGCTCATTTGAATGTTTCAAGGAATTTCACCTATTCTCAGAGTGATAATCTTGTCTTCCCTCAGCTACCTTTTTTCCATTCTTGGTTTTTCTTGGTCGGGGCTACCTTTTCCTTGACAGTCACGCCGATTAGCATGGGTTTCCTGTGTTATAGGTGCGATTTCCCTTGTTCAGCGCAGATTACAGCCCAACAGTCGCGCTGAATCCTGTAGATTTGGATTTGGGCCTCTTCCCTGAATTTTTCAGTGCATATTATCCTCTGGATTGGTTTTTCCCTCCTGGAGTAGTCCACTCAGATTGTTTTGACTTCCATGTCTCATTATTTTCAGTTGAATGTCTCTCATATGAACTATGTGGCTTGTCATCCTAGGGTTTCTAGGTGTCTTTGATTGCTTGTTCGGCCACATGTTCACTGAGCTTCTGAGTTGGGTATGAGTCCGTCTAGTCCTTCATTTTTTCAGCTTGTTGACTGATTGTCTGGTATTTCCTTTCGATTCTCTATGTTGTTGGGTCATAAAACTGTCATCCCGATGTCCGTTTGACTTTCCATCTGTCACCTTGATCATAGATCACATTGCTTATTGGGTCAATTTGAAATTCCTTTTTTTGTGTGTGAAGGAATGCATGTTTGTTTTGAGTGCGTTTTACATTCACTTTGGATTGGTCTCTTTGTGATTGATCATTTCATTCGAGTTGCTCAAAACTAGTGATTGTTTTGTCCTTTTTAGTGTAATAGTGAATTATTGCTTCTCATTCATATAAAAGAACAAAATTTGCATTCTTTATCTTTATTTGAAAATGAAAAGTGTGCTTTTGCATTAGTAGATTTCTCATTAAAAAGTGAACAACAAGAGAAAATCTTCTCATTTTCTTCTTTGGCTGTGTTAGTAGCATTAGGAAAAATACTTCTTCCATTCGATTGGTTTTTGCTTTGTAGTGAACTCCTATCCTTCTCTTAGGTAGCTTTCATCGAATTGGAATGATGTTCTTTCTCATATAGTTGTGCATTAGAGATTTGAGATTACATTCGGTAAGGCCTTGAAATTGAAACATAATTTCAAGATTAACTTTAAAATGAACTCAATCAACCTAAGGAAGCATTGAAACTTAATGCTCACATTTAGAGGTCTAGGCTAGTGATGTGTTCCGACGTCGTTAAACCTAGTAGCTGTCGTTCGCCATCTGGCATTAGAAAACACTAGCATGGACTTGTGCTCCCCGTACCGTCGAGTATATAAAGGAAGACCCTCATAGGTTGCAATCCTTTATCCATAGGAAGTCGAGTTTTCCGCCTTGTAACCTTGATACACTAAACACAACATTTGGGGAGACTGCCTGCACGTACGTTAAGTCCTTGGTCATTTCTCTTTCATTTGATCACCAAGGTGTATATTGCATTTCATGGGAGCTTGGTACACCCCCTTTCTTAGATTTTTTGAGTAGTAATTTTGATCTTTCCGCGACTCTTTAAAATTTGAAAAGATCATCGAGCACTTTTCCTTTCAAGCTCGTCCAAAATGAAAGTCACTAGAGTCACCTTTTTCCCTTTTATCGAATCTTAAAATATGAAAAGGCAGAGTTTTGTTTCAATGTCATAAAATTAATTGACTGCGATCACATGCCCATTAAATTTATTTTCTTGGCTTGTTCATAAGTAATTCCTTAGTGATTGGTCTTGAAGCCCCAAACTGGTTATCTCTTTTCTCTCCTATTTTTGAGACAAAGTCATAGTGGTGGAACCGCCATTTTTGTCATTCCCTTCATTACCTCATAGTGAAGCATCTCCCCTCGAAGTTTCTTCGGATATCTCTCAGTCTGTTAGGACTCTAGGTTACTGGTGTGCCATTGTTCCGAGTATTCAACCTCTTGGTACTCGATATCCTTTTGAGGAACCATTTGATATCAATTGGCAACCTCCAGATGCTTGGGCCTTTTTTAGGGATGATCTCTTGCAACCACCTGAATCACCATTAACTAGTGCCTTACTTGCCACTGCTCATCGCCTTTTCGCCAACAACATGTCTTCATCCGACATGGATGCCACGAGTCCTATTAGTAGTTAAGAGACTTATGTTTCTACAGGATAATATCGATTCCCTCTGAAGAATTTTCCTTATGTCTCGGGTCAACCTTCCTTGCAACCCTTATCTCTCCTGGCTAGTTATCATTCGTTGAGTTAGATGATTTTTGGGGCTACACCTTTGTATCAGAATCCGATATGGTCAGGTACATCAGCTCCCTCAGAAGGGTCGTTTGTGTCATGTCCATCCCATTCGACTCCTATTGTGTCGACGATTGTTACATCTGTCCCAACCCAGCCCACCATTTGTGTGGATTCATCCGCACCTTCTGTCAGTGTGATTCCATCATTATCGCCATCTTTTGTTGTTCGTGGGATGCTTCCTATTGCTTTCGCAATATCTATTGGGCGAGTCATGAGTGGATCACAACCTCTTGTATCAGGAGCCCATCAACTTATTGGTAGTGCACCTATATCCTCTAATAATATTCCTAGAGTTTTGACGTACGATCAGTATATAATGGCCATTCAACAACATAATTATTTCCCTTAGGGTTCTTAGCAGGTTCAAGCTCCCATCAATCCTCCGCATTACTACGATGAAAATGGAAATCACATCTATCACTATGGGCCTCTCTCACATGGTCCATCGTATGTTCAAACGCCTCAGATGCTGGTTTACCCAAACCAGTTTACATACCTACAGGGACAACCCTATGGTCCACAAGGACAACCCTTTCAGGGACAACCCTTTCAAGGACAACCCTACGATCCTATTGGTCAACCTTATGTTCAACAGGGAGAAACTTATGTTCCCTACAGGAAAAACCTATCCATCTTAGGGACAACCTTTTATGCAACAGAACCAACCTTACGTCCAACAAGGCCCAACCTTTGTACAACAAGGAAAACCTTCTACTACTCAACTAGGCCAACCTAGTCTTCATGGGCAGCCTGGGTCATCTCAACCATCTGGCCAACGTGCACCCCAGGGGCAGCCCGATGGATCTCAAAATCTAGGCCAACCTATACCCCAGGGATAGCCTGTCCAACCTCAACATCTAGGCCAACCTGCACCCCAAGGACAACCTGTTCAACCTCAGCATTCGGGTCAACCTCCACCTCAGGGGAAGCCCGTGTAGCCTCAGGGCCCACATTTTATTCCCCACGGTCAATCTTTGACGGTACAAGGTCCATCCTAGGGAATTTCTTACATTCTACAATAGAATCCATATGTTTCTCAGACAGCACCTCAGTGGTTCGCTCATAACCAATATCCTGGTCCTCAACCGGTGTATGGGAAGAATTATCAAGCTTATAACCCCTATGTACAAAATCCTCTGGGACAAAACATATGGGGTCAAAATTTCTCCCAGCCTGGTTGGAATCCCAATAATGGTCTCTATCAAAGACCTGCAATTCCTTTCAATTGGAAATTTCCCTTCCTTTCTACGCTAGAATTTTCCGATGTGTCGAAGTTGATGAATGATGATATCCTTCATAATACAGATTGGCCCCGAGTTCCTACCAATATTTCAGGTGATTGTCCCAAATTTGAAGGTAAGTCTGGAGAAGACCTCCAAGCGCATGTTATGACATACCATATTTGATGCTCCTCTAAATCTTGGTTTGACGATTCAATTCAACTTCGTCTTTTCCAAACGAATCTCACTGCTGCCGTTGGAAAGTGGTACATTGAACTTTCTCGCATCGTCTTTCAAGATTTCAACTCTCTCGCCATGGCATTTCTCACACACTTTCAGTTACCAGTTTGTTATTAAACTGGAATGCACCTCCTAACATCCTTGAAACAGGATTAGACTACTAATATCTTCTTTCATATTCAGGAATGGAGGTGGCGTCGTCGTTTGATCAAGTTTGAGATTCCTGATCAACTTCTAACTGATTGGTTCACTACCTCTTTTATCGGTCTGATTGCTAAGGACATCACTATGGGGGCATGTGTTATTGAGGAACAAGCCATCGCTCATGCCCAATACCTCAATCTCCTGTACTCTCAATCCGGCACGTTGTATGAAATCTTGCCAGATGCTCCGCGACATGGAACTACCAAAGCACCGATGACACCATCCGTCAACGGTATCATTGGTTTTGTGTCTCAGAATTCTCGTAAGTCTTCTCCAAATCCTGAAAATAAAAATTCTACTTCTTCCACTGATACTACTTCTTAGCCACCTCCGAATCCTGGTAAGGCCGCAGAAGTGAATGTCGTCCATTCCACTCCGACAGATAAAGATTCCAAAGGTAGGAAAAAGGGTAAAGGTAAGGCCAAAGTCGATACCCTGAAACAAGATTCTCCTAAACCCAATGCTGATGATGGTTCGAAACGTAAACTGAAGTACCCTTGTCTGATTTGTGATGACGAGCATTACACCAATGACTGTCCGTGACGGGCCGAAGTGAGTCGATTGCTCAAAGGCACTCAAGGCACTCCGACTGTTCTTAAAGAACCATTCTCATCACAACAAACTCAGATGGTGGAGCAACCTCAGTCCTCCGCCCCTTTTGGCTCTCAGGTTTTCATGATGAATGGTGATGCACCCATATCTATTGCTACCGGATTGAAAGATTATACTGAACCGCGTCAGGAAGTAGGGAAAGAGATCGCAGATGGTCCTCCTCCCCCCCTGCTTTTGGCCCTCTTCACATTGAAAGGCCCAGTCCTGAGCCTGTTGTATGACCGCCTTGTAAAGGCGTATTCCGTAAGTCTTCCTATAACCCGAATGCCCGTGCTGCTCAACATTACAGTGTTGTTGAGGATTTGGCTCAGGCGCCATCTGCTATGTCTGTGTTGGAAGTACTTCAGAGCTGTCCCTCATAAAAAAAAGGCTTTTCTATTTTCTATCGGAGGGGTTGACCCCGTCGATTCCATCCTTATCACCTTTGATTTGGAAAATTTCGTTCCACGTCTCCCTCACCAGCTTGCACTGATTATCCAAGTTGGTATTAATGGAAAGAATATCCATCGAGCGATCATGGATGAAGGTGAATCTACTTGCATCATGTATTCTGCATGTTGGAAAGCCATTATTTCTTCGTCCCTTAATCAATATCCAAATGCTTTAGAAGCTTTTGACAAAAGGGAATCTCGCCCTCTTGGTGTTCTTGCTAGTTTACCTATAACGTTGGAAGGAAAAATGGTGAATGTTTAGGTTGAAGTCGTTGATGCCAAAATCAATTACAATCTTCTCCTCGGTCGTATTTGGAATCACGCCATGCTATGCGTCACGTCCACTCTCTTTCGTGTTCTTCGATTTCCGCACGAAGGAAAGTTCATCACTATTGATCAATTATCCTTTTTCACTTCCACCTCTTTCGAGAGAAACGTTCTGTATCTAGATTGTATTCCTACGCCTTATGAGAGCATAGGGCCGAGAATTTTCAAAGATCCCGCTCTTATGGGTATTTTTTCTCTTCCTCCACCCAACACTGCTCAGGTCAACATGATCTCCATGTCCTCTGATCCATGGATCATCCCTTCGCTTGAGAAGGTTGATTCATTTGGTGAAATAATTCCGTTAAGCCCAATAGAAATTGATTATTATGAAGTTATATCGCCTTCGACTCCTCCTCCCTTCGATCACACTCCGTCGAGTGTGTCTCTCGACACGTATTCTCAATCCCCTTGGCTTGGTGCTTCAGATTCTCCTGATCCCTTGAATGAGGCGTTCCCCACTAATGAGGCCATCGTGGAAACCATGTATCTTGAGGATCCTCCTTGGGATGATAGTCATCATCATTCCTCCTTTATGCCTGGCCTTGAAACCATGTCTACTTGTCTTGATAAATTTGCTTCCCAAGCTCCTTCCCATCCGCTTTAGACACCCATATTGACACATGAAGTTTTTGCAGAAGGTAACATGGGAAACATTACACCAAAAATGCCTATTGACATCTATGTTAAACCGGGGGTTGTCAAGAAAATCCACATTGGGGTCACCTACTAACCTGATGAGATCGAGGTATATACTAGTCTCTTCTAAGAGTTTCAAGACGTTTTTTCTTGGTCCTATGAAAACATTCCTGGCATCCATCTGAGTATAGTTGTGCAGAAGATCCCTACTTATCCTGACGCGAAGCATGTTCGCCAACGTCTGCATCTCGTGCACCCTAGAAAGGCCATTGCCATTAAGGGAGAAGTTGAAAAGCTTCTCAAAGCTGGCTTCATTTATTTGATCCCTTTGACAGAATGGGTTTCTAATATCGTTCCTGTGGATAAAAGATAGGGAACTATTCGGGTGTGTGTGGATTATCGTGACATTAACCGTGCTTGTCCTAAGGATAACTATCCCACTATTTTCATTGAATAGATCATTGAAAAATGTGTTGGGAGTGATAAATTTTCCCTTATGGACGGGTTCTCTGGTTACAACCAGATCAATATCTTACCAACTGATCAACACAAGACCGCCTTCATTTGTCCATGGGGCACTTTCGCATATAAGAAGCTCCCTTTTGGCCTCAATAATGCTGGTGCTACTTTCCAATGGGAAATGTCATATGCTTTTCATGATATTAAGCACATTGTTCAACCTTACTTGGATGACCTTCTGTCTCATTCCGCTAAGTGTAAAGATTACCCTGATCACCTACGTCAAATATTTCTTTGTTGTAGACGCTACAATGTTTGGCTCAATCCGCATAAATGGGTTTTCTGTGTCGATTCTGGTAGACTCCTTGGGTTTATCATTTCTAAAGATGGAATTCATCTCTACCATCTTAAGGTCAAAGTTATTGTTAATCTCCCCTCCCCTTCCTCTTTACATCAGTTGCAGAGTTTGCAAGGGAAAGCTAATTTCCTACGTCTTTTTATACCTAACTATGCTGAAGTAGCCAAAGGTTTCACGCGATTTCTTAAGCAAGGTGTCCCGTTCCTCTGGGATGAGATTGCCCAAAAATCTTTCAATTCACTGAAGACATTTCTTATCAATGCTCCTCTTTTACATCCACCCAATTATCATTGCAACTATTCCCTCTACTTAGCTATCGCGTTTAGCACTATTGCCATGGTTTTGGTACAAGACGACGACGATGGTGACAAGCACGTCATTTATTATTTGATCCAGGTGGATATTGGTGGTCACCTGCTTATTCCACTTGGGGCCCCACCATTGTCTCTTTCAGTTTTTCAGTTTCGACACAACTTACTATTTTTAGCAGTTTTTCGGGTCCCGAACTTCCAGAGCCGTTTTGAGGCCCTAAATGACGTTTTTTGGAAAAACCGGAAGCAACATGCGTCCATAGACCAATTTTTCTCACTCAAAATTTGTATTCCTTCGATAGATATTTCTAACGAGGTATGGTTCACGTCAAACGGAGATCGTATGCCAAAGTTACGTCCCTGGGAAGTTGAAACACCAATTTACCCAAACGGGGCCCATAGTTTTGGTGCTTCACCTCCTAGGGTTAGGGTTTTGGATGTTTAGGGTTTTCCATTGTTTCTAAATAATAAATAGGCCCTCGAGACTCATTACAACTCAATTCAGAGGCCTGTAACTGCCACATCTCTTCTCAGAGATAGCTACCAACGCCCTAGCTAGTTTATTTCCATTCTGTTTGTAAGCAAATTTCAGTTCTTTGATATTAATGAAATGAAGTGTTATTTCCGATGCATCTTTGTATTTATGGTTATATGTTTATTCTATTGCGTTCCTGCATAAATCTGGATCAGTGGCATCAGAGCGGTCTTCTTTTTCTCGATCCTTCTTTGCATGTCCCCAACAAGGTTAGGGTATAAGGAGTTAGGGCTTGATCTAGTGGAACCTTTGCAAGATCAGCCTCGCAAACCCCGACGGACGCCCATGGGGGACAAAAAGAAAGATGAGGGAGCATAAGATCCTATAAAAATATTGCTCGAGGAGGCTCTCGAAAAAAAAAGGAACACAATGATGGATAACTTTGCCTAGATCCTTCAACGGTTGCCCACCGACGGCGCATCTGCATCCAGCAACCACTCTGGAGGTGCGACTCCTTTTAAGGTACAAGTAAATTTTGACATTCCCATATTTGAGGGTCAAATAGATGCAGATGCCGTAGATAGATGGTTGAATCTATTAGAAGGATATTTCTCGGTTCATGACTTTTCCGACCGGGAGAATATTATTTTTGCACACCTCAAAGTTACCCCCCATGTCAAGGACTGGTGGGAAACCTACTGTGAGAAAAAGGACGAGACAGAACACTCTCTGTTATCGGCCGTACCCACTTTGAATTTTTTTCGAGACGCTATCAAGGAACAATACTATCCCGTGGGTAGCGATGAGGACAAGTACATACAATGGACCACGCTGCGACAACAAAGGGATCAAGATATGCACGAGCTGACGAATCTGTTCCATAACCTGCGCACAAAGTTGGGTATCAAATATTCAGAGAAAAATTTGGTGCTAAAGTATCGCAGTTGTCTGCACAGATACATTCAGGAGGAAATGGAGTTCCTCTACATCTCCTCGCTTGGTACGACATATCGATATGCTGCCAAGATTGAAAAGAAATTCAAACAGAAGAAGTGAGACTTTGGATCTGCGAATCAAAAGCAAGGGAAAGGTGCTCCCAAACCGCAGAACAAAGGATAGAGCCAAGGCATGGTGGCTAAAGACAACTCATCGAAGCCACAAGAAAAGAACAGCACCGCAAAGCCAAAGAAGGACACGGGAAAGTGGTGTGAGTTCCATAAGAGCTCCACTCACAACACAAGTGAGTGTCGGGCCAAGCAGTCGCTAGTGGCCGAGATGAGGGCTTCTAAGTCAGATGCATGCTCCGACTCCGAATCAGAACCTGAAAAGGGGAATGAAAAAGGGAAACAAATTATTGATGCGGAGCCCAACGCCACTGTTGCCACTACAAAGGTCCAGAAGGAGGAACCGGAAGATCCAGAGGAGGAGGAACGTCTCTTCCACTCCGAGATGTGGGTAAAGGGCTCCCCTGTACAGTTCATTGTCGACAATGGGAGCCAAAAGAACCTCATTTCAGCAGACGCCGTGAAGCGGTTGGGCTTGCCGACCACAGCTCACCCACATCCATACACCATCGGGTGGCTTCACCAAGGACGAGATCTCCGCGTCAGCCAGCAGTGTCGCCTTCCATATAGCATCAAGCCCTTCACGGATGAGGTATTATGTGGCGTTGCTCCTATTGATGTTTCTGATGTATTATTAGGACAACCATACTTGTGGAAGCGTCATGCTGTGTATGAGTCTCGACCTCGTGCTGTTATTATTACTTTGGGAAATAAGTTGTGCAGGATACCAGAGGTACCACCTCCTACGACTATCTCTTTGGTTACTGCAAAACAATGTAGTAAGCTCATTTCCCAAACACGAGAAATTTTTTTCATTGATCTTGGGGGCAAGAGAAGAAGGCTGGCCTCGACCTCTGCCGCAGGGCTCCTTTGCACCAAAAAAAACAAATGGACAAGGTTGTGGAGGAGTACGGGGGACATCTTCACCTTACCCGCCAAGGGGGTTCCTACGCAGCATCGGGTCAAGCACCGATTGATCGACCCCAGTCTGTTGCTGCAGTAATTGATATATTGGCACTATGTTCTGAAAGGTGCCAGAAATCAAGAGGCGGAATTTAGGAGCGTGCCGAAAGGTCACATCAGGCAGGTTCATCGCCCTGTGGGAGCCCGATCATGTTGGTACAGAAGAAGGATGGGACGTGGAGACTCTGTATTGACTATCGGGCGCTGAACAAGATCATTGTTTGGAATAGGTACCCGATCCCACGGATTGATGACCTTCTGGACCAAATCAAAGGTACAAAATATTTCAGCAAGATTGACTTGAAGTCTGGGTATCACCAGGTACCAATTGAACCCTCAGATGTGCGAAATATTGCCTTCAAAGCCAAGGAAGGCCTTTTCAAATGGCTGGTCATGCCTTTTAGGTTGACGAATGCTCCCGCAACCTTCATGAGGATGATGGATGACATCTTGCGGCCATTCACCAACTCATTTGTAGTGGTGTACTTGGATGACATTCTGATCTTCAGCCAGACTTGGGAAGAGCACCTTCACCACATCCGACAAGTCCTCCAAACACTGCGGCAACAAAAGTTGTGTGCCAATTTGGAAAAGTGCACTTTTGGCATGACCGAGGTTCAATATCTGGGATACATTATTGATGAAAGGGGGGTGCATGTGGATCCAGCCAAGATCCAAGTCATTCGGGATTGGCCAGCCCCAACCACTATAACAGAGCTTCGCAGCTTTCTGGGTCTTGCTAATTTCTACCATAGATTCGTGTTGGGATTCTCTCATATCACTTGGCCCTTGAGTCAAGTCACCAAAGGAGGAGCGAGAGCAAAATTCTTTTGGTCGGAACCTCAACAGAAGGCGTTCAAAGAATTGAAAAATCGCCTGTGTTCTGCCCCAGTGCTCACCTTACCAGACTTGCAGCAGCCATTTGAGATCGAGACAGATGCCTCTGACTATGCTATTGGGGCAGTTCTTACTCAACAGGGACATCCAGTGGCATATCACGGTGAGACATTGTCTGAGACAGTTCGCAAGTATCCCACCTATGACAAAGAAATGTATTCCATTGTGCAAGCCTGTCGACAATGGAAGCATTACATTTTGGGGAAGGAAACAATCATCCACACAGACCACCGGCCCCTGCAGTTCATACAGACACAAGGGAAGTTGCGGAATGATCGCCATCAGAAGTGGTCCACATATCTGCAACAGTTTCATTTGAACATCAAGTACAAGAAGGGTAGCACCAATAATGTTGCAGACTGCCTCAGCCGACCACCAATCGTGGCGCTCACCACCGTGCTCAACTCTTGTGGGCACGAGACTTTTGATTGGCCGCTTCTCTATGAGAGTGACCCAGAATTCAGCCACACTTACAAGGCACTCTTGGGGGCACGCGAGTTCCAAATTTTCACCTCCAAGATGCACTTTTATGTCACCTGGGACACCTTTGTGTTCCTTCAAGCGAGCGTGCCAAGATGATATGGGAAGCACACTACAGTCGAGTCACTGGGCATTTCGGGGTCGAGAAAACAATAGCTATACTGCAGAAGTATTTCTATTGGTCGAACCTTCGAAAGGATGTCGGGAAGCACATCAGAGCCTGTACTGCTTGTGCCATTTCCAAAATGACCATCAAGAAGCAAGGCCTATATACTCCGCTACCTACCCCTAGTCGACCTTGGGAATCCTTCTCCATGGATTACATGCTGGGCCTGCCTTCTACTAAGCATGGAAATGACTGTGTTTTCATGGTCATCTACAGATTCTTGAAGATGGCCATTATGTCGGCCTGCAAGAAGAATATCACAGCAGAAGCCACTACTAAACTCTTCTTTGAACGAGTGTGGGTGCACTTTGGGATTCCACAGTCTATCATATCAGATCGGGATAGCAGGTTCCTCAACACATTTTGGTCCAACCTTTAGTCAATGCTGGACACCAAGCTCACTAATTTAGTGTAAGACTAAAATATATGACTAGATATAAGTGACCAAAATTATAATGATTAACGTAAATGACTATTATAGTCCAAGAATAAAAATATTACCAAATAAAAAGTACATTTATGACCAAATAACAAGTATATGAATTAGTCATTTATGTTAGTAATTTTTAATTGTGTCACTCCAGAAATGGAAAATTGCAATTTTGATACTGAAGTGTCACATTTCACTACAGGGGTCTCTGAATCCGTTTGCAGTGTTAACATTTAGAGACAAAGGGGTCTCTAAATCCATCTACAGTGTTAAAATTTTGAATACCCTGTTGTCTCTAAAGTTTAACACTAGAAGGATGTTTCTATTGTCAGTACCTTAGCAACAAATCCTCTCACATTGGATTAATTATTGAATCTTGGGGATATCCTAAAGCGCAAATTTATGGGGTTTTTTGTGCGACTAGAACACTAGCACTAAAAACCATTTCCCCCCTCATATACATTATGACAAGTACAAAATGTACCCTCAAACCAGGTTAAATGTGCTCTTTATACAATTGTAAGCATCATATGTGATTTGAAAGCCTCATAATTTCTTTAAGGTCCAATGACGAGGCTCTAAAAACCAATTGTGGTGTGCAAAACCTTTGAATGGTAGACACATCTATCCCTTTGAGAATATAATTAATGCGGTGCTTTGAAACGTGGTCACTGATTATTTAGGACTTAAGTCCTTTTTTTTTCCTTCCTTGGCCATAGTAAAGGCCATGAGACCCATTATTATCATGCAAAACATACTAAATGACCATATTCCTAGCTAGAGGTATTGTTCATGGCAATTGAGCATGAGAAAGATTAATTTAGGGACTAAGGCCCTTGTTTTCCTCTCCTAACCATAACATAGATATTAACTCCCACATGTGATGATAAATACCTCCTATGGTGCCTATATCCCAAATTAAGACTAAATATCCATTAAAGAAGACCTATGTGGTTTTTAAGGTCCACTTCTCATGTTACACTCCGACTTGTGATCTTTTCCTCCTCTTGTAATTGTCCAAGAATTTATTTCCATGCCTTTATATCAATATATATTAATATTTTAATTTTTAATCATTTTAGTTTTGACAAATTTATTTTAACTATCTACTTACATTTTTCTAATAACATAGAAAATATATATTTTTTTATAAAAGTCAATAAAAACATAAAAATAAGAAAAAAAAACTAAAATAAATTGAATAAAAAATAGAAAGACTATTTAAAAGAAATCTTATCTATAATCTCTTCCTTCTAACAACCTATTCCACCATCTTCAAGACCAAAGACTAGAAAAATGAATAAAGAAAAAAAAATGTTTAAAAGTATCTTCCTTATTATAACCTATAACATTCTCTCTTCATTGTCCATTTGCCACTGAATTAATATCCCTCCTTGTTTCCCTCTTCAATTTTTTTCACAGTGATATCGAATTTGCTTTTTGCTTTTATATTTCCCTCTGCCCATTTATTAATTTGGCGGGATTTAACATTTCACAGTTTCAAGATCTACACATTTATTAATTTGGTGGGAATTTAAAGTTTCATGGTTTGAAAGTCTGTTTCGACTACAGCTGAAAAATCGCAATAACAACTAGAAATGGCTCTAATTTTCAGAAACAGATTGCTCAAGGTGTGTAAATCTTTGCCAACTTCCATTGCAACACATTCTACACCTTTGTTCTTGGGTTTTCTATACTTCCAAAATGGTGTAATAGCTATGAATACTCGCAAAACCTTTACCAATGATCTGGCAAAACCCAAAATCTATACCTGCGGCTCTACTAAATTTATTCTCCCAAAATGGATGAGAAGGCTCCATGCTGCAGAGGGTAACGAAGAAAATACAGAAAGGCTGAAAAAACTTTGCAACATATTCATTTCTTACTCTAAGATTGACATTGAACCCTTTCTCCAGAAATCAAGACTAGAACTCTTGCCAAGTTTGGTAGAACAAGTATTGAGAAAATTTGAAAATGCAGGGATGCAAGCTTTTACGTTTTTTAAATGGGCATACAAACAATAGTGGTACACACACAATGTTGAGGCTTATCACATTATTATTGGAAGTCTAAGAAGCATAAGGAAGTTTGAGCTTATATGGGTTGTAATAAATGATATGAAAGGCAAGGGGATTTTGACCCAAGAAGCATTTTCTTTGGTGATCAAGTGGTATGCTAGGGCACGTATGGATAAGGAGGCGATTGAAACTTCAAAAACATGGGAAAATATGGCTTGTCACCAGATTTGGCTTCCTTTAATAATATCCTTATTTCTTTGTGCAAATTGGATAATCATCTATCTGACTCTGTTCTGCCCGACCGTAAGGTAATAATACCAAATGCTAAATGCATTTGCTATATTTTGATTAGGATTTTTATTTTGAATGTGATTTTTTCTAATAAAGTTGTGTGAGGTGTTCCTGGAGGATTTAATCCATTGTTGGTAATGGTTTTCAGTGGGGTTACTATATGATTGGATTTTTAAAATAGTTTTTTAACTATGTGCATGCTTTTTCATTTTGGGAAAGCAGGGTTGTGAAGTGGAGCAATATGGAAAACTGGGGGCATTGAAGAGTGGAATGTCGCAGGAAACAATGAGCACTCATAGAGGCCATTGCCTTCTAATGCTGATGGAGTAGTGAGTCAGTCTCCTTAGTCTCAGATAGTGAATGCTGGAAGAGAGTGGTGATGTTGCAGGCAACAATGAGCACTCATAGAGATCATTACCTTTGAATGCCGATGGGGCAATGAGTCATTATTCAGTGAGCTGGAATAAGTTTGCAGATGCACTTGGTCTCTATGAATTTTCTCTGGAAACAAAGCCTATCACCGCGGAGGCTCACATTGGAAATGGAATTTGTCTCTAAATACAAGGTCTCATTCCAAAGGCATTTGAATGCTTTGCAAAATATCTTGTGCTTGATCCTAGAATTTTTTTGCCCTCACGCACTGTGGAGTTTTGTACAAAGATGAAGGACACTTGCTAGATGCAGTACATGTTTGTTTCTCACATCTGACACTATTTGTGGTTTTTTTCTTTTCTATACTTATTTTTTTGTGTTACTTGTTTGTTCCAGCTTCTTTATAGTAGTAGGTTTTTTATTGTATTTTGAAACTGAATGCATTTGAATATTAATAGGATAACCAAAATATATTTCTAGTAACCATGACATCAATATAGAAATGTGAAAATTACATGATATTAGTTTTGAAAAAAAAACAAAAACAACAACAATGTCTGTAATGACACAATTTTTGGGATGGCACTGTTAGAGCTGTGAAATTTCACCAAAGTCAAATTTTCAAAATATTTTTGTTAATATACCAAACCTTTTTAAGGAATCCCTACATGTTATCATATCAATCAGTGCTGATGACATGGCATGGAAATCTACTAACTCATGGGGTCACACTTCTATAAACGTATGCTACAAAGAAACCCGGAACATAATTGATAGGATTTTGAACTTGCTGCCCTTTCATAAAATAGGCATTGTTGAGTCTTTGGCATGACATCTTGACAAAATTCACAGCCAGGGTTATTTCAGACAAAGATATTTCTTGTAAATTATTGGTACGTTTTAGAACTGCCCAAATGAATGACTTTGTTTCAAAGATAAATATATACCCTTTTAACCAATCGATCACATTGGATTAATTTTCTTGGTAGTTTATCATATTTATTTATTTATTTAATGTGGAATTCACTGTAGATTTTCCACAAAATTCTGATATGCTACTATGAACAATCTGAAGACAAATTTTCTTTTCACACAGAAAAAAAATTTCTCTACCAAATAACAACATAGTAGAACATAAATAATTTCAAAAAATTTACACAATAAAACATACAATTTTTCTAGGGAACCCAACAAGGAAACCCTCACTTGCTTCATAATTTTATTAAGGAAAATTGAGCAACAAACCTGATACACATACAAGTTGGTTCTAATTTGAAAATACAAGAATTTTCCCACCTGTCGTAGGCCTGAAACTTCTTTTTGATAGCTGACTTGCTTCCTTCTCCTATATGCACTAGAGGCTCTGATTTTCCAACAAAAAACCGTAGGAAATAATCTCCTATCTCCTATCGTTGGTTAAGCTTCTATTAAATAGGGATTTCCCCTATTTCTATGCGCACTACAAAGAGAAAATTGCCTTCCTCAATAATTCGCGCAAGGAACACTTGCCTCGTTCCTCTATAAGCTCCCTTGCTCACAAAATCGTGCTCAAGAATTGGTTGATTAATTGTGTACCTTTGATATCCTTATAAGCTTTTAGATTAGGCTATTGTTAGTGAGTTTTCTAAATTAGGAGTTGAATTGGAGATTTTCTAGTTAAAAAAAGTCAGCACTCTTAGTTAATTGCGTCCTCCTAGAATTTAGGAGGCTAACTCCACTTATTCACTCAGTTCCTAATTTAACTCACACCAGAGGATAGATAACTCATACTCCACAAACTCACACTATTCAAAATAATTCTTGAACTTGTACTCATCACTAGAACTCATAGATGTCTAAGAAGATCTCCAAATTGATTCCTTGAATCAAGACATAGATAAAGGAATCCTTTCCTTCGCTACTTTTCAACACTCCCTCTTAGCGAGGAAGGGATTTTGTACAACTCCCAAATTATCTCTGTGATGAAAATAACTACCTGCTACCAATGCCTTGGTCATGATGTTTGTCGTCTGCTCCCCTATTGGAACGTATTGTAGCTTGACTATCCCCTTCTGCACACAATCTCTAAGATGGTGATACGAGATATTAATATGATTTGTGCGATCCAAAAACATTGGATTCTCAGAGAGTTTAATGCAACTCTAATTATCTCAATGTATCATGGTAGGCTCCATCCTCTATCTGAAAATTCCCACAAGTAACTTCCTCATCCAAATAGCCTTTCAAGTTACCTGACAAGCAACCATGTACTCTGCCTCTATTGAACTGAGTGCAACTGATCTCTACTTCCTGTTGTACCAAGAAACTGTAGCTGACCCAATGTCGAAGATGCCACTTGAAGTACTCTTCCTGACTATGGAGCTCCCTGCCCAATCTACATCAATGAAGCCCTCAAGCCTCAATCAACCCATTTGTACCACAATCCACAGTCCGTTGAGCCTCTGAGATATATCAACACATGCTTTGCAACAACCCAATGCACTCTGGTTGGTTCAACCATGAACTGACTTAGCTGGTTGACTGCAAAACAAATATCAAGTATTGTGCTGACCAAGTACATCAACGACCCACTGAGTTTCATGTATACTCTAAGATCCACTCGGTCTATTGTAGTAGTACCCATATTACTCCAGTTTGTGACTAGAGGTGTGGCCATGGGCCTACAATATTGCATATGAAATTTATGGAGAATATTTGTTGTGTACTTTCCCGGTCCCACAAAGATCTCACCATCACCCTGCCAAACCTCCAAGCCAAGGAAATAGAGAACAAGCCCCATATCCTTCATCTCAAACTCCTTTGCAAGGTCCTCCGTGCAATCCTAGATCAAGCTCTCATCTCCAGTGAATATAAGGTCATCGACATAGAGAAGTAGAATGAGCAACAACCCTCCAACCATGATGTAGTAAAGGTTTGCTTTTGCCTCATTCTTATTGAAGCCTAATCCTCAAAGGTAGCTTCCAATCCGAGTGTACCATGCTCTCAGATCTTACTTGAGCCCATAAATAGATCTCTTCAGCCTGCACACATGTGTGTCTCTATTGAACTTCTCAAACCCCTTTGGATGCTCTATATAGATCTCCTACTCAACAAATCCATTGAGGAATGCTGTGTTCACGTCCATCTGGTGGATTTTCCACCCCATCTATGCTGCAAGTGCTAGAATAGTCCTGATGGATGAATAATGTGCTAATGGGGAAAATGTCTCCTGAGAGTCTATGCCCTTTATTTGTGAGAATAATTTGGCCACAAACTTGGCCTTGAACTTCTCCACACTCCCATATGCTCCATGCTTCAACTTGTACATCCAACTATGGTTTTCCCCTCAGGTCATGGAACAACCTCCCAGACATCATTCTTCATGATAGAGGAATATTCCTCCACCAAACCTGTTGAGAAGCTGCCTCCTCATAAGAAGAAGGCTCAGTGTCCACAAAATCTGTCATCAGTGCCATATAACGTGTATACCTATGTGGTTGTTTAAAATTTACTCTACATAAACATGATGTTGGGAGCCTCAACTTGCTCTTGATCCTTCTGGGTCATCCTCTCAACCCACCTGGCCTTCTTCCTCCCTGTGGTTGCTGGCTCTGGCTGATCTGTGTTCTCTCGGCTTGGTTTTTCCTTCTCATCCTGCTGCGCTACCCTCTTGCCACTAGATTGTGGCTATGGCTGACTTTGAGGTGTTGGTTGTGCCTCTTGTTTGAGAGTGAGTAGCTCCTCCTCAGGTATTGCAATCTACTCACGCTCTAAGGAAACTCTTAGAGCCTGATCCTCCTGGAATCTCACATCTCTCTTGATAATTGTTGTCCTGGATCCTGGAAGATATTCCCTGTATGCCTTAGATGTCTCGTTATACCCCATAAATATACCTTTATTTGTTGTGGCATCCAACTTCTTCCTGTTTTATTTGGACACATGACAGTAGACCTTTGTGCCAAAGCTTCAGAAGTGTGAAACATCAGACTTCTTTCTTGTGAAGACCTCCTCTGGTGTAGCTCGTCCAAGCACCATGTGTTGACTCCTATTCTGTAGAAATATTGCACTGTTGCATGCTTCTTCCCACAAGAACCTAGGAAAATCTCGATCATGCAACATAGCTCTAGCTGTTCCAACAATACTCCCGTTCTTCCTCTCAGCCACCCCATTATGTTGAGGATTATGAGGTGTTATCAACTCTCTCATAATACCTTCCCTGGCACAAAAACCCTTGAAGGTATTGGAGATATATTCTCCACCATTGTCACTTCTCACTGCCTTGATTTCTTCCCAATTTTCTTCTCTACCAAGGCCTTAAACTCCATGAAACTGTCTAAGAACTCATCTTTATTTTTCATAAAATATATCCAAGTTTTTTAAGAAAAATCATCAATGAAAGTAACATAATAACCGTGTCTGTTCAGTGATGGAGAAGAGAAGGGCCCATACACATTTGAATGCACCAACTCCAAAATACGTTTGAACTTGTTGTCTTTACCATGGAAGGAAGAGTTGGCATACTTGCCAAGCTTGCATCCCTTGCACACTCCACTCTTGTCAAGGCCTCTCGTTGGTAAGCCTGTGGCAATTTGCTGAAGTATGCAAGTGTCGCATGCGTCTGCGCCAAAATTCACATACATATGCACATCCTGCCTTTCTGCTCAAGGTTGCACCAATATCTACATGTAACTGGTAGAGATTTTTCACCCTTACACCTATCTACTTATTACATCCAGAAGCCATGTGCTGGAGGTAAGCCTTACCTCTGCTGAAGGTGACATCATATCCTTTATCCTCAAGGATAACTACTGAAACCGAGTTCTTATTCAACCCTGGAACATAGAGAACATATTTGAGATGAAGAGTATTACTGAATCCCTTTCAAAGCTGACAATACCAATTCCCTTAGTATCATACTTGCCATTATCGATATTTACTTGCATATCCTTCTCATACAGCTGGTTGAAATACTCTCGATTTCTAGTGATATGGAAGGAGGCTCCCGAATCAATATACCATGTATTGCTCCCTACCAAGCTTTCCATGCAAGCTATCAATGAGAAGTCCTTCTCAAAATGAGAGGCAAACTCATCTACCTTAGCTGATGCAACTACATGCTCCTTATTCAACCCCTTCTTCTTCCCATTAGGATACTTGGAAGTGTAGTGTCCAAAAGTATGGCAATGGAATAATTTGATCTTACTTTACTTTACTGGACCTTGGAACCCTTGCCATTATCGCTAGAAGTCTCAACTAGCCCGAGCCTTAGCTCCTCCTCGATGAAGTCACTCCATAGGCGTTCCCAATTCGACAAATTATCTCATCTAGTAATACTCTAAAAAAAAAGTATGCCAATCTTTGGTAAACCCATCTAGAGCTACACACACTAGCTCTGTGTCTATAGGGTTCTCTCCAATAGCTGCTAGTTCATCACAGACTTCTCAAACTTTGGTGAGATAGGCAGTGACACTCTCACCCTTATGCATCTTGATTGCCCTCAGATTCTCTTTGAGGACCATATTGTGATTCTCTGAAGAATTCTGGTAGAGCTAGACTAAGGCATCCCACATTTCCTTAGCTATATTTTTTATTACAACATGAGGGATGACATGATCCTGAAGTCCATCCAGGATCATCCTCTTGGCCTTGGCTATCTGATTTTGGAAGAGCTTCAACTTGTCTAGATCTGAAGGTTCTCTAACACCTTTCTCAGTGAATTCCTTCAGCCCATACTCGCCCAACAAGAACAATATGCAAACCTTATGAACACAAAAATTTGAGGAGCCATCCAATCTATCCTTCTCTCTCAATCCCAATCCTGTGTGAGTTGTCATATTGAAAACTTGAAGACTCTTATGCTGATCGATTCTTATTCACAACTCTGATACCGTGTAGATTTTCAATGAAATTCTGATCTGATGTTATGAACAATTTGAAATAAAATTTTATTTTCACACAGACACAGGATTTATCCACCAAATAGAAACGGAAGAACATAAATAATTTCACAAAATTCACACAACAAAATACATGATTTTTCTAGGGAACCCAACAGGGAAAACCCTCGCTTGCTTCAAATTTTTATTAAGGAAAATTGAGCAACAAATCTGAGATGCATACAAGCTAGTTCGAATCTAAAAATACAAGATTTTTCTTGCCTTTCCTAGGCCTAAAACCTCTGCCTGATAGTTGACTTGCTTCCTCCTCCTATACACACCAAAGGATATGATTTTTCCAGCACAAAACCTTAGGAAATAAAATCCTATTTCCTAGCACTGGTTGAGCTCCTATTAAGTAGGGATTTCCCCTATTTGTACCTGCACTCCAAAGAGAAAATTTCCTTCCTCAATAATTCGCACAAGGAACACTTGGCTCGTTCCTCAACAAGCTCTCTTGCTCACAAAATCATGCTCCCAAAGAGAAAATTTCCTTCCTCAATAATTCAGACAAGGAACACTTGGCTTGTTCCTCCACAAGCTCTCTTGCTCACAAATTCATGCTCAAGAATTGTTTGATTAGTTGTGTGCCTTCGATCTCCTTAAAATATTTTTGATTAGGCTATTGTTAGTGAGTTTTCTAAATTAGGAGTTGAAATGGAACTTTTCTAGTGAACAAAAGTCAACACAGTTTAACTGGATCCTCCTAAAATTTAGGAGGCTAACTCCACTTATTCACTTAGTCCCTAATTTAACTCACACTAGAGGACATATAAACATAGTTACACGAGTACCACTCCCAAGCATTGGAGAGAACGTACCCTAAAATCCCTCGCTCCTGAGAGCTTGGGAGCTGGTAGGAAACTTTCCAAAACAACTAGGAGCATCAAGGGGTAATTTGGAGATTTTTGGGAGCTTCAATGCAACAAATTCTTGACGTTTTTGGAGCTTCACTGCAGTGAATAAGTGAAAACTTAGGTGTATTTGATGTTGCTTAAACTGATGGAATGGTGCGAAGGGAAGGGTATGTTGCTGGGTCTAGATGTGGATATGGGTCTAGAACTAGGCGAAATAACCTATTTATGGAAAGCCCTTCTATCAAAATGAAGATGAGGGGCCTGGCCAATCCTGAATGGCAAGATTTGGATGGAAATAAATATATAATTTTATTTTTATTTTTAATATATTATATTATTGTTGCTCCCAACTTGACATTTCCTATAAATTTGGGCAAAACTTCTAGCCGTGTCGGATACTCGTTCCTGCATACCCAAAGTACCCGCATACCAGAAACTCATGCAACATAGCATATAACTCTTCCTTCACAAACTTGCACTAGTCAAACTACTTCTTGAACTTGTCCTGATCACAGGAACTCGTACATGACTAAGAAGATCTCCAAATTGATTCCTTGAATCAAGGCACATATCAAGGAATCCATTCCTTCGATACTTTTCAACATTCATAGTACGATAAATTTTGTGGAATCCATGTTAGTATCTTCTTTCCCAAAGGCCACATTGCAAAAGAAAAACATGTAGATTTGGCTCTTCCTACTCATATGTTCCAGTAACTACAACATGCATCAAAGCATAAGCAACTTCAGCAATTGGATTTGCAACAAAAAAGAAGATAAATCACATGGAAAACTTATTGTTTAATGGAATTTGTGTCATGGAAATAATAATCAAGGCAGTAAACAATAAGAACATGGTTTTGAATTTTGAAAAAAATATAAATCTCAGAACGCTTTCTTTTTCTCGATTGAAAAACATATAAAGCTCAAAATGCTTTCTTTTTGTCCAATCAAATTGTTCACTATTTCCACTGTCCAAAATAGTTGTAAGGCAAAATTTTGCTACTTACAGTGATTTGGCTTTTTTTGTCCATATTCAAAACCTCTAGGACATCATTCCAGATTGCAACCCTAGCAATTCATATGTAATACAATAATCTATTCATGGGAGTATTATTGGATATTTATCATATGTTTTTCTTTAATCCCTTTGGAGAAAGCTTGAAAGTCGGCTTTTGAGGCTCAATTTCATTGGAGCCTCCAAGAAAAATTTGCTAGGGAAAAAATGTGGAGGGCCTAGTAGAAACCTATATTACATGGGAGTTCACTTGCCCCTCTCATTCTTGTGCTGGATATGGTGTTGTAGGAGTGTGTGATTGACTTGGGAAGCTACACTTCCAAGTGCTCCCAATAATTTTGATAGCACTCATGGGAACACTCCCCATATGCTTGAAAGATGACTAATTATTTTCCTTTTTCTAAAATTATTGTGGATTATGTGAAGGCGCTAGTAGCCCCAAAACACTATGGAGGATGGTTTAGAGCTTATAAAAACTCCATTCCATCTTCTTTTCTTATTCCAATTGTCATCGAATCATTTCATTCATTGCTTATTATAGTTTTGAGAATTGGTCATGGCAAGAAAAATCAAGAATAGATAGTAGAATTGTTTCTGTTTTTATTTTTATTTTTGATTTCATTACTTGTCATAGACTTCAACTCTATTTAGTTTTTTAGTGTCCAGTATCTATTTTATAAATTAGGCACATGGCTAATCTTGTAAACATTATTCTATACATGCTATAACTCTTTGGTGACAATGGCCTATTACATTTCATATTCCACACCTTCCAATCTAGTTCATAACTTTTGTAATTGTTAAATTGTTGATGTTATTTGGTTCAATTTAATTTCCTATTCTACTTCATGCTATTTCTTTTGAATTTGTAACTTCTACATAGTATACCACTGGTTGCAAATTATTGAGACTTATACTAAATCCTTGATGTTCATAATCTACTATGAATCATATTTCTAAGCTCTTAATAATATTGTTTTGCCTATTATTAGCATTAAAGTCTACATTCTCCACAACTAATTTGGCATTCTATACATTTTTTTTGAAGGAGTTGGCACTAATGCTAGGAACTCTATTTATCATAATATTCATTCCATTTTTATAACCATGGTGGATTACAAGGGGCTAAAATGTTTTTTTTTTTGGTAATTATGGTGGGTGGGGTGGGGGGAATCTCACCACCCTTGCTTTACCAATGAGTTAGGTCCTATTGTACAAGCCCATTTTAATTGAAAATATATGCATTATAATATATAAAAAGTAAATATATGTGTATAGAATGTCTCTGGGAATGATTCGCTCCCAAGTATTTTTTGTAAAAGATTGATTTAATAATCTTGCAAAGTTTGAAGGCCTTGTCGCTTTGCATGATTTGTAGATTTGAAAGTAAAGGATGCTAAAGTCAGTATATAGTTCATAATCAAGCAATTGAGTTGCTTTTTCAATTCATTGAGATTGATTACGATTGGTGGTTGTTGTGCATGTGTCTTGATAGCCTTGTGACCATTTGGTTCTAGTCATATAGATTTTTTCTTAATTTTCTGGGCCCAAGGTAGAATAATTGAGATACACTGACCTTATTCATATATATATTTTATTGATTTTGATTATCGGGGCCTAAGGTAGAATAATTGGGATACACTGACCTTATTATTCTATGTTATGGTCTTCTGTCATTTTGCATGCATACATTTGAATCACGATAGTGAGTAACTCTCTTTTGTTGATACCTCATGCTATTTGCTTAGTTTGAATTTTGTATTTTTTCTTAAATGAATTGTTCCCACAATTTTTGATTCTTGACCTCTTTGAGTGCGAGAGTCTTGGAAGAACCTTTGATAGCACACTCTTGTGCCAAACCTATTTGGGAGCACTCTTTAGGGTATGAAGGAGTGTTCCATGCCTCCATGGGAGGAACTCTATAAAGTGCACTTCTCTAGTGCTTTTGGAATGAACACGAGGAACTTAAAGCACTCCCTAAGTGAGCCTAGAGGTTTTCTTGGGTGACTAAGAGTGCTCTCACCATTAAAAAAAGTCTCATGAAGCATTCTTATGCTTAGTGAAATTGCTTTTACAAAAGTTTAGATTTGTAGCGTTTTTTTCATGATAGGCGTAAGGAAGGGTCTTAATAGCCCTCCAAATAATGGCTATGGTTTATGGAGAACCTGAAGGGGTGTTTAAAGAATACCATAATCATTATTGTTGAATATATGAGAGGCAAGGTCTATGTCTACTCTTGCTTGTCTTTTCTTCCCTTTGTGTTGAATGCTCTATTTTCATACTCTTCTCGTTCCTTTTCCTTCATTTTGTTGCAAACTTGCATGTTTTTATCATGAAACATGTTGGGTATATGTTTTATTATTCCATATTTTAATGATGGTGTCTATTGGCAATATCAATGATGTGAATGGATTTGAGAATCTTCATGGTGAGGATGGCCCATTCCGTGGAGAGGGAATTTTGGCTTTGTGATATATTTAATTTCCATCATAGAGGTATTTGATTTTCTGTTGACTATGGAATGGAGAAAAATCCTCCTAGAAGATGCTAGATTTCATTTCCAGCCAAATGTCTCTAAGTGCAATCAAATGATGAGATCTATGTTTTGATAGATTTATCTTCAAACCATTTCTTTTTACAGTTTAACTAGGATGCCTCTTGCCAAGATTCTTGACTTCAAGCTAGTGGAAGAATAGCCCTTGAGACCTCCTTATTAAAGGATAGCTTCATGACTGATATCAAGGATTGGAGACCCGAGATCCAAGCAATCTACCTAGATCAAAGGGATAAGAACAATATTTTTTTTCACCAGTTTATGAATCATTGCAATAACATTAACACTGGTTGGAAAATGCCAAAGGAAGATGGCATGATCATTTTCTTCAATGACAACACTCAGGGCACTGATCACTTCACACATATATGAAGAATAGCAAAGGCTGACTATTGCAGAAGTGGTGCAAATGACGACAATTTTTTCCTAGTTTTGTCAATGTCCTTGGGCTTCTTTTATTAAGTGAGTCAAGACAAAGTCTTAGTTTGTCATGCTAGAAGATGTTTGAAATTTTTATATCATTGATAAGTATTTTTTGGTCTTCAAAGCAGGTCTAGGCATGGGGGAAAAAAATTATGTTGAGCTGCTTGCATTGAAGTTCCTACTAAAATTGACAACAGACAAAGGGATCCCTACGATGGAGGTCTATGAGGATTCTGAGATGATACAAAAATGTATAAAAGGAAGCTACAAGAGGACACGAACCTGAAACTACAACCAATTCTGGAATAGGTCAAGTTCATGGAACATAGTTTCTCTAGCATATCATTCCTTCCCATTGATAAGGGAACTTAATATATATGTAGATGAGTTTTCAAAGGGGGGTCTGTAACTGGTAGTCACCATTGAATATATATTTGAGTATCAAAGAGACATATTACAGGCTAGATCTCAGCTGGTAATTGAGGTTTAATTTGTTTTCTTTCTAAAAGCATCTATAGGAGACACATATTTACCTTTTATAAGGAAGACTATGGGGACTATTGCATCAAATCAGGTACAATTAGGGGTTATAGAGGAACTTCAGGATATGGTATTGAATTTTCTGTGGAAATTTTTGCTGAGGATTCAGTGAAGGATTTATCAAGGAAATGAAATATCTATTTCAAATAATTATCTTAATTTATAACAAGAATTGAAGTATTTTGTTTCCATAGGAATTCTGCTATGGTGGGATTGGGTTCAGTAAAGCTGTAGGGCTGGCCTTACTATGTTTTAAGGACTCAAAAAATAATTAGGAATCTTTTTGGATCTATTTTGACATGACTGCTTGCATGCTTCAAAGTGAGTTTCTAAAATTATTATTAGCATCAGTGGGAGGCCTTAGAGCTACAAGACACTGCCATGACTTTGAAGTTTTTTCGAATAGATATGTCAGTGACATACTTTTAAGAGTTGGAGGGCAACTGTTTACTATTGCTTTAGATTCCTTTGGGAAGATTACTAGTGTGGTACTGGGTTCACGTAATAGGCAAAGATCAAGTGCTTGGATGCGTATTTGAAGACTCAGTGAACAACTAAGATTGTACTATGTGAATTTTTGTTATTTTGGTATGTGGGATGGAGCCTGAGTGGAACAGAGTCTAAAAACCTGGTGCACAAAGTGGCATGGGAAGTCAGGTTGCCCTGAAATGCTCAATAATTTTACGAGATGTGCATATCTCCCTTCAACAAGCAGTGTAGAGTTTGGTGATCCTTGATCTTAGTCATGAAGCTATTAGAAAATTTTCCATAATATTACTATTTCTTGAGTTGCTTTGATATAATTATTTTACTTGTCACCAAAGCTTCTAGTTCCTGGCACTTACTTTTCAACATTTATATACTTCCTCTATTGCTATGTGACAAAGGCTGATTTTGTGGCTTAGAATCAATACCATATTAATGTTGCACATGCACATATGAAAAACACTTGTAATGAGAGGAGGGACATTTGATATAGTATTCAATGTTTAATTATCAATACAAAATGATATCTCCATGAGAGAGAGAGATGTAAGGTAGACGAGTGCCACTGGAAAATGCAGCCATAAAGAAAATAAATGTGAATTAAATGCTTAAATCACTTCATAAATGCTTGTAACTCAAAAGTGCTCAATATTTGCTAGTGCAATTTTGGTAGGTCATGTTGGTGGTTGGTACTAGACTTACATGTGTGCTTCTTCAAGGACACCTTCATTAGTGTGAAACTCTTCTTTGTGACTTGGGGTCCTTTTTTTTACCTCAATTCTTAGTTAGGGCTTTGACCTCCTATATGCTCACTGTGTAGCTTGGCATCATTGCCATATCAAACTTGCACTTGCACATATGCAGGACACTTGTAGAGAGAGGAGAGACCTATGATTTATTATTCAAAGTGTGTAATTTATCCATACAGAATGATATATCTGTGAGAGAGATATGTATGGTAGAGAAGCAACACTGCATAATGCAGCCATGAAAAAAGGAAATGTGAGGATTTATGAGAGCCTCAGATTCTGGGTCCATAGGAAGTATGGTATAATTCTGTTAAGGGACCATTACGTATCCTAGTACGTATTGGGTTAACAACCTGATTTAAGCATCCCTAGAGGTTAGAATGAGGGATATTGACTTGCAAGCCATCTTATCTTCAACTTTCTTAACTATGCCACCTCAATTCATTGAGTAGCAGATAAAATGGAGTTACCATAACCTTCTCCTTGGGAGGTACCGAGTAGAATTTTGGGTTGGTATACTCCCAGTGTTAAATTCTAGACATATCTGTTAGTTTCTGCTGCACACAAAGAAAACAAGATGGCAATAAATTAATTAATGTACTCATGGTTGGATTCCTCTGTATGCAAACAAAAGTTTGTAAACAGTCCCTGTGGCCTCCAATTTCACTTCCTGCATACTTACAAGGTGCCACCTTGCTAGGTATAAGGTGCTATTATGACATCATTTATTTTACTATAATTCTGTTTCATGTAATGATTTCTTATGCCAAGTACAGTAAACAAAATGATGTTGTTTCCGTGTTGTCACTCCAAAAACCTAACATGAAAGGTGATGTTATGAAAATATTTCTTTTAATGCAATTCTTATTTATGTAATGATTGTTGATGCCAAGAACACTCAACGAAATGATGATGTTGTATATGATAATTTTGTGAGTCAGCTTCGCTGTATTGTCACTCCATAAATCTAACGCCAAATCCTTGGTCCGAGGACCTAAAGACTCTACAAGTTTTAGGCCAACCCTTGATTGAAGGGCATGTACATACTACATTCTATGCATCCAAGATTTACTTCATCTAGGAATAAAAATGTTTTTGACAATCTATTTATTCCATTACCTACCCAACTATAAGTGAGGTCCCTAAGGCTTCCCAACAATCGTACCATTTCTGGCTGACAATAACAATTCAAACCAAGCCAAAATGAACAGAGTATTCTCCTCACACTATCATAAATATATGTGTATGTTTTTGGGTGCCTCCCTGTGCGTAAACTAGACCTCCTTGGGGCTAAGCAGGTCTAAAGTTTGTTTTCTTTGGCATCTCTTTCTATACTCCTGAGTTTCCTCCTTATGTTTAACAAGAAAAGCAGAAAATTTTTTAAGACTAGTCACCACATATCAACTTTCTTGTTTAATATTTTCCTATAACTAAAAGAAATTGTATTTCTTATCTGACAATTAATGATTCACTTTGGTGGAACCTAATCACATTTCTCTGTCATATGCAGAGGCATCCCATTGTATGATCTTCCATGCTACCCATACCTAATAGGATGCATGATTTCTTTATCCAGCATAACAATTTACATTATAATTGACACCTTGTAATGCCCAGACATTGGTGTTGAATGATTAGTTTACCTGATAATTCTAGTTGTGTCAAATTTGAGTCATGAAGACTATTTTGTACCTAGAGTAATATGAGCCCACAAAGAAAATGAGGAATTTGGAGAGCCAACTCATTTGAGTTCACTATTTTAGAATTAAATAATAACATGGAATACAAAATCATATCATAATTGGAGATTGAATATGCAAATGGATCTTTCGCTTTTCATGGATCTAGCCAAAATAAAATGACTTATCAAATATAACTCTCCTCACACAAACTTCAGTAAATGTAACTTAGTGCTAATAAAGCCTACTAAGTGTAGAAAGATCATATCAGATAAGGTAATAGTTTCTAGTTAATGTCCACAAATAGCCATGGAAGGGTAAATTATCTCCATTGTTTTATGGAGATAAGGGAACTAATCAAAGGCCAAGCCCTCTTTTCAAATAATTATATAATAGTCTATTAGCTTCATGTAGTTCTGTGTTTGGCATAGAGCAGTGCATATTTTTGGTGTGGCACCTAAATTTAAATAATTTTTGAGGGTCCTATAAAATAAATCCAACCTCAAAATCCTAACAAGACCAGGTCAAGGATGGAGGTTGAGTGTAAATCAAGCAAAATGGTTCATAGGGCCTGTGGGTCAATCCTAAGGTTGTCTAGGCCAATTGGGTCTCAAATAAGTTCCTGGAACACACCAAGATTTGAAATATTTGGTTCCTTCATAATATTATTTAATTGAACCCCTGCTGGTAGAAAAATTAATAGCTAGTTGAATTAGCATTATGACATGCTTATATCTACTCCCTGCCTTTCTTGAGCTATCAATAGTTTTCAGATGAAGGAAATTATTTCTTCTAAATAAAAAAATCATAGATGAATTCCATTCTCATCTGGGATCACCAATAATATCTGCAAGAGCACTGCCCATCCTTAAAATGATGAAAAAAAATTGCATCCCTCAAAACAATCTCTCTCCTGACAATCTTAGAGATAACTTGATATTGGTGTGATAGTCAACACAAACACATAGATTCTTCAAGAGTCTTAGTTTTTCTAGGCGATGTGTTGATGAGTCCAAAATCAATGTCCAGATTCTCCCGATGCTTCTAGATAATTTTCTTCTTTTTCTTCTCCTCCACATAGTGCAACACATTCTTAATATTCATGGTTTGATATGTGTCCTTTTGCCTTCATCTGCCTAGCCAATTTTTTCAGCTTTGAATAAATATAATCTTTTTGTGGATGCATGTTATCTCTTAAAACAAATATGGGCATTTTTTTTTTTACTTGAATCTAGCTACATCCTGTTGACTTTTTAAAGCCCCTATCTTTCATCACTGTTCTTATCTTTGCTGCTTCATCCCACATGCCACTGGCAGCAAAAATATATGATATGAGGACATACATTCCATGGTTTTGTAGTTTCAATGCCAGAAGGCCATTTGCTACAATTATACCTATGATGAATTCTCAAAAGAGGAGGATTTTGCAGCACTTTGTTGTCCAGGTAAATCCCCTCTGCGGACAAAGGTGATCCCTCTAGCCTTATGGGTCTAGAAACTACGGGAACATACTAACATCTACCTTCCTAGATTGTAATGAAATTCAGAGCAAGGAAGATGACCTACCTTGTTCTGATGCTATGTTGTCATCTTCTGTTGAAGATTCTTGATCTGTCACTCTTCTCAAACTCGATGCACATTGCTACCAACATTCGATTACCTGTACAGACAGTCAAGACACCATGGCAAGCGTAAAACAACTACAACCTATCTAACTGATGAAGGAATGTTAGAAATCTCATTATCAATGTAAATAAGAGAGGAAGATAAATATCAAATGCATTTTATTATGATAAAGAAAAGGGGAGTTTACAACCAAGCCTTGATGTTGAGGCTCTCCTTTGGTAGGTTTGTATCCAAGCACATTTGCAACACCCTCATACACAAAGGTCTAAGATCTCACTATGTTCCTAACACACAAAAACAATCACACTTTGCACTGTTCTCTCGAAGCTATGATTGCTTCTTCTCTCTATGCTAACTAAGGTAGCAGAGGTGAAAGAGGTCTCCTTATATAACAATGGAGGAGGAGGTTGTGGGCCCTCAAATAATGGGAAAAGAGCTTATCCTTTGGAGTAGTTCCTATTTCTTGGGAACAAGAAGCCCAAAGGGGAATTCCTCGGCCATATCCTAAAAACAAACTTCCAGCTCACCACCTCACGAAGATTCTAGTCGCGGAAGCTTCCTTTCTATTTAAATTTTTTTCCAAAAGAGGATCAACGCGGGTTCGACATTAAGATAGAGCACCGATTGGCGCAGGTCACAGTGCAAATATTTGCTATCGGCGCAGGTCAGACACTGAGACAAAGCGCCAACCTTGAAAACCAGGTTTTTATAGGAATCTTCCAGAAAAGTTGTAAAGAGATATGAATTGGAAGAAAAATTGTGGCAGGGGTATGTATTCCATGCTTGGAAAGTACACAAGGGTCATTATATGGGTCCTCTAGGATCAAGGAATGGGGAGTACAAGGACGGTGAAAAATTGCTGTGTAACAGATGCCCCCTAAAGTATGAAGTCTGAACATAAGTGAGGGGTGAAATTCTTTACAAGTACGTGCAAGGAACCAGACGCTGCCGTCAGGAGACCTACAAATCAAGCATAGATACATATACATAATTGAAATCTTTGATGAAAATCCATGAATCAAGGTATGGATGCAACCATCCGTAAAAGAGACCATGGTATGGTCACAACCATCCATATAAGAAGGATCTCATATAGATTCATGGTATGGTCGCAGCCATCCAATTAAAAGAGTCATGCATATATTCATGATAAACCAAAATATCTCGCAGCCTAGATTTTATCAGACAAAACCCAGAGTCTTGGGCTCCATCTCAACTCGAACAAGTACAAATTCAAGCATGAAAATATGTGAGCTGAAGTCAAACATGAAAGAAGGTCACCTGAGTACCAGCCAATGATGAAAGCCATTAACAGGCGCGAGAGAAACCACCAATAATGACAATGTCTCTCAAGGTACAACTAGTACAATCCACGGAATGTGAAAAGTGATCTGGCATCGAACACCTGCAGAATCACCTGATCAAAGGCCAATAAGGTGGACCTATCGTCGAATGTGAAAAACTTTCCATTGAGGCATGCAAGCTCCAAGATACCGAAAAGGAGTCTCTAGATCAAATTCCAAGATAATGAGCTGAATTCGACAGGAAGCGATCCATCGAAAGAGAGTCATAATGAATCCCACACCATCAACACGAAACAGAGGATGTAATATGAGTGTTAATCAAGACTGAAACATAAGATCATGAATGTACAAACTGTAGAAGGATTTTCTCTTGAACATATCGGTGACACGACTTTGGGATTTGGCAGCATTTGACTCAAATAGGATTAGAAGTCATGTTGACAAGATTGGTAATCGAATGAGAGGAAATTTTTTTTCCCAAACCCATGGAGGCAAAGTGACAAAGTGAAGATATCCCAACCCGACATGAAACATATAAGTGTCATGTTCAAGAGTGACATATTGCGGACACAAATAACGAATAACTTCCATTCCCCCCCACCATTTCTGGTGAGTACCTCTTTATTTTTACACAAGATTTAAGAGGATAGCATATGCTTTTCATATAAGTTTGTCCTTCGGAAAAATCCATCCTAGTACATTTTATGAGCCCTAGGAAGGAGGAACTCGGGGATGTCATGATGAAAATTTCTAATGTCATTTAGTTTTAATGAGTCTGACAAAGGAAGAACTCGGTATCTTTTCATGTTTAGAGATTTTGAAAAGAAGCGTAAAAGGAAACTCTAGCAAGTCCCTTTTCGTAAATAGTCCCTCATAACCGAAAAGGTAGAAAACAAACTATGAGAGAACCTCTTAGTCATGATAGGCTAAGAAATTCCTTTTTCGTAAATAATCTGTCCCAACCCGAAAAAGGGGTAAATGTATACTGGGTAGATGACGTTTCGTAGCCTTTAAAGAGTTCAAAATGACAAGAGTCTCGACAATCTTTTCAATTTTCGAGAGTCAGAAAAGAGCTGAAAATTGACTCCTCTTGGAGGAATGAGTGGCATTAAGGGTAGCAACTGGTTCCAGTGATGGTGGAACTACTTAGACCAAGTAAAGGTCAAGAGGCTGGCTAACAAGACCACTCATTGTAGCGATTCCTCTGGAATGGGTAAAACAATCAAGTGAGGGCATATGATTGGACGAGAAAATGGTAACGATGGAATGAGAAAACCAAGGTGCATCTAGAAAAAAAGGCTGATAAAATGGCAATCACGAGGGGTAAAATAAGAATGGTTTCATTTTTAGATAAGCTTGAAATCAGGAAACTCTTCTTGAAATTGGTTTCATTTTTACACAAGATTGAAACAGGAAAAAAACTATGCTTGAAATGTTTGCATGCCCCCAGCATGGTGACTCAATTCAAGGTACATGCCCCCCAAGCTTCAGTGCATTCACTGGAGTAGACTTCCAGTTACTGACAGGTGGATGGAATGAAGGTTCAATTACGAGATAAAGAGAAAGACTTGACTCGAATTTTACGAGATCTAATCAAAGGCTTGAATTGAAAAGGGAACCTGTTTCATTTTTTTAATGAGGTTGACACAGTAAAAGAACTATCCTCATGACCTAATTCATTTTTTAATGAGGTTGACATAGAAAATGAACTATCCTCAGAAGAGCTTGTTTCATTTTTTAAGGAGCTCGACACAAGAAAACAAACTATGCTCCAAACACCTTGTTTCATTTTTTAAGGAGCTTGACATAAGAAAACGAACTGTGCTCTGCAGAGCTTGCTTCATTTTTTAAGGAGCTTGACACAAGAAAACAAACCGTACTCCAAAACAAGCTTGTTTTATTTTTTAAAGAACTTGACATAAGAAAATGAACTCTGCCTCGTAAGAGGCTTGTTTCTTTTTTTAAGGAGCTTGACACAAGAAAAAAAACTCTGCTCCGAATATTTTATTCAAGACATAGAAGAAGTCATGACTTCTAAGAGGTGCTCATCCAATGGGAGAGCAACATTCAGGAAATTAGGATCCAATGCCCCCAGAACACGGTACACTATGACACTATCACTGAATGCGGGCATGGGACATGTAGCCACATAATTAACATGTGATGGGGAGGACACCACCGACAGGTAAGGACCAGGAAGGGATGACAGTAGACCAGATGTCACATCAGGACCAAAGAATGAAAGTTGATCAATGGTCACGATCCGACCTTCATGTGGAAAACAGATCACACGAAAGAGGGAAGAGACAAGCGCACCCATGGCATAAGCATAGCCGCGCCCCAAGAGTAAATTAAAATACAAGGGGCCTTGGAACACCATCACGTCTATATATATGGTTTTCCCTCCCAAAGTAATAGGCAACTTCGGAAGGATCCCTAATGGTTGACTTGTTCCTCTGTTAAAAGCCAACAAATTCTGAGTAACAGGCACAAGTTGTGGAGAACCCAAATATTTCCATGTATTTGAAGACAAAATACTAATCGAGGTGCCTTCATCTATGATTGTTCCCGGTACGACCATAGTGCATGCTTGTACAGTGATCTCAAAGGGCACGTAAGAAGGAAGATGGTATCTCATAAATCGAATCTAATCAAAGGAAGTAACCAAACTACATGGAGGGAGTGCCATAGGAATCATAGGATTATCCCCCTACGTTATAGGAGTGGAAAGACCATCCTCCTGAACTCCAGGAACGAGAGAAGGAGGATCAATTTCTGGAACTACGACGACGGGAGTCAGAGGATCATCCTCCTGGATGATGGAAATAGGAGGATCACCCTCTGATCTTGGGGAATCAGAGGAAACAAAAAGAACTTGACTGGGATGAGGCCCACTCTTGATGGAAATGACTTGGTGAATTGTAGGTGGAACCAGGTCGTCCTTCTTCTCAACCAATGATTGGTCAGAAATAGACTCATGAGACTGACTTTCAGAGAGAGTGGAATTGACCAGAGACGAATCTCGATCAATAACTTGATCAGCTAGCCGAGGACTCGAATAAATCCTCCGATAACCAACAGGAAGACGGGACTCAGAAGCTAAAAGGGTATCCAATACTTTAGAGGCTTAATCCATATAAGGACAGAGGTGAATGGGATGGTTCCCTTCACATAACCTATAGGGAAATTTGATCTTACCCTGTTTCTTACGAGTCTCATTATCTCTAGCTGAAGTCTCATCATCAACATGATGCCCAAAGGCTAATGATGAAGGGTGAATCGGGCTAATAGACCACACTTCTAGTAGCTTGGGAATACCAGGGAAATCACGAAGAAGGTGGTCACCCTCAGGTAGCTTGCAAGGGAATTTGACTCTGCGAGACGAAGTGGGAGGTTTATTGATATTAGCTGCATGGGTAGCAATAGTTGTTGATTTTCCCCATAGCTTATGTTCCTTCTTCTTCTTCGACTTGTTCTTCTTCTTCTTAGCCACCCGGTTACTAGAATCCAGAATTTCACCAGGCGAAGAGGAAGAACAAGGTGAAGAAATAGGCGAAGAAGGTGAGGGGTCAACTTTAGAATCAACATGATGTTGTTCAGGCAAAGGAGACGGTTGAACAAAGGTTTGGACACTCGGGACCACTGAGGTTGAAAATAACCATACGGGAAAACCAACAGTTAACCCAGGAAGGGACAATGTTGCCATATAAGGAGCTCCAACATTCCCAAAAGAAGGAAAATGACCAGGATTCCCTTTGGAGGGGATTCCTTGGTTGGTAAACTCCGGAAACGTTGCCATTGGAAACAACCCTAAAAAAATCACTAAGGAATATAACTTTAACCAGGAGTATTTCGTGGGTAGTTTAATTTTAAGACACTGAAACAAAACTCTACCTTTTCATATTTTAAGAGTCAAGAAAATGAAAAAAGGTGACTCTAGTCGCTTTCAATTTGAACGAGCGTGAAAGGACAAGTGCTTGATGATCTTTTCAATTTTATAGAGTCACGAAAAGACCAAAATGACTACTTAGGTAATCTAAGCAAGAGGGTGTACCAAGTTTCCGTGAACTGCAATATACACCTTGGTGATCAAATGAAAGAGAAATGACAAAGGACTTAACGTAGGTGCAGGCAGTCTCCCAGAATGCTGTGTTCGGTGTATCACAATTACAGGGTGGTAGACGCGTCTTCCTACGGATAAAGGATTGCAACCTATGAGGGTCTTCCTTTATATACTCGATGGTACAGGGAGCACAAGTCTGTGCTAGCGCTGTCTATTGCCAGATGGCGAACGAAAACTACTAGGTTTAATGACGTCGGAACACGTCACTAGCCTAGACCTCTAAATATGTGCGTTAAGTTTCAATGCTTCCTTAGGTTAATTGAATAAATTTAAACGGTTGATCTTGAATTATGTCTCAATTCCAAGGCCCTGCCATTGTCATCAGAGAAATTCTATATGCAGCTATATGACAAAATAAACCTTTCAATTCGATGAATGCTATCTAGTTAAGGGAAGAGTCTCAAAAAATGATGTAACAAATAATGATACTGCAAATGAAGCTTTTTCCTAACTAGATGACTTTCACTATTCAAAAGTGATGTAAAACATTCAAAGATGCGAATTATGCAATGTAATATATGCAAAATTCTCTTTTCGAAAAGTATGCAGTTGTAATCTATGCACAATTCCCTTTTTTTTTTGAATGAATAAGAATGCACTCAATGCATTTTTCGATGAAATGAAAATCTACTTAAGGCAAGATTTAAATGAAAGAGAATGCACTCAATGCAACCTTTAGTTTCCAATCATTAAACAATGTAATCTAAGTTCAATGATAAATTTCAAACATGAATTTTCAATGCAATTTGATCTAATGCATTTTAACGAAAAGCAAACTTTGAGACGAAAACTAAATGAACACAAATTCACTTAATTCCAAAGGGATGCAACAAACATTAATAATATAATCCTATTTTGAACACTTTGTAACAAAATTCCTCAAAAGGCTACAAGAAATATTAGTTCAAGCATGAAGAGGACTTCCAAAGCGTGAGCTCAAAAACAAGGCATTCATTCCTTTTTACATCAAGCAATCAGAACACTTTTAACCTGAACAATGAGCAATGTAATCTATGCTCACAAGAAAACAAGAAAACCAAATGAACTCGAGAGACACTTGAGGCTTGAACACTCAATCAACCAAAAAGCAAAAGGTAAGAAACTAGAGATGGCTCACCAAGCAAGGAAATTGACTCAATCAGTAGGGTGATGTCCTGCGAAGCATGCAACCAGGCAATTGATGCACGACCCTAGAAAAACTCGGATGTAAGGATGCATGTCCCAAAAAACAACCAAAAACCAAGCCAATGAGTCAATAAAACCAACACGAGTTAAGGGGATAAAATTTAAATCATACAAAGAAAAAGACCGGATGGGAAAGACACACTGGTGAAAGACTTAGGGAAAAAATCTTAAATTTTCACACATGCTGGAATTGGCACGACTTTAGGGGCTAAAGCTACTGCCCATGGCCCATTGCCGCGGCTTGCTAACTGACAACTAGTGCCAATCGACGCAACTATTAGACAAATAAAAGTGCCAATGCTTGAAAAAGAAAAAAAACAAAGAATTTCTCCTAACCAAGACCAGAATCACCACTTCAAGCAAAAACTAAAAGATTGTAATTGATGAAAAACATAGGAAAAAACAGGGAAATGGTCGTTCGACTAAACTCGTCGAATGACTAAGACCTCAAAGAGTGACAAACTCAAAGGAAACTCCCCAGCGGATTCACCAATTTTTTGTTTAGGTAAATCCTCTCTGCGGATAGAGGTGATCCCTCTAGCCCTAGGGTGGGTCTAGCAACTACGAGAACATACCAACATCTACCTTCCTAGTTTGTAAATGAAATTCAGAGAAAAGAAGATGACCTACCTTGTTCTAATGCTATGTTGTCGTCTTCCATCGAACATTCTTTATCTGTCACTCTTCTCAAGCTTGATGCACGCTGCTACCGACGTTTGATTACCTGTATAGACATGGCAAGACACCATGACAAGCGTAAAAAAATTACAACCTATCTAACTGATCAAGGAATGCTAGAAATCTCATTATAAATGTAAACAAGAGTGGAAGATAAACATCAGATGCATTTTATTATGATAAATACAAGGGGAGTTTACAAACCAAGCCTTGATGTTGAGGCTCTCCTTTGGCAGGTCTGTATCCAAGCACATTTGCAACACCCTCATACACAAAGGTCTAAGATCTCACTATGTTGCTAACACACAAAAACAATCACACTCTGCACTATTCTCCCGAAGCTATGATTGATTCTTCTCTCTATGCTAACTAAGGTAGTAAAGGTGAAAGATGTCTCCTTATATAACAATGGAGGAGGAGGCTATGGGCCCTCAATTAATGGGAAAAGAGCTTATCCTTTGGAGTAGTTCCTATTTCTTGGGAACAAGAAGCCCAAAGGGGAATTCCTTGGCCATATCCTCAAAGCATACTTCCAGCTCACCGCCTCGCGAAGCTTCTAGTCATGGAAGCTTCCTTTCTATTTTAAAAACTTTCCAAAAGAGGATCGACGCGGGTCCAACATTAAGATAGAGCGCCGATCGGTGCGGGTTGCAGTGCAAATATCTGCTATCGGCGCGGGTCAGACACTGAGACAAAGCGTCGAACTTGAAAACCAGGTTTTTATAGGGATCTTCCAGAAAAGTTGTAAAGGGAGATGAATTGGCAGAAAAAGTGTGGTTCAGGGGTATGTATTCCATGCTTGGAAAGTACACAAGGGTCACTATATGGGTCCTCCAGGATCAAGAAACAGGGAGTACAAGGACAGTGACAAATTTCTGTGTATAACACTTAGATACATGAAGAACAACAAGTATATGGGTATAGAATCTAAATGGAATTCTATGTGAATTTTACAAGGCCATGAGCCATGATTAGTGACAATTTTTGTCATTTGGAAAACACATTCCCAAAAAAGCAGCCACAAACAGAATTGGTGATTGGCATCCAATTACATTTCTTAGTGTGGCACATAATATCATGGCTAAAACAAAGACTCTAAGGATCTAGGAAATTCCATGGAAGGTTGTCTAATGATAGCACAAGTTTTTTGTATAGATAAGTAATCTCAGTACCATGGTTTCAACATGTAAAACCTTCAAATGTGCAAAAAAACTAGCCAGCAACCTCTTTTCTTTGAAATTTCATTTGACAAAGCTTTTGAATGAGTGTATTGGACTTTCATTATTGGACTCTTGTGGAGTTTGTACCTATATGTGTGACTATGGAGAACACATTGTTCACTAATACATTAGCTTTTATATACCAAATAGTGCTTAGATAAGTTTAGTTAATGATGCTCACGCTTGTTTAGACATAATCAACTTGGCATCAAGTGATGTGTTTAGTGACTAAAAAACCATTTTTAGCCTAGTGGGTTTGGACTCTCTTTCTAACTAGAATCCCTCTGCTTGGACATTTACCCCACCACTAGAAAATTTTTCCTAATTTTTCGACGGCAACATCGTCGCAAGAGTGACGGTTCGAGGACGGGAAAAACGTGGTTCGTCATAAGGCGTCGCAGACACGACGCCTTGACAAAGTGTCGCATCACGAGCACCTTTCTGTCGCTTCCAAACAACGTCGCTCTTCCGACGTTTGTATGAGTGTCACCAATTCCGACGAAATGTGGTCCGACGTTTTGAACGTCGCCTCTTCCGACGTCTTTATCTGCGTCGCTCCTACGGGAACAATTATCGCCGGTACGATGCCCTACAAAAGTGTCATAAGACCGACGCATTGCAAAAGTGTCGAAAGACCGATGCTTTCCAAAAATTTCGCAATACCAACACCAGGAAGAACTGTCGTAATTCCGACGAAATGTGGTCCGACGTTTTGAATGTTGCTCTTCCGACGTCTTTATACTGTCGCTCTTCCGACATTTCTAAACTGTCACAATTCCGACACCATACAAAATTGTCACAAGACCGACCGTTTCCAGAAGCATCCACGCTTTCCAAATGCATCGCAATACCGACGCCAAGAATAACTATCACAATATCGACGGACGTCGCAAGACCGACGAAAGTGGAAATCGTTCAAAATTTCGGAAGACCGACGCTTACGAAGCGTCGGTATACCGACGACGGGTTCAATTTAAAAAAAAAAATGAAACTTTAAAACAGGACAGTAAATCTCCAATATTTGTTATGAATTGTGGGCGTTCCAATTGTTATGAACATAATTCGACCGTGAAATATTAATACCTCCATTGAACCTTAGTTAGGACAACAATAGTCGACGTATATACGCATGGGGCCCAGCGCTAGCGGCCTTTCCACATCCAATGGTGGATAATACGTCGCTCTGGCCTTGACGATCCAACGATCCAACTGGATATCTCCCGAGTTAGTTGCATGATCATTAACTAGCGATGAGAGTGGGTTTTCAAAACCGCTCAAGGCCAGGTGTCGGCCTATGACATTGATCGCGTCTAAATGGGGAATACCGCTTACCGTACAAAGGCGGTGCGATATGCCGGAAACCCGTCTTTACTGTGCGGTACTCAAGGTTCCGACTACTCTTACTCCAGGTTCCGTTCGCTTACCAATGCTTTACTGCCATTGAACTCTGCGTCGTTGTTCATACTTCGCACAACCATACAAAACGAACTCGGGCATGACCATTTTGAGGAGACACGACGCATTACATATGCCACAATTTATGTCTTATGGTTCCGACAAGGTTAGTATCGACTCTGCAAATCGATACACTGGTCCTTGGTTCATTCAATCGCCTACACATTCACAACACTCATTACGAGGTTTTACCTAGCTCACGGAGGTTCGAGCACAGCATCTCCTTGCTCTACCATAGGCGCACGGGAATGTCATTAACCTAATTCACCCTCTGTTCACACAACTGATTATAGAGAAATTCCCCAACTGTTTGACACAGTTATCTGTGGAATTCACCAATGCTCATAAGTCCTGATTCATTAGCTCGTGTTCCACCGAGAACTCAACCAGTCTATATGCACATAACCTCATCACAGGGTTTCTTAATTACCACAGGATTTCAATTATCTTTCACCAAGATGCGTACATATATTCACACACAGAAAACTTACTCAATCAACGCACATATAATACTAACAGATTCCTTATATAAATGAAATTTCTTACAGTCTCCTGGTCCTCGGCCAGATCTTCGATACAATGGCCTCCTCTTCCCTATGCAGCTCTATGTAGTTCTCTTTGTAGGTCTTCTGTGCAGGTCTATCGACTCTGTCACGGAGGTTTATTTTTATATCAATTACAATGAATCGATTTGAATTTCTCGATGACTCACAAACTCTTCAAATTCCTAACTCTGAGACTAACGCTCTAACAGACAAAGACGAACTCCTAGAATTAGCTTAACTTCTGAAACTGACTATCTCTTCAGGCGCCCATTAATCATTCGGGTAGTTACATTTTCTCTACAAATTAACTAAATTCGCTCAACTATGGATAATTTTATAGGGAAATAAAACATGAGACCCCCCTTTACATTTATTTATGTACAAAAGTTGTCTTGGGCCTAATGCCCCTGCATCAGATAACATAGTGAGGGGCTAAATTTCCAAAGCTTCCATGCATCTGTAACATCTTCGGAGCATTTTCATGTGGTTTAGCTACCCTTGTCACTCAAATTGATAGTAGATTAAAGATGACAGATGTTTTCAGTGTAACAAGAGCCATTTCAGGTTTCATTGGAAACATTATTTAGAAAACATAGTTTGTGCAATCAATCTTCATACCGAAGTAGCATATATTCAGTTTCACAATGACCTAATGTCATCATGTACTCAACAAGTCAATTGTTGCAGTGTCATACAACCTCAAGCCTCAAACATCTTTACAAGTGAGCATTTCATGTCCGATTTAGAACAAACCTGTTAGAGATTTTACTGAAATCAAGTTACATTATAATGCTCATTTAATATAGAGATTAAGATTTTGAATCTATGATGTTACTATTGTTGCCAGTATTTTTATTGTACTTGTGCCATACCCAACTCCACTAATAGTAACAACAATGTTGTATCCTGATCAGTCTCCATCCATGGGATTTTAATGGCCCTTAGATGTGAGATTCACATGCCAAATTGAATCATTTCATAGAATGACTCCACTACATATTACTGCCTTTCAGCTATGGCTGAGTATCAATTTTAAAAATTTGGCCAACACTTGAATATAATCCTAATTACATCAAATTTCAAAATTTGAGTCTAACCCTAAGTGCATAAAATTATGCAAAACCCACTTACGCAACACAGTCTAGGAGGGGTTAACATGCCTATGAAGTATTTAAACATTGTTGAGGGCTAAGAATAGTTGGACTTTGCCAACTAACCAAACTCACTTTTGACCACTTCTAGTAACTTTAGCTTGTAGATGCTCTCATAAAAAGAAAGCAGGTGGTCCAATAAAAGGAAGGGGACTGGTTGCGTGTTTCATTCCCTTTTTTTTGTCAGATGAAAGCTTTCCAAGAAGAATAAATCTACTGAAGCATGAAACTGATTTTTTTGCTGCCCCAACTACCACTGATATAAATCACAATGTGTCATAGTTTACTGTAAGCCTCTATTGAGAGTGGGCAGCACTAAATCCAAGTAATTCCCCTCATCCCTTAAAAGACACCTCTAAATATAACTATAAATTTCAAATAGTTAGTAAAGGAAAAGTACAAAGATATAACAGATCTGTGTTGAGCCAAAAACCTGTGCATTCACAACAAAACTGGGATGGATAAAACTTAAAAACAATTATGGACTTTGACAAAAAATCGTCTTATGCATACAAAATGAAAGAAGCATTGGCATACTACTATTTTTACAAATTTAAGAACAGGCAGAGTGAGTCTTCGGGCAACACATTTTCATGTGGAGACCCTAGATCCTTGTACCCACAATATCTAGTGACTTATAAAATGATTGCCAAAACAATGCCTTTGCTATGCATGTAAGAACATCACCTGTATAATGAGGGAGATGTAATATTATCTGAGAAGCAGATTTATACAGAGTGGTCCAAGATTGTGTATTTATGGAAGATACAACTGATTTTGGCATGAAACATGTATCCAAGATTTCAATGTGCCTTATTTCAGAGCCCATTGATGATTTACTATGAAACCTAAACTTTAAAAACAAACACATTGAAATCACAGGATCTCCATCACGAATATCATAAATATTAACTGTCTTTTGGGCACTGGCAGTAGATACCATAAGAGGCCCACATGGCCTGTACCACCAATGTTGATTCTCTGGCACAACATTTGCAAAGCCAAAATTTCTCTCCGAGACATCCCTCTCTGCCAAAACTGGAGAGATGGTACTGGACGTTGAAGTGAAGGCCTCTAATTTAGTATGGAATGCCATAATTTATTTATTATAAAAGTCCCATGAACAGAAACCTGAGTCCAATGTACAACCTGCAGATGCTGCCACAACATATTTACCAGAGCGACCATCTGAACCAACTGCTTTGATCAACCAGCAATCACCCCACATGTTTGGGGTAAGCCCATATGGAGCTTTATATTCATCCTTCTCCTGGAGATTGGAAAAAAACAATACTGAGTATTACTCATACATCAACTGCCCTTTATGTTAAGGGAAAATTTAAAGAGTGCATAAATATTCTTGAAATCCAATCATAGTTTCTAGAAAATTTCAACAGTTTTTGAAATGAACTACATCAAATATTTAGGCAAATCATTTTTTTAAATAGAAATTGGTGAATTTTATTTCAAATATAGAAATTTAAACCATGAGAATAATCTAACCCCTAGGATTTTCCCTATTTCTAATAGAAAATCCCAAAATGTATAAATTATAACACCCATAAACCCAAAAATTAAGTACAATAATTAAAACCTCCACACCTCTGAATTTGCTATATCGTGAAAAGAGCAGCATCCATCATCATGGGAAAGAAAAACCGATTCTCCTTCTGATACAAACCAGCCTGCAGTAGATGTCTTATGGGTGAGTTGATTCAATCGATCACAGGAAACCTCTTCAATTTCTTCAATATTGCCAAAATGCTCTGGCTTGTTTTACTGATCATCATCAAAGTCCATATTTTCATCACATTGAATTAGTTGGGGTTCATTACGATCAGGTCCAGTGCCTATTGCAGAGCTCCGGACATCCAATCCAATATTGGAACTGCCATACCCGTTCCCATTAGAGATTGTAAATCCTGCTTCTGGCTTTAATTTGGTAAGTTCAAGAGCACTAGAATTGGATTCAGTTGATTTAGACTTGGTATAGTTGTCCTCTGATTTGTATTCCAATACAACACTATACTTGCGCTTCAACGCAAACAGAAATTCTGCAGCAATGGGATCTTCATCTATGGGGCTTATGGATCTGCCCTCAAAAACATCTCGAATATCTGATTCATTTTCATTCAACTGATCATGCAAATCCACCCTCGTCTTCAGCACAGCAAGCTGAACTGAAGGCCGATTTTTCAGCAATTTATGGTGGGGGTAAAGCCTGTCTTCCAGATCTTGACTATTTAAGCGTTTAATTGGTTTTTTCAGAGACCTGACCATAGAATCAAATGAATCCTGCGAAATAATAAACAATAGTAAGGCCATTATTTATTGGTTTGAAATAATAAACAACATGCAACAAACCCACATAATTGGTAAATTATTTAAAGACAATAATTCCTACATATTAAAATATAAAGTTATAACATACCAGCTCATACTCGAACATAACATCTGTATCAATATTCTTCTTCTGTATCTTCTTGATCTTCATCCAACTAATCGACATCTATATCAACATCTGATTCAGAAACGGTGTTGAAATGATCGATCATGTCATCATCATCATCAATTATGTCATTTTCAATAATATCCTCATCAACATCATCATCAATAATTATTGCCTCATCTCCTATGCCTGGTTCATCTTCTAAGATATCTTCTTCGTCTGTCAATGCATCTTCCTGCTCATCTGCCACTGCATCATCTTCTTCTTGATCAATATCATCTTCTTCCTCTACAGTATACTCTACTGGCCTTCCTCTTGGATCATATCTAATAGCAAATGGCCATTCCTTCTCACCTGGAACCTCTGAGTAAAATACTTGTTCGCATTGGCTTGGAAAAACATAACGATCTTTTCCTGCTTCAAACTGCGATGTTTTAACCATTGGAAATCCATTTTCATGTTGAATAAGTGTTCTATCATCATCACATACATTCATTCGTAGCCTATACCATTTGACATCGAACAAAACTATTTTGAAGGAATTAAAGTCACACTCAACTATATCATCTAAGAACCCATAATATCTGTTTTCAGATTCTCGAGGATGTCTGTCACTCCTGGAGGAAACATTAGTGACCTGGAATACTACAGTTATCCCACTATCAGAAGTTTTCCTGTTATCATCCAACTGTTTAACGCGAAATTTACGACCATTGCACCACATAGCCTTGTGGTGTTTCAACTACAATATGCCAAACATGAAAAAGATGCATTCTCAATTAATAATTAATCATATAATTTACACAGCATGAAAATTAACTAAAAAATCAAACTTCTTGTCACATTATAAATATAGTATAAAATAAGTAATGAATAAAATAGGTGAATTAATTGCTTACCTTTCTATCTTTCAAACCATATGCTAAATCGATTTCCCTGTCCGTAATGTTTCCATCTCCACTATGATACGCTTCTCTAATCAATTCACACAGTAGTTTCCATGATAACCTACCGTCGTTACGTGCTTTACATGTTTCAATCCATTCACTCATCCACTCAAGATTGTTTGCAATGTATAAAAGTAGTGCCTCATAATCTTGAGCACCTGAATAAAAAAAACAATAATTCACCAATATTAATAAATATTACTTATAACCATGGTAAATTATATTAATTAATAAACTATGAAAGAATAAGACCTAAATGAATATAATGATCATATACATGATGTAAAAAAATGAAACATTATATGTATTATACATAATAAATCTCTTACCTCTCACTTTCTTCATTCTACCTTTTCCCAACAGGTGCTCCACTTCAAATTTTTTGATGGAGTTCACATCCCAAATGCAATCCACCGCCTTCATGGCTGGCGCAGCTAATATAGGAAGATAATGACTAATATACACCATGGATTCATATACCACATATCCCTCCACCATAGAACCCTCAGGTCGTGCTCTTTGTCTAACCAAAGCCTTGAAGGATTTCAGGTGCCTCTTGACCATCCACATTGACCTTGTGTGTACTGGTCCACACATTTCAATCTCCTCAACTTGGTGTATCAAGTAGTGTTCTTGTGCATTGAAAAATATTGGAGGTAGATACTTTTGCATTTCACACATTAGCCGAGGAATTTCTCTCTTCCAATACTTTATTTCATCTTGATGGATTTCTTTCAATGACAACCATCTTCAAATCATTACGCAAGGTTATTTCAATGAAACATAATATATATTTCATTACAAGTAAATTAATACATCATTTCATCAAGTACGAAAAGAAATTGTAGCAATTAGATTTTGAGTATAAATCAAAACTACTTACCTCATGTATTTACTAAGACCATATATAACTTGTTTGACATTGTTGTCGAAGTCGTTTGGGAGAGATACAGGTAGAACATACTATAACAATAAAAAAATGAATTGTTATTGGTTTCCAAATTAAACAGAAAAAAGGAAAATTTAAAATATGTATTCAAGCAATAACAAACAAAAACGTATACCAAAAAAATTACCTTAATAAAGGTATGCCAATCATGTGTTTTCACCCCACTGAAGTCACCTTTCTTCGTTAAGATATTATTTATGTTTGAAGCAAAACCTATTGGAAATTTAATTCTTCTAATGACCTCTTTTACATCATTGCTTTGTTGTTCTGTTAATAACCATGGAATATTATTATAATTTCAACCTCCACTGTTATTTGATCTGTTGATCACACTTTTCATTGCATGATTCGATTTCTCAATGTCAACACAAATTTTGTCAATTTTATCTCTATCATGTGCACCATCTATGGTTCACCATAACATTTCTTTCACATTCTTCCCGACATGCATTGTATCAAAAAAATGAGCTATTTTTAGGTCCTCATAGTAGGGAAACCTCACGAATTTAGAAGGATAACATTTCACTCCAGGTGGAAGTACAATATTAGTACCTTCACCGTGACGATTGCCTTGATATTATTGAATAAAATAAATCAGAACAATATTAATTATAAAATACAATAAAATAAATTCATTAGTTAAAACAAAAATTCCAAACATTACATAAACAAATAATATATATATATATATATACACACACAAATTACGTACCAGCTGCTCAACGATTATTAATTCTGTTATATTCCAACATCCACAACTGAGGTGTCATTCTTTGTGGTTTTAATCTAGTTTCTTCTTTATCATTGAAAAGATGTTTTTCAGTAGTACGATACTTATGGTTCCTAGGGAGGAAGTGCCTAAACTCATCAAACACCATCTTTCTTAACTTTGACGAATGATGATACTTCATCTTAGGGCCACAAACTGGACATGCAAATCTACCCTTTTTTTGAAGACCTGCAATAGATGGATCAATAACAATTAATATACTATGAGATCATTTTTAAAACATGCAATATGGTATATCTAATTTAGATAATTATGTATTATATTACAGTGCAATGAAATATTACATACCACAAACATGTGTTAGTCCTGGGGCATCATGAATTGTCCATACAAGCATTCCACGACATTGAAATCTCTTCTACTTGATTGGTTTAGTGATGTCATACATAGTGATGCCATGCCATAACTGTATTAGCTCATCAATAAGAGGCTCAATATATACATTCATATCTTTGACCTAGTACTTACCTAATTGTTCAAAATTACGGTACATAATAATTACTACCATGATATATGTATATATAAGTAAGTAAATAAATAAAATATATATTTATGCAAACAATGAGAGAAATGAAAATGTTACATTCAAAAAAATAATGTATCAAATACCTAGAATAATCATAGTCAACATTATGTGCTCCCTCTTTATTGACATCCAAGGAGGAATGTTATTGTTGATAACAAAAATAGGCCACACTGAGTAAGTAGATCTAAGCTCTCCGAATGGATTAACACCATCAGCTGCCAATGAAAGCCTGACATTACGAGGTTCATTTTTAAAATCTACATATTTTCCTCGATTTCTCTAAATGCAGAACCATCTACAGGCATTCGAAGAACACCATCTCCACTTCTATTCTTTGAATGGTAATCCATAAACTGTGCTATGCTGTTACACCTGAACATTCGCTGCAAACGTGGAATTATGGGAATATGACGAAGAACATTTTGAGGCACCTTTTGGTTAGTTGATCTGTTCGATATCTACTGGTACCACATTTCAGACATTCTGTTTTCAACGCATGTTCTCTGTAATATATAATATGATCTTTAGGACATGCATCTATAGTGTTATATTCCATTCCAAAGTGTTTCATAATAGCACGTAGATCTCGATATGTTCGAGGTAAATTATTTGGCGATGGTAACAAATATTCACCCAACAATCTACAACAGAAACAAAAAGTAGTGTCTTGTAAAGATTATTAATCATATATATATATATATATATATATATATATATATATATATATATAATAGTTATTAAAACCGGAACCGGTGACCGGATCGCTGGAGCTAATGAACCGGGTTTCGAACCGGAACCGGTCTAACCGGTAGCGATCAGATCTCAATGAACCGGTTTTAAAAAAAATACATTAAATAATTATTTTTTAATAAAATGAAAAATAAATAAATAAATAAAAACTATTTTTAAGATTTTCAACCATGATTCCAAGCCAATAGAGACAAAATATGAAAATTTTGCTCATTTATATACCATGCAAAGGTGAATATATCAAAATGGCACCAAATGCAATACATATCATCGAAAAATACATAAGCAAACTTGTTGAAGTACTGTATCAGGTTTCTCTTATATTATTCATTGTGTTTTATTGTTGAGTTAATATTATAATATACAATCTGTCCCTACTTAGATCTGTTGTCAATTCATTGTATCAGCCTTAAAGACAATTCTAGGTTTAGTATATATATATATCAGACCAGCATTTTGAAGATCTTGTATTCTTCATTATCTATGTTTGCTTGGCAATAAATTTCTAGAAAAACATCTACAACACTTAGAGGTATTGAATTGGTTTATGAAACCCACTATTAGTGCTATTTGTAACAAGTTGAGAGAGAATTACAAATTCATTAGTTTGCTCACAATGTGTTTGACGAAATTTATCACTGAAAAGATTCATTAAAACCCAGAAAACTCAGTAGCCAGTTTAGTGCATTTCCAAGCGGGAATTTTCTAGTGGTCAATTTATTATTGCTAGTCACATTTTCATTAGGTTGTATGTTGTTGTCCCTTGAGTGGCATCAGACCATTTGCATCAGTCTTGATGCCATGATCAAATTTCTTGTATGCTATGTGAAAGGTTTTGTATTTATGCTGCTGCTATGTGTGAGCAGAGAGAGAGGGTCTGACAGTTCCTAGCTGAGTGTGAAATAAGGTTGCTGCTGATTGTTTTGAGAACAGAAATTGTCATCAAGTACACTTGATGAGTTGCATGCTTCCAGGGATTTTATGCTAGCCAGCCTTGTATTTATCAGTCATCATGTGTATTGTTGCTACTATAAGGTGTTGAGTATGAGTTATTAGACAAGTTTGTTGCTAGTATAATAGAGGAATTTGCAACTCATGGAGGAGACACTGAGGAATTTGCAACTCATGGAGGAGCACCTAACCGGCCGGTTAAGTACAAAACTGGCCTATTTATGCATAAACCGGCTGGTTCCGTACTTAACCGACCGGTTAGGTCCGGTTAACCGGCAAAAATAGTTGAGAATAGGCTATTGACCGGGTTGCAAGGCCGGTTCCAACCGGCAGCCGTCCTGACTGGCCGATTTTGATATATATATATATATAAGTTATTATTTTACACATTTATTACAACTAAAAAAAGGGAAAATAATCAACATTTGCATATATGTGATCATATATACATATTGCATACCTTAGGAGTTGTGTCATACATCTGTTTGACAAATTATTCATAACCTTTAAGTTCACCAGCAACAATGTAGCAGAGAGAAGAGTTGCATTTGAGTGTTCAAAAAGTCGTTCACTTGACCTTTCAATCAGAGGTACATCATAAATACCGTCACTTCTATCTCCACCATCATCATCTGACTCACCATACAAGTCTTGGAGCATTTGATTTGTCCCATCATTAATGTGAACTGTCTCATTACTGTCATCGTGATCTACCTCCATGGGATCATTAAAATTACCTTCATCATTCGCTTCATGTTCTTCACCTTATACAACATCATTTCCAATACTAATATTTGCTGCAATATTCTCTTGTACTGGTGCAACATCATCTAATCTACTACTATTTTGCTGTGGAAGCTGGTTGATCATCTGCAAAAAGTTGGGGGGCAACTGTGCCTTCATGAAAATTACAAACATTAATAATTAAACATTAGTGCGCATATAAAAATATTAAAATAATATAAAATTTTACGATATAATCAAAATGAAGATAGATAATTAATTACCACGGGACGATAGTCATTCGATCCACCATCAATGTGCCCATATTTCATACAATGCACTGTTGTTGTTGCTATTAAAACTCTAACATTATTTCTCATACAACATTTTTTACAAGGGCAATAAACTCTGCCATCACCCCTTTCACCCTTTTGAATTTTTTTTCCAGCTCCAATGTTTTCTTCCATTGATGCAAATTATCCTATAAAGAAAACAATAACTCTCTCTCAATGGTGTAGAAAACCCAAGACTTGTTGAACTCAATGGGAGCTCAATATATAAGCAAAAAGAAAATAAAAGTGGGCATTTTACAAATTGTGAGCTTTTTACAAAAAGTGGGCTTTTTACAAAATTGTGGGCTTTTTACAATTTGTGGGCTTTTTACAAAATTGTGGGCTTTTTACAAATTGTTTATATTTTTAATAAAATGTGGGCTTTTTACAAAATTGTGGGCTTTTTACAAATTGTGGGCTTTTTACAAAATTGTGAGCTTTTTACAAAATTGTGGGCTTTTTACAAATTGTGGGATTTTTTTATTCTTAATGCATTTTCTGTAGAATACTAAATAGATTTGTCCAAAATTTGAGATGCAAACTGTAGTCTCTACTACGTTTGGAAAATTGGAGGTTTATAAAAGATAAACTGCGAACAGAATTGTACCACTATGATAAGAAGCTGTCAGAAGCATTCCTTCTGCTTCACAAACGTGGAACTACCTTAAGAATACTTATGGTTGATATAAATATTAGAGCATGGCAGTTAAATGTAGTAGTTATGCTAAAATACTGAATAACAGCTTGAGAGTGCTCTTCAGATACTGTACGAATGCACCAAATTAAGGTTGTACCATTACTAAAGATAAATGGCCAAAAATAGTCAATTTTGATATCGTGAAGTTATGTCTTTCTCGGTAGCAAAATGGGGATAGGATGGAAAATATGAGAGAACTAAGTTCCAAGGACTAAAAAACCAAGGCCAACATAGTTCTGCCTTGAATCAGAGACAAAACAAAGCTGCCCAAAAAAGTGTTTGAGAGCACCCATTGAAGCTACTATATATAGCAGAGTCAACATTTTCCTATTGAACAAGTTTGTATAGTCAAAGCCACAGCAAGATCAGATAGCCACGATCCTAAATGAGAACCAGAGCCAAAGCTAAGACAGATCCACGTTTAGCAGAACAAGACAGCCATAGCAAAGGATTTGACCATAGAACCAGATCATGAGAGATAGCAAGATTCTTGCTTCCACTGTGGAAATGTAGAAACTATACAAGGGCTTTGCTTCCAGCAGATTTCATTGTGACAGTAATTTCTATGGTGTTGTAAGCGCTCATTAGTAGAATCTTAAAGCCATTATGGAATTCTTTTAACCTAGAGAGGGTTTTCTGTGGTTATAAATCCTCATGTTCAAATTCCATTGTGGATTGGTTGTGTTTGATATTATGTTTTTACTGTTCGCAGTTGAATTTTCACACAGAAAATTATCAGTCTAAAGCGGAGCAATTTTGCGATGTTTCTTTTGCTTCCTATTGTGAAGTATTTCACTCAGAACTCTACTCGTTGTAACAGAGGTCTTGGGCATAGAACAAGGGACTTGGGTTTTTTGGAATCAAACTTCAGGTTAAGATGCTCATCTGAAGAATGGCATAGTGAGCCTTAGCATGGAGTTGGGAGTACCAATTTGAAGTGCAGGTAGGGCATTGTACAATAGACCAGTTAGATTTATGGACCCTAATACAAAAGTTTCTTCTTCTTTAAAAACATGTTTCTCCTTTTCTGTAACCAATGTGGGTCATGTTCTTGTTTCAATTGGGGATGGATGAGCATTTTTTATTGCTCCAGATGATCACACTCTGGGTAGTCCTGGAGGCTATTTGGGGGTGATGAGTCCAATAGGTCTCAATGAACTGTTGCCCTCGCTGGGGAATACTATTGCAGTGGAATTTGATACTATTTTGGATGTTGAATTCCACAATCCTAATGGAAACCAGTACCTTCAGCTCCAGTACCTGTTCACAAAAGAGGGTACCATAGTCATTCATGCGTGCAGAGAGGGTGAATTGCAGGCATTGCAACAGGAGGTGTTGTTGTTGTTGCATTGGCCACTAGATTGTTTGTCTGGTTCTGTTACAAGCGCAAAGTATTGAAAAGGACAGACAAATTTAGTTCAGATATTGTGAAATTGCCTCAAAAATTCACCTACAAAGAGCTCAACAATGCTACGAAAGACTTTTTTTGAATGTGATTGATAATCAATAATTGCAAGCAAGGGTAATCCCCTTGTGAAACCCAAATTTCTGAGCATTTTCTAAAACCTGATGACGGATTCATTGTAATGAACAAGCGCCTAGGTCCATATTACGTCCAAATCTACCAAGCACCAAGATCTATAAAAAAAAATCCACAGTATCTGCGAACTAAGAAGAAGAGGCAGAAAATGTATTCTGCTTACTTGTTCGAATAGTGGTTGGGGTTTACCACGGCAAAAATTTGACAGAGCCCATGTAGCATTTCGTATCATTGAAATTCTGGCAGTATCATTCAACTGGGCAAGCACCTGCCTCGGAGCTCCATGACTGAGGGCAAGATCCCTAAATGATGCAGAGTCTCCAACAATATTTCCCAAAGCCCAAACAACCTTACACGAACACCAGTTGAACTCAAAGTTGGGTAGTAGTTTTTAAAATCAAATTCCAAAATTACAGACGTATAAAGATAGTTGGGAAGAATAATTTTATGCCTCTAAAATGAATGTGCTACCTGTTCTCGAACATTATCATTCCCAGAGGCAAGAAGTTCCACAAATATAGGCAGTGCCCCGTAATCAATCACAACCTTTGTATTCTCAGAGGCTCCAAAAAAACCCAAATAGGGTCAACCCTACCAAGCACCAAGATCTATAAAAAAAATCCACAGTATCTGTGAACTAAGAAGAAGAGGCAGAAAATGTATTATGCTTACCTGTTTGAATAGTGGTTGGGGTTTACCACGGCAAAAATTTGACAGAGCCCATGTAGCATTTCTTATCATTGAAATTATGGCAGTATCATTCAACTGGGCAAGCACCTGCCTCAGAGCTCCATGACTGAGGGCAAGATTCCTAAATGTTGCAGAGTCTCCAACAATATTTCCCAAAGCCCAAACAGCCTTACACGAACACCAGTTGAACTCAAAGTTGGGTACTACTTTTTTAAATCAAATTCCAAAATTACATACATATAAAGATAGTTGGGAAGAACAATTTTATGCCTCTAAAATAAATGTGCTACCTGTTCTCGAACATTATCATTCCCAGAGGTAAGAAGTTCCACAAATATAGGCAGTGCCCCATAATCAATCACAACCTTTGTATTCTCAGAGGCTCCAAAAAACCCCAAATAGGGTCAACCCTACTATAGGAGGAAGGGCCTGCAGTAAGAACTTACCATTTTGCAAGAGCTGAGGGCGAATGCTGTTCTGCAAGAGCTGAGGGCGAATGCGCACGTGATATCAAATGTTAATGTAGTTTTAAAAAAAATCATTTTTATGTAGCGCGCATTTGATTTTTGAATTTCAAATCATTTTTATTTACATTTGATTTTTGCATTTCTAATACAAGTGACAATCAAATTTCTACAAGAGGTTGAAATTTTTACTAGAATAGCCATGAAAGACTAATTAAAATGGCTTAAAATGCAAGTGGAACTTCAAAATAAATGTAATTGAAGGTTCTCTCCACTAAATTTTTTCAAAAGTGCTTACATTATTTAAGTTATCTAGGATATTTTTTTGTATTACACAATCAAAATTAAATAATGAAATAGTTGGGTAGTCTTACTGTTTCAAATTAGGACACAATTTTCAAATGGTGATGAAGTTTCATGTGATGATTAACTGACAATATTCTCCTTTCCTATCCTTGAAAAACTATACAAGGTTCCCTATTGCCACATGAAACCCTAACTCATGTAGCAGCATAGGCCCAGTCCTCCATTTTGCCCGTCATAAGGCATTTTTCACGTATTTGACGACTAGAATTTGCGGATTCCCATTTTCCGTGAGGTGCTAGGAAGGATAGAAGACTTAATTTTGACATTTGAAATTTTTTCAAAAACATTCTTATGCCCTTTAATTTCCACTTACCAATAATTTTGCAACACTAGTCCTCTTCGCAATTGCAAGGTTGTACTCAAAAAGTAAGGAAAGTTACTTTTTTGGCTCACTCAAAATTAAAAATTTAATAAAGGAATTACCACTTATCATTATTGATATTTTAAAATTAGAATAAATTTATTTTTCCCCTTCCTATTACAAAAATTTCACAAATCCTTTCTTTTACATAAAACACCAAAGAAAGAATAAAGCCTGTTGCCCTGCAAACTTCCAAGGTTGTGATTAGTGAAACAGTGAAAAAGTACAGCTATAGCACTAAAAAATTAGAATTCCAATCTACCCCAACATGAAGTAGTGTTAATATAGCTGGTGGCTTGGCTTGATGGTCAAACAGTGAATTACACAAGCACAAAATAAAAGCTTTAGGCGTCTATTTCCTTACACTCACACTCTCAAGGCATTCAGACTTAGGTCGAGCTCAAGATTGGCTCCGAGGAAACTAGATTGGCTCATTAAGCTGCCATATTTTAATTTCATAAGGTATGTTTGAAGTTTGAACTGCTAGGGTAATTTATAATTGTGAAATCATAGTTCTAAATTATCTCTTATTCTGTGAGCGGTGTAATCTATTAATTGTAAGCAGATTCATTAAAAAAATTCAAACTGATTTTAGCATGAATGATGACAATTTATATATTAATTGGTTTTTAAGAGTATTAGTATTATGTAGGAGCACTGGAAAGAAAAATCAAGTCTTCATTTTCTGTTTTCCTTATTTTATTGGGCTGAACTAGAGAAACATGAATATGAATAGTGAGTTAATTGTAAGATCAATGGGCCAAGGCCATACATCAACATTGACCACAGTGGGGAAGTATAAAAGCATGGATATTCATGCAAGTATAATTATTAATGTAAGATCAAAGTTAACTCTTAGCTTCACTAAATAAATAGAAGGCAAAGATCTAGCATCAACTGAAACTCACGTGAAAAAAGTAGATGAAAAATGTACAATCATCCAATGGAGAGGTAATCTATAATTATCCTGTAAGACTCTTGGCTATGCCTTGAGACTAAACTAATTCTCAATATTTTTGAATAATCATCCATTGGAATTTAGTAGGAAAACCATAGTAAATCATTGTCTAATGGCCATGCAAAAATATATAAAAAAATAATATTTGTTGGTTGTTTTTCAATAGGTGGACCATGATGGGACCACTGAGAAGGTGGGGGTGTTTTTTAATCATGGAAGTGAGGTTTAGTAGATTGATAGTTAAGTTACCTTTCCCTATAAATTTTCTCAATCAAGTTATTCATTCATTGAACTTTGATTCATTCCTATTGTTTTGATACACAATCCAATCCAGTTGAGTCTTGAGTCTTCATTGAGAATGGCATTCATAGGTTGTCAAGAAAGAGGTTATCATGCACATGCACTCTTCTTTTCTTGGTATCTTTGTAACTATGTTCAGCCTGAGTTCTATATTTTAAAATTATCATAATAGTTCGTGATTATTAGGCTTTTATTTTGTCTTTTAAGAATTTTAATTTAATTATTATTAATCATTAAATTTAAAAATAAAATAAAATAAAATAAAATAAAATTAATATATATATATATTAAACTTTATTAAACTTTCAATAGAATTATTAAACTTTCAATGGTACATCAACTTTCATACATGAGAAAATAGATACTAACAAATGGTACATCATGGCCTGATTAATTTCGCTCAGCAATTTCAAATGGTATAACATTTAGTCAACAGTAATCATTAATTTCTACACACAGAGACTAATTTCTCTGGAAGCCTGAGATTTCTTTGGCTTGTTATTCTTATAACTACATAGACATAATTAATAGATAGATTGAGGACAAAAAAAAATCTAACGCTTAGTCTCCACTACTCAACATGATTTTGTGAGAAATAATACATAGATTGATTTCTCTGAGTGCCTTAGAATTCTTTGGCTCATTATTTTAATCACAAAAACAATAAAAAATGCACTGAGGATATGTTCTTAGTCCGATTATGCAATTTTTATAAGACAGATTATGCAATATTAATAATAAACATAAATTTATTGCAATTTAGGGAAAGCTCGTTCATGTTTTTTTCTTTATATTGGAAGGTTACTTTCTTGTTGAAGTAATTTTTAGTAGATCATAGCATATATTGAGGAAATATTAGTTTGACAAGAGTTAGTTATTTCTCTTGAAACTTTAGGTATTAAAAGTCCATGACACAGATATATCACACTCCAAAATCCAAAGAAAATGGAAGAGCGTTCAATTTTTTTAATCAAACTTTTATTGGTGAAGGGTTAATTTATTACGAGAACGTCATTAATGAAGTGCAAATTTTAAACATAACGTTTATTGACTAGAAAAATAATTACCAAAACGTCAAAAAAAATTGTGTGACGGGTAAAGAGAAATCCAAATTCCAACCCTGCCTGCCACCTGTTGGTGAGTGGAGGTTATTCACTTTTCATTTACAGCTTACCAGGTTACTCATGTTACCAATATTTTCACATGGCTCACTTTTAGGTGACTAATTATTGTACTTCTTCTTTATAAATAACAATTGGTAGATAATTGTATTATTTGAAATCTATAACAAATCCAGGCAACAAAATTACAACAAATAGAAAATTATGCAAAAAATTCACCAGGGCACTAATGTGTGGATACCCTATCATTTCTTAGATCCTCATAACTTACCAACACCTACTATATTGGTATACACATAGTAAGGAATTTACTTGAATTATTTCATATGTATCTAGAAGTAAATAAGTTGTATGACAATTGTTATGGCAGATATAAGATGTGTATTATAGTTTATATTTCAATTTTTCTTAAGTAGCATGCATGTGCGGTTCATATAGTGACTACAATTACCAAATATATTTCAGTGAAGATGTGAAGATGATCTCTCATTAGGTCCTAATTACTTAAAGAATCATTAATTAGCTTTCCAAATGAATAAAATATGTTAACAAATTAGTAAAAACTAGGAAAACAGATCATGCTTTAAAAAAATATGGCACAATGAGTCACACTCTGAGATTTATTTAATTACTCATCAAGTGTCACTACAACATATATATGATCACCATTACCATATAAATGGGACATGTGACCATCATTTTTGTTTCGCCAATGACATTCCACATCATGAGCATTGTTTAGGGTTGATTGTGTTGATTTTTTTTAAACAAATCATTTATACATTTTATGGAAATTATAGACACAATTTATAATCACATCACAAGATCATAATGTATGGATATTCCTTATCATTTCTTACATACTCACAACTTACCAACACCTAATACATTAATATACACATCATATGGAATTTACCCCTAGAATGCCACATGTATCCTAAAACAAATTAGTTGTATGGCAATTGTTGATGCAGGGGCATTAGGCTCAAAACAACCTTTGTCCATAAATAAATTTAAAGGGGGGTCTCATGTTTTATTTCCCCATGTATTTATTCATAGTTGATTTATTTTTAGTTAATTAGAGAAGAAAATGTAACTGCCCGAATGATTAATGGGCACCTGAAGAGATAGTCAGTTTCAGAAGTTAAGCTAAATTTAGGAGTTCGTCTCTTTCTGTCAGAGAGTTAGTCTCAAAGTTAGAGATATGAAGAGTTTTGAGCATTAGAGGAGTTGAGTCGATTCAGGGTTTGTATAAAAATAATCCTTATAGGCATAATAAGGCAGACCTACATAGAGAACCGCATAGGCTGCGTAGGACTGTCATAGAGACAGAGTAGAGGAGAAGGGCCAAGTAATTCGAAGATCTAGTCAAGCCAAAGTTGTAAGTACTTCACTGCATAAATGTAGAATTATTTCAATGGTATTGTGCATTTGTTGAGTTAATTATGGCGTGAATGGTTTCAGTGTCCCGATAATAAACTGTATAGTATTCTGGAATACATACTCGACAATTGTGGTTTAATGGGGTCCTATGTGTTGAAAGAGGAACCGAGTCCTTTCCTGAATTATTAGCCTCTGTGCGAGAGGTTCTAGCCTTTCCCAAACCCATTGAATATTAGTTTCACTCGGTGTAAGAATTGTCAAACGAATAAAGTTGTGTGATAACCCGTGTTAAGTGCCATGACACTGGACGGTGTGGCATTGGACATTGGTATGGAAATTTTGTGGTCGAGACTCATGTAATACAGTGGGAAATGCCATGGTAGAGAGGGTCCACAGGTCCAAATTATGGATCTCCCCACAGTGTAAAAGAGAATTGTGCTCGAGCCTTTAATTCAAGGTTCGATCGGTGCTACCATGTACATAGAACCGGCATGTGAAGGAACCTCATGGAGTGCGAGTCCTTAATTGGAGAAAAAAAACTAGTACAGGAAGATGCGAGTCAAAGGAGCAGAGGCAGAGTACAATAAAAGAAAGCTTGACGAAACCTGGAAGATAAGAGGTGGAACCGTGACCGAAGTGCACAGTAAAACCACCGATTGGAAAATCGGTGATATCACGCAAGTTTGGAGGTGGTAAGCAGAATTGGTGAAAAGGACGCGACATATGTCTCCGTGAGACACGTGGCCGAGGGCGGAATTATAAAACCGTTCTCATCGCAGATTAACCCTTGGGCGTGTTCGTTACGCGAGATTTCACTGTGTCTGTTGGATCCTCCAAACCGGTGCGATGCTCCATCGACCGTCAGATTGAGAGGTAAATTACTGTGGAGCCAAGAATGGTTTATGTATGACCGTTGAGTTATAGACCAAAGTCGAGATTTTTTACGATCTTTGACGATTAGCGGAGATTATAATAAGGAGGATTGTATAATTATGTGAATGGTCATGCATTTGGTTGAAACCAAGTGACGGAGTTTGAATTGACAAGGTCGACATACATTAAACATCACGGTTGAAATACGAGAGGGTCGAGCAGTTGATACATTCGAATATCAATTCGAATATTTAAAATGAGTGAGCCCAAGGTTTTGGGGTTTAATTCCTAAGTGGATTGTATTTATTGGGGTATATATTAATGAGAGTAGGCTAGTCATTATATTCGGGGTGTGTAAAGAGTGGTTGAATGTTGATAGGTATGATGGGGATTAGACCATAGAACGTGGGGACTTATAGTATGGTTTAGAACCATCAAGTGAAGAAGTTTTTCATGCGAGAAGGCATGGCATAGGCCTTGTTAGCAACCT